>VWZW01000978.1:2475243-2941912 GCA_013397115.1 Edolisoma coerulescens | reverse complement strand
ATTGATGGGGGGGGGGGGGGATGGACCTCTTTTAAAGTCTCAACTCAAACTATTCTTTTTAAGGAGTAGACTGTGCTTGGTATTATTTCTGCTTGCTCAAATATTTTTTGCCATTGTGCAGGTTTGGAGGGACTTTAAGTCTTACAATAGGGTGTTGTTGGTGGTTTTTTTTGGTTGGTTGGTTGGTTTTTTTGGTTTGTTTTTTTGTTTGGTTTAATGTTTGTTTGGTTTTTTCCTTGCTGCATGCTTCCCGTGTTCTGGATCTTTTCTCCCTGGATTTAACATCAATTTCATCTCTGAAGTTTTTGCCCTTTATCTACAAAGGGGCTACAAAGCAGTCACTTTCTATAAAGGCTGCAGTATGCAATCAAGCTGACAGGTCATCATTTATTAGCATCTTTCATTAGAATGTTGGGAATTTGGCATGCCATTTTACTGAAGATATTGTATGATTGATTGATTGACACTGATCAAAATTTGTTTCTTCATCTACTGTTGCACCAAATGCTGAGACTGATGAGTTGCATGTAACGTCTATAATTCCTAGAAATTAGAAAAGAGCAGCCAGTCAAGGGAGTGTTTTGCTCAACATTATTTCAGATACTTTAGAAGACAATCCTAAATTCTTGTAGAGTAAGACTTGTTAAGACTAAATTTTACCTCCAGAAATGTTAGCCCTTGTCAGAATACAAAAACTACAAGGGAAAAAGGCAATTATTTCTCTCCTGTGTAACAAGTCAGAGAAAGCCAAGACAACAACTGGTACATCTGGCAATTATAGCTTCAAGAGAAATATTTGTTTTGAGAAATATGTAAACAGGTATCATTGCCTCCTTTAGCACTAAAGGAGTTTTCTTCTCTTTTCTTAACCTAGGAAACCTGTATTGAACACAGGTGCCCTAATCACAGAGGAAACTGCTAGGAAGAACAATTGGACATAGGGGGAAAGTGTGGTTCCTCAAATAGAAAACTTGATTCTGGAAAAAAACCCTTTTACTCCAGGGAGTGCACTTGCCTTTTAGTGGAGGTTGAACCTTGCTGGAGTTGTTCTAGACAAGCTCAACACCAGGTTTGTGTGCATAAGGAGTTTGGGCTGTTCGTTGGCTGTACAGACACCAGTCTGACTTTGAACGTGTGAGTAACCTCAGAAGTCAAGGGAACTATAGAGGAACTTTTTCCCTGGTGGGGGCCAAGTTAATTAAGAGAAATGTAAAGAATGAATCTGTTCTATGGATTTTTCCAGTGGTGGTTCAGCGGAGGCTGATTTCACTCAGAGCTGATTACAATTTAAAGTGTTAATGCAAAGGAAGGACAATGCTATTTAGAGAAGACTTTTTTACATGGACACAAAAAGAGCAAAATTTAATATTTTACTGCTTTCTCCAAAGGTCATCAGTATTTTATTGTTTTGCTTAATGAAGACAGTAATCACCAGTGATCTCTACAGCCTAAAGCCTCTCTTCCCTCACCTCCCTTTCCTCTTTCCCACCGACATGAAATGAGAGAGGCAAATGTAAAGAGGGTGTTCAGTGAGTTTGTTGCTGAAGGAGAAAGTCTGTGCTCTAGCACATCTTTTTAATTTACTGAGGTCCAAGCCTCGTATTGAGGTTGGTGGGATTCAGTCACTGATCCTATGAAAAGAAAAAGTGGCTTGGTAGAATATGCTCCAGGAGCAGTTTTCAGTGAGTCTTTTGGAGTAAGTCTTCTCCTTGGAGATGTAATTTGCATGTTATTTTTATTAATATAAAATTGCTGGCCTCCCCCATTCTCACAGTATAAAACAGTAGTATTGGGAGGTGGAACTAGTATTCCTCCAATTCACTTTACCTGGGTAGGAAGAATGAAGTCAATATTGCAATTTCTTCATAACATGAGTGTGCAGAAGCAAAGATTTGGTGCATGGCTTGAAATAGCCAAATGAATGGCTGTACTTGAGGCAGCCATATCAGCTGGGCTGCAGCTAGAAATTATTACTCCTAGTGAAAAGCATTTTCAGTTTCATCATGGCACAATAGGGGAACATGGTGGAGAAGGCTGGGCACTGTAGACTTGGATTTGCCATTTTCCTTGGGAAAGTAACTTATTTTATTTCCTTGTCTGTAGTAAATAAAGATACTTGCTCTCCCTTTTGAAGTGCTGGCATACCCGTAGTATCACAGAATAATACACTGTTACAGAAACCACACCTCATAAGAGTTAAATCACAATGGAAACTTGTCTTAAGTTTATATTTATCTTAGTTTCTCCTGTAGACAGGGTGAACTATGTTCTGTACCCCCAATATGTTAATTTCTTTTGTTCTGCTAGTTCAGTTTGGCCATAGTACAGCTGAAGGAGAAGGTTCTGCACTGTTTGTTAATACTATACATTTTAAATTATATGTTAGTTTTTGAAGCTTTTAGCTTTTTGCTGCAGCATTAACAGTAGGATAAAAAAGTGCCATAATGTGTTTGCTATTTGTCCCTGCGATGACCCTGATTGTACTTAAGAACTTAAAAATCCTCTGAGAGAATAACTCTATCTACATCAATTGTCATGATTCCCTAAAATCAGCCAGATAGAAAATACTGCCTGCAATACCTGTGAATACATGCATCATTTTGTCCCTCATGATCTATTAGTGGTGTCAAGTGCTGATGAGATCATAGTTGATACTGGTTGATGATATAGGCTGAATGGGTGGTGAGTTAAAGCTTTTTCAGATCCATCTGTTCCAGAATTCACTCAACTGGATTCAACCCCCACTTCCATCTTTTGTCAGCGGATGTAAAATCAGGAACATCTCTACTGAAGGCAAGTCAGTTATGCTGCGTCAAAGAGGTGAAAGTCGGAAAAAATGATTAATTCCTACTTCTAGTCTTGTTTGATTAAAGCAAGCTCTGTCACAGAAGCCCGTGGAGTTTTATCTGCTAAAAACTCTCAGATCAGAAGCAATTAGATGCTGACCAATTGCTATAAAACATTATGGATTTTTGTTTTTCACTGAGGCTATTATATACACTATCCTGAAACCCTTTGTTTTCTTCTTTCTTGAAAATATTGCCTTTTACCATGAGTAAAAGCAGGATTTGCTTCTATTCTTGAATTATGTTTGTCAGCCATCCAGCAATACATTGCATTTTGGTCAGGTGTAATCTAATCATAGAACTGTAGAATATCTCAGATGGGAAGGGATCCATAAGGATCATTGCTATAGGTCTCTAAACAATTTGAACATGGATAGTTGACTTAATTATTTATTTCTTCATTCTAGCAAATATTAAAATCTGGAAACTGCTAGGTAAGCACTGAGTGCTGCCAGAATTTCGTTGTGTAGTACACCATTTTCTCATCTTTTATGCATATTTATATAGTCTAGCTGGTTCCTGTGGTGCTGATCTAGGGATCTCAGTCTATTTCCTTTGATTGTGTTGCCGGGATGAAACAATGTCAGTGGAAATGAGGTGATTATTTAGAAGGAGCTCTATATCTGTCCATATTCGTTAGTATGCCCTAACTTGTATTGGGCCCTAGCATTTTGCACTGTGACTTTTATTCTTGCTTTGGTATTTAAATCTCCTTGATCAATAGCATGTTACATTGTAGTTTTCTGCTTGTTGTGACAGTTTTCTGTACTCAGTCTGTCTCTCCAACACACAGCATATGTGCACACATACTCCTAAGAAGAAATCATCACTCATCCCTCTCCGTAGCGTGCATATTGCCCAAATTTATGTAGACAGAGATGGCATTCTAGGGATTCTCAGTTAAGTTTTGGATAAAACTGATGATGGCTTTGCCCTTTGAACTAATTGCATAAGTAAGGTCAGCACTAGGACTTAAACTGCCTTAAAATGCAAGTATCTGAGAGACCTTGGTCATTGAAATCAATGTGAAATGTGCTGTAAATTGGTTTATTTAGATACCACTTATGTGCTTATATTTGTGGTCATATTAGGCACTCTACTTGTGGGATTAGCAACTGCTCTCTGCATTCCAGGCAGCCATAGAGGTTTTGTAAGAAAAAATAAGAATACAACTGAGAGAATCATATATTGCATAGTACAGGGCTGAAATACTGTCCTTTCTGTTACTTTATTTGCATATTTATGCAACATATAAACATTAGTGTTTCAAAGTTGCTCATTTCTAGCTTAAATAAGATTCTCTTCCTGAGAATGAAAAATGGTTTAGCAAGAGCTCTCCTTTATGTACAGTGGACTTGATGGCTAAAGCAAGGAACAAATCACAGCAGCATCAGAAATATGTTTTACAGTGTAAGCTATGAAAGAGACAAAATCCATTCTCTGACTTGCTGATACTGCCAGGTTGTCCCAGTTGCTCAAGACATAGAATGGATAAAAGGCATTTGAGGGGCTATGAAGCTGCTCTAGTCATTGCATCACAGGAACATCTTCATTGTATGCAATACAAGACTTGGGGGCAGGATCTTTTGATCTGCTAAATTCCTTTTGCCTTTGTCCTTATGCACCTTTCCAAGTTCTGCTGCCTTGCTCTCTTCTTTCCCAACTGTCTTTCTGTGTTGGCTTAGTTTGTGCTTGGACCAGATTTGAGCATTCCAGTGAGTCTGATTGTTTCATTTCTGTGAACCGATTTCTGTTCTATTATGTTAGTATCCTGTTTTTGCTGAGCAAAGCAGCACAGCAGGTTCAGCAGCTGCCAGTGGTAGAGAACATGCCAGACCAAACCAAGAGCAGCTGTTTCTCTTTTTGCTAGATTTGAAATGGGTTCAGTGTCAATTTTGTAGGTCTTGATATTTTTCCTTCCTAACCAAGAATATCTGGAAGACATAATGAACAACTGAGACTTGAAGTGACACCTGTCAGTGGACAATCACGTTTTCACTGACTTCTGGAGAGGGTGAAGGCAATATATTGAGTCAGGCCGAACTCCCTATTGAAATGTCCCACGAAATGTTTTGTTCAGCTGATGTAATACTGTAGATAAACCAAACCAAGGAGGCAGATAGACTTGAGCTAACATGGGCAAATCAGGCATCTTCCGCCTTTATTCCCCTTATCCTGCTGTAGGTTGTGAAATCCTGTGTTTCCTCCTGCTAACAAGTCTGTGAGCTCCTGTCTGATTTAGGTGTTTGTGACATACATGCTCAAAGTGGAGGGGAAAGTTGCCTCAAACTTTCCAGATTTTCTGACTTTGAGCATTAGGCTCTCCTTTGGTGTGCTTAAAGAGAGATTGATGACCTTTTTACTCACTGGAGTATTCTAATTGGTTTAAATGAGCTCCATTTAATTGGTTTAAATTACTTTAAGTGTCTAATTTTACTATTCAGTGTCTTAAGATGCCTGTCATAATAGCTGCTATAAATATACATATTGACTTTCAATAAATCCTTTCCTGTGCTAACTCATCAGCCATCTAAGGGTTGCCTAATATTGGATGGGAAATGTGTCTGTTGACTTGAGGCTTCCTCTTGAGGTCAGCAAGTCTTTCTGTTAGCTAGAACAACTAGATCAGGATCACAAGAATTTGGGGGCAAGGGTTGTCCTGTAGAATGTAAAATCTAAATGTAAAACATTCAAAATTTAACAAATTAAAATGTAAAACAGTCTTTCATTTTTTAGATGAATATGGGCTAATACTGCTGAACAGTTTCCTCTTTGCATTCCACTATCTGCCTGTGCAGAAGTGATAGGAAGGCAGATACCAAGATATGGCAGATACCGAGGCAACACAAGGCTTGGCTGATGCCTGTGGGGATGGGCCTATCTCCCTTGAGCCTCAAAAGGGTCTGTTTGGTCTCAATGGCTCTGTGGGCTGAGTGGGGATGGATTTACTTCTGTTTCTCTGGACTTAGCAAGACTTTCTCTTTGGGTGAGGAACAGGACTTTATACATGAGCTTATTTTGACTTCAGCCTTGAAGCAATTCTCCCATTTTGAATGCTTTTTAAGTTGCCATCTGTTTTCTGTTTATTTATTTTAAAGCTCTCACATTTCCCCCCGCCCCACGTTCCCTTCTGGGTGAGTGTGCTAAAAAGAGGAGTTTGTGTGCTGCAGTCTCCTCTCCTCAAGCGAAATACCTAATTGCCACGAGTGACACACAAAGACAATGTGTGAGAGTGAGGCATTCTACAGAAATATCGTAGAGCTGCTGTTGAGTACAAGCCAGTAAAGCTTTGGAGTCAGAAATGACTTTTCCACCAACCGGTGTGCTGTCCACAGTTCTGTCTGCTGCTGACTAGCGAATGCACCGCTCAGGTACATTTCTTATGTCCAGAGGTGCTGCAGGCTTGTTAAGTGGGGATTTTTGATTATTTTTTTTCGTTGTACTTGCACAGTAATATTGTCATTGCCAATTAGCTGTATTATGACAGTATATCTCCCTTGAGGACATTTATTTTTAGACTTAAATCACCTCTAACCCATTACTAACTGAGAACGAAGCCCTTTTGTATTGAATGGGGATGCTTCCAAATGAAGAGTCAGTTTCATTTCTTTAGAGAGTATTTGTATATTGTTTCTTCAACTTTCATACAGCTTCCCTATGCCATCAACACATTAGGAAAATCTCTCATATTCCAGTTTTATTTCCAGAGTGACATCCATAGGCTTATAGCCATGATCCAGATGAAAATATGTGTTGCTTAGTGTAAGAATAGGATATGTATTTTACAACTACATTTCAGCATTTTGTTGGCTTTTGTCTGTCTTTACCTAGCATGTTAATGTGAAGCTGAATCTGGAGCTGAAAGGCAAAATAAAGTATTGCTCAGCTGAGGTTTCCCTGAGGTGACATGACCTGGAGATTAGGTTGAGATAAAGTCCCATTTTGCTTGATGAAAGTATTCTGCATTGCACAGGGGTGTTTGTCTGCAGGGATATGAGTTACACTAAATTACTATTACTGTTCATGGACAAAAGAAATTTTTTTCATCATCATCTATTTCATCTCCCTGAGTCTTGCACTTTAGCACTAAAATAGCTACTGCTGAATTTCTTGGTATTTGTGAAAATTCATAGCTGATGGATCATTCCAGTGACTTTGGACAAACTACAGCATTGCTATTTTGCCATCTCACTTGCTGTGTCCTTCTTGCAATTTCAAGCATGCCTTGATGAATTTATATTCTGTACTTGCTTGATCAGTGTCATTGAGGCTTCAGTGTAGCTGGTGAAGTTGTACATGGATATTCAGGTTTAGTTCAGTGTTTATAAAAAAAAAGACAAGACTTCAAGAGCTTTCTAGGAAAAGCACTTTCTCCCATCTTAAGAGATTTTTTAAACCAGTTTTCAGGTTATGTGACTGTTGACTTATTATACTTCTACGTTTAAATTGAAAAAACAAAAAGATTATTTACATTATTTAGAAAAAATAATTAAGGAATATGCTGTCAATACAAGACAATAGAATAAAATAAAGTTGCATCACAAATTGAGACTGCTACTATAAAAAAAATACTGTACATGACAGTGATAATTCATATGACAAGAATGAACAATTTAAGCAATAGCTAAATGCATTCAACATGAGGATTTTGGAAAAAAAAATTCACCATTGGTCAATAAAAAAAACAAACAAACAACAAAACAAGCAAGAACCAACCCAAGAATAAACTAAAAACCCTCAAAAAATCAAACCAATCAATTTCTGTGTGGCAAAGATAGGACAAAACTAAACAATTTAAAAAAATCTATTGAAAGGATATCTACATCTGATCTGGTATCATCTCCAGGAAGGAGAATATGCACTGCTCCAATATTTTAGAATTTTTTTTCACTCTGATTACATCATGCCTTCAGGTTTTTGATATTCTCTCACAATGATGTATAAAAATGTGTATACTTTATACTGTACTTATACCTGATTTTCTTATCATTACATGAGATAGTAACAGCGGAATTACTACTGCAAATTAATCTATTTTAAACCCCTGATTTGTATGATTTTCTAAATGGTGTTTGAACTCTCAGAAGCTACAAAAAATCCAGTTTGGGTTTTTTTGTGGTGTGTTTTTCTGTTTTTTTTTTTTTTTTTAAAATTATGTGCAAATAGTTAACAGAACTTCATTTAAAATACATTTATATCCTCAGTGATCGTTGCAATTCTACATATGGACGTTGTGTTGGTGAAATGATAAATGCTTACCAGCCTTGAAAAGAAGACTCATTGTTTTCTCACATCTGATTTCACTCTGGATATTCTGGAGCATACTACATAATCAAGTGTTATTTCCTAGGAACATTTCCTGGTTTGGCTGACCAATGAACAGTAAATCTTTTTCAGAAGGGTTAATAGAATGTTATTTTTTCCAGTTTCTAGATCAGATCTGATCTCAGATACAATCCAACATAAATATTTGAGACTACATGGAAGTACAGTTTACCATAAATCTGGTAAACCTATTCCTCCCATTTTCTTCAAGGCCTACCATGATTTATTTTTGTTCCCTGATTCATTCCAATTTCATGTGGATCTTGAAATATATTTGCCTATTCACTTTCTTGTCCTTAGATGATTCTTGTTGAAGATGCTCATAGAATAAACATGTTGTAAGACTTGTTGATGTAAATGAAAATGCTCTTACTCCAGTCAGTACTTGCAGTAGGGCCTGGCTTGAGGGGACAAATGTGATTCTGCAATAAGGCACAAAGGGACGGAGGTCAGGGGGACGTTCAGAGACTGCAGCATCATGAAATCCTGTTTGGGCTGGCTGGGGATGCAGCTCTCTATGCATCAGAGAGAGTGAGATGTCTCCAGGAAGCACAGCACACTGGATTGTGGGGTGTTCTATGAAATGTCTCACGGGTCCCGTCCCCTTCTTGCCCTTCCCATGGGGCTGTCTTGGGACTGCAGTAAAAAAAAATAAAAGTACCTCCTAAGGTTTGCTTTCATACCTCTTGAGAGAAATAGTCCCCTGTATGGTTCCCTGGTCACAGGATGGGATGGAAATTTTTCTACTCCGTAGGCAACTGTAGCCAAAGGAAATTGAGCAGATATGCAGAATATTCCAGCCTGGCAATTCAACTTCATTCTACTTTTTCTTCATTAAAATGTAGGTTCACACTACCCATTCTACCTGCTCCTTAGAATGTTCTCATTTTGGAAAGGGCAGATTCAAGTTCATAAATATGGCAATTTAAAAATATGCTTTTAAAATCATTTAGTTGTCTTTTTCTGTAAAGTATTGCATTTCCATTGAATTTGATTTGTGAGATCATTCTTTCCTGGCTGTTGCTAGGACAACAAAAGCAGTACTGTGCTTTAGTACAAATAGTACATTGTATCTATTAGCCTTCAGAAATACTGCTAACATAATCAATATCAAATATATTGAATATGTTAGATTTTAAAATTACATTTATAGTGGAAAAAAAATTATTTTCAGTGTACTTTAACATCTGTATGGCTCTGTATTGATTTTTATTTCAACTCTCGTGTTCTGGTATCTGGCTTGGCCATTATATTGGTATTCCCTCTGGAAATCCAGCTTTTCTATGTAAGAGGAGTCATGCTAAATGGACATAACTAATGACTTACAAGAACAGTTACTATTTCACTGCATTTGGAAATCAAAAAGATTTGGAAGACTTTCTATTGTAGCTATTTAAACCTTCTCCAGGATGTGCTTTGAATGAAATCATTCTGGCCCTTCAAAAATGGCTGCAAGTGAATCTGCCAAGGACCAGGATCTTCCCATGGCGTGCCTTGCAAAAACAGGTTCTGCTCATCTCACTTGGAGTTTGAGATCCAGCTGGATGGGAGGGAATTATGGAGAGGCTCATTTGAGAGTTTGAACTCTTTCAGATACAGTGAATAATTAAGAAAGCTCTTTAAAACACACTGACAGTATCCAAACCCGGATGCTTTGAGGACGGTTTAAATTCAGGTGCTGCTCAGGTTAGGCAGCCTAGCAGTAATTCTGTTTTTGCAGTATTATTGTATCATAACCATAATGTCATCATGGTTGAGTTAACAACTAGACCGAGTGGCAGGTGGTATTTTTATGTCTCTTAATTGTATCTTTTAGGATTTAAAAGCAATTGACAGTTATATATGACAGAATGCTAGTCCATGTGAAAATAAAATGACTCCATACTCCATTTTTACTTTTTTGGAATGGTAAATAACCATTCTGCTTCTGCATAGCTTGGACATAGAACCCTACTGTATCATAGGCAGTGTTGTTACCCTACTGCTCTCATGGCTAAATACATTATATAGAGATCACTGGCTCAGATGCAGAGAAAATTCTAAACACCTGCTTAAAACTGTAATAGGGGAGGGGTGGTGTTAGTTTTGGGATTTTCTTTTAAATCCATGAAGGAGGAAACAGAAGTTTTATAGTTTGGGATTTTCTCAGTCAGGTGTTGTGAGATTCTGATTACCCTAAACTTTCACTGAATGCAGTGGGAATTGTCTCAGTGTGTATCAGGATCAAGCCATGAAATCATTATGTAAAATACTTTAATTGAAAGTGTTGTCTTTGCTTCTCAAAGAAACCTAAATGCTATTAAAATCTGGGGGAATGTGGGCATCTAGCTCCTTTTCACTCTGTTCGAGATCTCGGCCAATATTCTCTAAATAAATTAGAATTTTACTTGTTTCTGACCAAAATAATAATTTTTCCATTTCTCGATGGTTATATAATAGTAATTTCTCTGCTTTTGTGTGCTAGTGTGCCCAGGCCAATAATGGATTCTTTGATGCAGCTGTCTTGAATTCCATTTACTATGTTTTTGGCCGTAGTTTCAGTCCTTTGCAGAACACAGTGTAGGCAACCTATCTTAAATTTTTATTTGGATAATGTACATTATTTTGTAGAGAGGAGACACCTTTTTTGTTTGCACATAGTTTGGCCTTCATTTTAATCCCTAATTTTCCAGTAAGACTGAAGATAAGAAAGTCTGATTTAATCTTTTTTTTTTCTCCTGGTGTTGCATTGTCATCTAACAGAAGAAATACTGAGAACATTATGTTCTGTTGTTTGACTTAAAAAACCCAGCAAACAAAAAACCCCTTGTCAGCTTCATAGAAGCTCATAATGACTCATAAGAATCCTTGTGGAAAACAACCAGGTAGATTTTTATGAAGATATCCAGTGGGATTTTATTTTTCTGGAGGCTTCATGTCTGCAGTGTGTGTGTGAAATGTGTTTAAAATAGACTCATAACTGTTTGCTTCATTACTGATGAAACTTAGCTGTTTTTTCATAACAGACTTGCACAGGTCGAAACAAGAACTCTATGTGTGAGAAAATGTAACTTTGTATTACAATGCTGGTTAATTTAAATATAAATCTAAACACAGATTGTTCTCCTTCCTGCTGAATGAAATTTCTTCCCCTATAGTATTGCAATTTATTGTTATTTCAATCTTATTGAACCTTTTGAGCTCTTTTCAAGTTTTGAAGCCAGGTGAAATTCATGAACCTTTTTTCTTTGCATAGTTATTACTTTGTATTACTTGTGCCGTCAGTTCATTTTTTCTCTGATGTCCTTGTTAAGGAAAGATGTGTGTAAGTGTCATCTCTATATAAAGCTGGATTGGCATGAGGTAGAAGAAATTAGATTCTCCCATTGATCTATTTTTCACATATTCTCTCTGGTTTCCATTCTATTTGCTCTCTAATGCGTTTTGATTCCTGGTCCTTCATTTGAGTTTATCTTTTCTTGCATTCTACTCATTAAAAATCTTTGAATTGAAGAACAGTTTCTGAATTTACAGTCTGAGTGGGTTTGAAATCACTCTTGCCTAGTGCATTTTGTGGGGATTCAGGAACATGCAAATACTGTCAAATGCTGAAGCTGCTTTGACTATGTCTCAGTACAGGAGGCACTGACAGGGGTTTCTGGTGGCAGCAAGTGGAACTAAGGTGCAGCAGTGCTCCAGCAACCTTATTTGTTTCATGCCTATGGACTGATGAAGTAGAACAGTTTTAAATACTTCAGGAGCTATGACTGCAGGCATTAAAAAGATCTGGCATTGTCCTACAATAACATAATGTGCTGTTTCTTTCCTGGAGAGCACAGAAATGGTGGCTGTTGTGTTGTTCAACTCAGCATTTTATTGGGTGCAAGTCTTCAGCTGGCGTAAACCAATTTTGTTCTTCCTAGTTTTAACCAGACTCAGGAAAGGAACCAAATATAACATGGCTATTAACATTCCTGCTCTGGGGGAGGTGGTGTAAACCAGTATGATTCTGCAGCTGGTTTCATGGAACCAATTTGCACCATTTTTTTATGGCAACAGATCTAAAACCAGGGAAGTACTGGAATAAATCTTACCAAGCCAGATGACAATCTAACTTTGAGTGTTGAGAAAGGGTGGCTTTCTAGCTAAGTCTTTGTTTTGGGTTTGATTTTTTTTTTTCTTTAAAGTATATCCTTAACTGTACACCTTAAAATATTTACAGTAGCCATTGGGACAATAATAGATTTTTACAGGCAGAACATCTCTACTTGCTCTGCATTATAGAGCATAAAAAGATTTGTAACAATGAGTGGTGTTATTTGAGCATTTCTTGTGAAATCATTTGAGCTGGTCTTCCATTGATAGAGTCAAATCTGGCATGAAATTAAATCCAATTCCAGAACCTCATGAATAGCAAGAAAATGTCTGGCCACTAAAGTCCTCGCAATTACCTTGTGGTCTTTATAGGACGGGTGTCCTGAAAACCAAAGTGACAAATCTGTCTGTGTTTGAGTGGTCATCTATGCCTCAGTAAGCAGACTTTAAAGACAGGTTCTAAAAGCCAGAGGCACTCAGATAGACTCCATTAGAAAACCATTCCATTTCCCTTCATGGTCGGAAGATTTAGTATCTTAGGGGCTTTTGCTCCCCAGTCAATAGTAGTGTTTGATAAAGGGGAGGGAGAAGAAAAAAAAAGGGGGGGGGAGCAACTTGGATTCTTAGTACAAAGACTCTGTATGTAATATATTTAACTGTCAAGAACCTTTTCTTGTGAGTAATGTGCAAGCTCTCAAGTAAGAGAACTGAAGTTGTCAAGAGTTTGTGTGGTGAGGGTGTTGTAAGAGATGCATCCATGACAGGAGGTATTGTCAGGGTCTCCAAACTACGTTTTCCTTAAATTTGTATGAGTATTGGTTTGTTTATATTTCATTTTTATGCTGCTTTTAATTTTGTTTCCTGTATTTTTGAAACACAAGAACAGAAGTACGTATTCCAAGACCTGGACAAAATGTAATGTTCCTGTGGACAGATGGTAGGATCCCACAGAAATCTGGGGACCACCAGTGGAAATATGGTATTCATGTAAATAGATGCAAGGCAAAGGGAGTGAGGATCCTCACACTGTACTGTCACAAAATCCCCCAGATGCATCAGTTAGTGTAGTGGCCAAATTCAATCTCTTTTTTCTTCATTATGTGTGTATTCCCCAAATGCAGAACATAACACTGCTGAAGTCCTCTGGCCTTTAATTTTCACTGTGAGATTGGAATTTGGCAGATAAATATCACATAACAAACAAACTTCATCCTACTACATGCGTTTTCTCCAAAAGCTGGGTTGGGCACATAGCAAACCCTTTCTGTATAGAGGGTTTCTTCTTTAATCCTCTCTATAACCACATCCCTTTCCAGACCTCTGTGAGCCTGAAGGCTGCTATTTAGGGTTATCCTCTTTGGTAATGCAGCAATATAAATGCTTCTAATACCTGAGATAAATGCATCACTCCAAATTTCAATAGCTCAAAAAGAGCCTGGTATTCTGTATGTGGACACTTGTTGCTGAACTCTGACGTCGGGTCTTGTGCTGTGCACTGTGAATAATGCAGACAAAATAGTCTCCAGGTGCTTTGCTGGCTTTGCTCAGATTCAGCCTGTGGAGCTGTGTTTCAGTCTTGATGCAAACTGCATTATAAACACTCTTTGCTTCTGCTGACAGCAGAGAAACCACTCTGGGATAAGCACTGGCATTAGCACAAAATGTCTCTAAAGAATTCAAGTTTTTCATCAAAAGATTTATCTTTTGGTTTCTCTGGTTGTTTAAGGCTGTGCAGTGACCCATAGGCAGAAGCTCTGTGATGGATAGTCCATCAGTATTTCATATCACCCCAGCAGCCACCCTCTAGAAAGGCAGACTGGAATTAAAAGGTTAATATTTGTTAAAAGCTGACACTTTTGTAGTCTCAAAGTTCCAGTTCCTGAGGGAGAAGAAAAAAATTGATTTACAGGATATATTTTAGATTTATGACTTGAAAAGCATATTTTATTTGCTTTGTTTGCTATCTGAAAAATCTCAGTCCAGGAGAGAATTGGTGTTACTCTAAGCCAACCAAGTTCCATTGAAGTCAGGTCAATTTTTTAGCTCTTCAGCTGCAAGCCTGTCCCTTAATCCTTAGTTAGTTAATGACTAAGATTAGATAGGCTGGTAAATAATTGCAAGGGAGGTGGAAGCACAGTTTATATTTGTATTTCAGTCAATGTCTGCCTTCATGTGTTAATTTATTGCTGTTGGCCCTGCAGCTAAACCTGTGTATGATCTTATACAAGCACTGAAATTGCCTGAGAGAAACTGAAACCGGAAAGTGGTCCCTAACCAGGTAATAACTCCACTTCCACACTTCAAGTGCTCATGAAGAACTGAGTCCTCACACTTCCCAACCAGTTAAACAGGGTCCTTCTGCAACACAGAGAAAACAAATTCCCAGCCAGCCTAATTCTATTGAAATCAATCAAATACTAGCAGCAGAATAATTTTATCTATTTCAAAATTGTGCTTTGTATTCCAGACCCCTTTTTCATTTGATATAGTAAAAAGGGCAAGATAATTCCTTCAGCTGATTTAAGCATGAATCTACTATTGCTTCTTGTTGTTAAATCCTTGGTAGCTTTTGTTCAGCCTAATATAATTATACTTTACTCTTTGCTGGTACCTAATATTTATTAGCAACTGCATTTTGTAATATGAACAACCATCTTGATCGTATTTGTAAAAAAATGACAATATCATCATAGCAGTATCAAGATTAGAATCATGCCCTATATGTGTCAATAATGTTTCATTAGGGACCAGAGATTGTAAGCAGTATTTTTCAGTGACAGCTGGTGTGACACAGAGGGATTATATTTTCAAGAATTCTTATCACTTTGTATAGAATGATATTAATATGCTTCATTATTATGTTACTGCTTAAGACTGCTGACCATGTTTAGAATTCTCAAATAAATTTGTGTATGGTTTTAGTATTGGCAAATTTATTGCAGCATTGCACTGGGTTTTTTTTTTCTGTTATATATGAAGCATAAAAATTTAATCATACTTGACTAATTAAACATGTGTAAAAATAGAGAATTATGGGATTATGTTATTTAAAAATACGAATTATTATAAAGTACACTTAATTCTATGAAAATATACCTAATGAACAAAAGAAAAGTATGGAAAATTCTTGTTATATGTGTTGTTAAATCAAACAATTTAGCAGAGATGGACTGGGTTCTGCAACCTCTTTTCCAAATCCCTTTTTTATTACTCCTTGACTGACCCCACTGATTTCAATAAAGATCACTTGGAAGTTAAGTTTGATAGTGTAAAAAACCTTTCTCAAGGGGAAGTGGTAACTACTCTTACAAGAAGTAATTCTATGTTTCATGAGATTTACTACACATTATTCTTTATTTCTTCCTATTCATACTCTCCTTCTCTCCAATAGAAAGGTCACTGTCTCTCATTTTGATTTGATTCTAGGAAGGTTGAGAGAATTGGCAGTCATGTTATGTGACCAGGAAAAACACAACATTTCTCGGGTGTCTCAAAACAAAATATGCAATCACGTCTATCACACACGCTGCAGGTGGTATCATGAACACCAACATTATCATCACAGCAGAACTGATAGCAGCCAAAGCTCACCCTAGAATCATAACTGCTTTTCATCTCACCTGGGCTGGTACTCTCTTTAAATGTATTTTTATCTTAAATTAGTTCTTTGTCGGAGGGAAGATAAATGGAGGAAGAAAATGGAAAGAATTTGGCAAAAAATATTGGAGCTGAAAAGTTGCTGGAGCTTGACTGTGAGGTCTCATAGTTTTTCAGCATGAGGCTTTCTGTGGGCACAGGGGGTGCAGAGAGCACTGCTGGCCTCTCCAGAGGAGCCAGGTGCCCATGAATGCCAAGCTTCACATCAGCTCTGCTCTGTAGAGGCTGTGTCCAAGCCGGTTTCACAGGGCACTGTTTCAGGCTGTGTCATTCTGGATTTTATTTGGAGGAGTGTTTTGTTGCTCTGTCATTCTCAGTAGTGGGAGAGGAGTGGGGCAACACCAAACAACCCAACAACACAACCAACCACCCCGAAATATTTTAAGGTTCAGCCATAGTCCTTCTTTCCTACAAAAGAAAATTCAAAACCAAAAAGTGGCTCTGAGGATGCTTATAAGCATTCTCTTTTCCCATTACTCCAGGCTCAAAGTTACGTCTCCCCACAATAATGTTGTAGATAAAAAAGGACTTTCGCAAATGCCTTCTAATGTTCTGGCATTTCAATTTATATGGTCACAATGAAATTCGGGTTTTCACTTCTTTAGCGCCATTTCCATATTTTTATATACTGCAAAGTGAGGTCATCATCTGTCAGCTGAGTTGCAGTAAACTGAGTGAAAAAAAGATCCACAGTCCATAGCAATTTAACTGTAACCCATGGATCTTAGAGTAAAATTCCTGGAAAGGGTTAAGGGTTGTCTGCTGTCAGCTGACAAAGATCTGAAATGAATGACACATCCTCTTATTATTTTCTTTGGCTAAGGAAAACAAGGGAAAAGACAGGACTTACTGCCCTTTATGGAGGGGACAGGTTTGATCCAGTGTTTTCTGTTACACTAATGATTTGTTTGCCAAGGAAAAGGCATAAAGTGGGACAGGACCTGCATTCTGGGCAGGCAGGATAGCCCCAGCATGCATCTACTCCACCCAGACTTTGCTGGGATGGCTGAAATCCTAGTAGATAATATAGGATAATCCCAGAGTGGGAACCTCATTGGAGGTGATACATCAGCAATAATAATGAGACAGTCCCCAGAAAATATAATTTAAAAATAGGACATATTTTGAATTGTAGAAGACTTAAGAGTAAAGAGGTCACAGAGAGTGGAAGATTGTCCCTGAGAGACAAAAGAAAAATGTAGGTTTTACTTCATAATATTCTCTGAACTTAAACTCAGGCACAGAATCCTGTGAAGTCCAGTGGGAATAATTTGCTTCTTTGCACTTGTCTGATATTTTTCTTTGAAAGATTTTTTTTTTTCAAATTCCTTTCAGAGGCATTGCAGAACCAACTCATGTCTCTCTACATCTGTGTGACATTGATTTTCTTCCTTAATGAATTACATGGGATTTCTACCTGATTCATTCCTGTACTACCATTGTCCCTAGGTTTCTTCTTGAAATTTTGCAAGGGAAAGGCACAATCCACAGCTTGATTACAACTGGGGTTAATGCTAGAGACCTGTCACACGTATTTTAATTAGGAGCAAACACAAATTAAATTCCAGGATGAAATACTGTGATATCTTACCATAGGTCTTTAGGGGGTCAATAGTTTCATGCTTTGCCAGAGATGAGCGCTGCTAATGTTAACATTGATTAAAACACTGAAGATAATACTTTTCAGATTATGGTATATGTCATAGTCTTTCTTCTGGCAAGATGATGCATTTAGTTGCTGGCTGCAGAGATAATTACCTTATGGATATTACCTTATGGCTATTATGGAGAATAACTGATTTCTACCATAGGGATGTGTATCTGTGCACATGGAGCACTGTATATCTTGTTGGTAGAGAGAAAGAAATAGGAATTTTTGTGTGTGCCCATAAACATATGTGAAAAGAGAGAGGCAGATTGATTCCTGCATCAGAAAACATTTAGCTATTGATAGAAGCATGTTGCTTTTACACCAACTGACCTACATGAATGAAACCAGTGCCTAAGGCTCCAAACCAACAGGCATGAAGGTGAAAATGAAGATGTCTAATTGGGGCGATGTGTAACAGAGGATATGGTATCTAGTAAAAGCTGAGAGTAATATTAAATCAGTTGTCCTTGAGACACGCTCTGAGAGCTCACAAAATACAGTAGGATAATTTTGTTGCAACAGTTAACATACGTGAGTATTTAGAACCTGGCAAGACTAGATATCTTTAAAATCTTTGAGATATTGTTTTTTTTATTAATCTGTGTTTGATTCTAGGTTAACTATGAGCTATTGATTCTAATACTAGTTTTAGCTTGAAGTTTATACTTTTTGGAAGGTTTACTCTGGTTGAGGGACTGTGCACACAAATGTTTCTTCACTTCTTTCATCTATATCATATCAAAGATACTGTCTCTCCCTATGTCTTTTATTTGGTTGTCTTATTCTCAAAGTAGCCTGTCTGTCAGAGAAGAAGAAACTACAATAAAACATAGGTGGTAATAGATTCCAGGCAAGATAAAGTCTTCTGGTGGTTCCCCTTACCACATATTATCTTTTTCTCTTCTTAGCCCCAGGTCAGCTCCCACCAAGGAGAGGAGCTGTTCTGGATGTGCTGCAGTGATCTCTCATCAGTGCAGCACTGGGTCTCCAGCAGGATCCCTGAGACATGGCCAGCTGCAAAAGATAGGGAGAGTGGATGTGACCTCACCCTCAAAACCAGACCAAAGCCTTGCTTGGGTATTAAGAATAAATGGAAGTGCAGTCTGGAGGGCAGTGACCTTTAGAACACCCCATAGCTGTGAAGATAGATAGGGGATTGAGTGATAATTCTTCCTGGTAATTCCATGCTGTGTTTTTATAGAGCAAAGTCCATTTGTTGAGCACTTATTTAGGGGGTTTGGAGAATTGGCAGATAACTACAGACCTTCAGTGTCAGAGAACCTCCAAAGCAATTAGTGTAAAGCACATCTGTCTCAATTATCTCCTGAGATCATGTGGTATCACATGGGCATATGGGCAAGAAATAATTCTTTCAGAGTTCCTATAAAACATGAGTAGTATTAAGAAAGGACATTCCTTTGACCTAAGAAGGAAATTCTTCTGTAGGTGATGTGAGAGGTTATGCTCATAGGTAATGCTTGCAGCATGGCAATTACAGATGCTTAGGAGCTAGTTTATGGAAACTAGTGGAAAAGGGGTCACTTCATTAATCTTATAATGAAAAAATCATTTAGGGGAAGAGCTGATGAAATTTTCAAATCACCTTTTTTATATTTTACTTAATAAAAAAAAATAGTTGTACTTTTGAGACCATGGGGGTACAGTGAGAGCCAGCTCCTCCCTGGAGACCAGGAGCTGTGGGACCCTGGGGCTGGCATGACCTGTCCTGCTGCCCCAGCAATGGAGCAGCGCAGGCTGGGGGTAGGGGGGCAGCCCTCCACCCAGACACCAGGCACCCCGTGGGAATGGCACAAGGCCAGGTCAGAATCAGGCCCAGTGAGGGTAAGTGGGGTCAGACACAGCCCCAGGTGAGGCAGATCATGGCTAGGTAATACAGAAAATAATATCGTGTATGTTGTGCTTGCAATGATTTCTCGATATTTTTAGCCACTCTAAAAGCTACTCGAGCAGCTTAATAATATCAGATCTATTATGAAATGTATCTTTTCTTTATTACAACTTCTTCCTGCTGGTACACAGTGTATTTGATAACATCTTATGTCATAGATAAATATATATTTGATCTACTACTCTTCTCTGTTCTTTTTACTACCCAGATTTGCTGGTGGTAACATCAAGTGAAGAAAAACTGTCTCACTGCTTACTGTCCATCTTCAGCTCACACCTAGGGCGAGTAAAGAAAGGTTCATTACAATTCTGCAAGTTTATGCAGCTGAGAGGCAGCACAGTTTATAGATTGATCACAGTTGCAGGTGTAGTGTCTCAGTGATCAATACTGAAACATGTTTCTGGAGGCAGAAATTTGCTGTGCATTTAAACCAAACATACTTCACTGTGTCTTCTGATCTCCAGTAAGAGTTGAGAAAGATATGAACCTTAGAATTATTGCTGAAATGGTCATAACAGTGCAGGGAGAAAAAAGCAACTGTATCAGGGCATGCATCAGTTGTCAGATACATTTTTCAAATGGGGATTAAAGGATCAAAAGTTCAAATTTCAGGAATCTCATTAGTTTAATATCAACATATTTTCGAAGCACTTCTTTGTTAATAGCTCTGTAGGGGAAAGGGTTTGGAGGCAAGTTCCTCTTTCTGTAGGCGCAATTTGTTGTTAACAGCTCATATGAATTATTTTGATCTCATACACATGTGCAGAAGACTGAAAAAAACCATTGTACAGTGGTTGGGAGACTTGCTTCCTGTGAAGAAAGGAAAGAAAATTCATGTTTCCATGTCTGTGGGCTACCCTGAGTCTACAATGATTCATCTAGTTTTTATCAGACCACCCGAGTCAGTTCTCTATTAGAACCAGTATCTTATCATAGCATTTACAGTTGCCCTTTGCTCAGAGGTTCTTTCGTGGTAGATCAGAGTATCCTTCTCAAGCAGAAATAATGGTGAGGGAGGAGATCCCTGTTGTTTAGCAGTTACATTCAATAGCTCTGGGGCTGAGTGATGGTGTTTAGTAATCAAAGGAAATGCAGCAGAATGTCTTTACTCTGCTCCCATGGAGCTTCAAACAACTTCCTGCAAAGCCCTGACTGTGGATAGGAGTAAAGACTAATTTTATTGTTGTCATTTGAAGAATTAAACTATCAGATACAACATGATTATTTTTTTTTACAAGGAATGATTAGTGTTTTTTGCCTTGGCCACTCACTATCCAAATCAAATCCATTCTGTTTCTATTTTTCATTCCACAGCAAGTACAAATACTGATTTACATGCCTCAAACATTTCGTGATGTATCAGCCTGAGTCTTTGCCTTCCTTAAAAACACAGCAATTTATAATTAGGCTTGATTTATGTATGCTAATGAGTCACATGGGTCTGAGAACTAAGGGAGAGCCAATAAAACAAGGTACAAGATGGGTAAGTCATAACTCTTACCTGTTGGCATTTGTTTTGTGTTGGTTTGTTTTCCCCACTTAATGTGATGTTCTTTCATGCTAATTTATAGAACAATATTAGACTTTTAGTCATTTCTTGCCTAAATCAAGATTCTTGGCTGACATGTAGATTCCCTCAGGCTATATAATAGTAGGAAATTTCATGCAGGTGTGTGATTATTCAGCTCATCTGAAGCGTTCTATAAACCCAGTATCTGTGGCAAATTAAAGGTGGGGAATTGAGATTTTTTTTTTCCAAGTACTAGAATTGAAAAGATGCTTCTTGTTATGAATTCACATATAGAAGAATTTATTGGAAGTAGCTATTTTTGAGACTCTAGAAGACAGTAGAGAAGTTTTGGAAGTGAATGAAAAATCTCTGCGTAACATTAAGGTTACTCACTGAGAACAACTCTTTGGAGAGGGTGAAAACATTTTTGTGTCTTAAGCCATTTAATTTTTTTTCTTTGCAATGGGAAATGTGCCTGAATTTATTTCATATAAGTGTAACATTTAGTTACAGATCAGTTGATAAAATGTATTGATGAAAAAGAGTATCAGGAAAATGTTTCATTTCCAAATGATTTATACCACAGTTTGGAAATCAGGGAAATACACATGTTGCAGTGAAAAAGAGTGAAAATTCCAGCAGTCTAGGTATCCAGCTAGGGTCACTGCTACCAAAACTAGCACATTCAAGGGAAATGTCTCCTAGACAGAGAATTATTATTTTATTTTATTATATTTTTTTTAAATGAAAGAGTGAGCCTCAAAAGTGGAGCTGTTGGAAGCAGCATTGGTTAAAGCTCCTGTTGTAGATGAGGTCAGGGTGTAGGGCTACCTGAACTGAATCCTGTACAGTTAATGAAGCTATTGCGTAGTGCCTAAGAGATCTAGAAACTCCATTATTAAAGCAAATAAAACATCTAGCAAAAAGGGGAAAATTTAGAGAAGGATTTATGCTGCTGCTATACTTGACCAAGAAAAAAGTAATTATTCCCTATCTATCATTACACTGACAATGAGAGTTATTTCCTACATTTTCAACATAAATTTATAGTTTTTTTGATTAGTTCAGGCTTATGCCTCATATTTACCCTGGATTTCATATGTCACGTTTCTAATGTATCTTGAAAAACAGTTAAGTGGTTTAAAATCAGCAGGTTTAGGGAGTCTGGTGAAAAGCATATTTTCAAGTTTTATTTGTTCTAAAATAACTGGTCTAGCCATAGAACTGATGAGCACAATTTTTCACAAATGAGCTGTGTAATGCATTGATGTTTGTCTGAATGACTTCACTGAATGACTGCATTGAACAGTTTGCCTTAAAACTTATTGGATAACAGCAGTGATTTTAATTTGATGTACTCTATGCTCAACTGACAATTAAGAAGCTGCAGATTTTGTTTTCACTTATCACGGAGACACTATTTGAATTTTGAAATGAAATTATTCTTTAGGTAACTTGGATCATATTGTAATTTATTCATAACCACCAGAAATCAACATCTCTAAATGATGCTGAATCCATAATCCAAAATATGTTACAGCAGGAGATTGTCAGTCTTTAGTTGCTGACTTGATTGCATAGGACTTTGACAAGCAGATGTTACTAGGGAGACATTAGCATCTTAGGTGGTATTTTTATAAAACTTATTTATGGTTAAACATTCTTCTCTTCATTTCTGAAATATAATCTTATTAAAGAAAATTTCGATTTTTTTTTATTTTTTTCCCTTATGTTCCCATTATCTGTTTTTGTACAAAAGTGGGTTGTATTTATTATTGCTGTTATGCAAGATTTGAAGCAAATCTCTGTCTGGTGGTAATATATTCTTCTTTGATCAGATAAACTCTTTTTAGGCTTTATCATAACATATCCACAGTGAAGTCACGTTCTTTTACAAATTAAAATACTATGAAAGGATTTTGACAGTTACAGAAGCGAATGCTATCTACACTTAGTAACCAGGACACACAAACCTTATGCTGTCCAGATAATCTTAACAGTATAATTTCATTACGGAATGTCACATCAGAAATAGCAGTTAGTTTTTTGCATACTGCTTGTTACCTTTATAGAGCAAATGTATTTGCATTTTCCCAGCTTACTTCCTAATGAGAGATTTTTCATAGAGAGCGTTGTATTTGTGCTGCGGTCTGATTCACTTATCAAGCACTTGCTGTGTTCCAGATAATTTTAACAAGTGTGATAGCGTGTAACGGTGGAAGAGTATGGCTGCACAATTCCTGCAGTCCATTTGCTGAGTTCCCAATGGTAGCATAAGCTCTATGTGTGGAATGAAAACCACATTGCAATTTGCACCTGCTATTAGGGTCTGTGTTAATACAGCTTCCTCAGTTGAATGACAAGTGGAAGTGATTTCTTTAGTTTCAACCTCTTTGCTTTGCTACATAGATGATGGGGCAGATTTAACATCCATGTTTAGAATCTTAGTACTCTACATCTTAATTTTATTCTTCAGCTGGTATAGCATTCTTATGGAAATGATTACTTCTGTTTAAACTATCTCAAAATATATTTAATATTACTTGAGATCTGTGTAGGCTAAATATATACTTAGGACTTGATTTCAGAACTGTAATGCACTTTTTTCCATAGTAGTTTTATGTAGTCTGCTCAGATACCTGCATTCTACACTGATACTGAAAACAGGCTCCTGAAATCCATCCTACCCATATACTCTCCAATATCTCCAAGTCCAGAGTTCTGTGAAACTCACAGCAGTTGAGTGCAGGATTTAACAGAGAATGTGAAATTTGAAACAAACAGTGTGGGTAATGGAGGGGAAAGAAAATGCTCCCTAAACTGGGAAAGGGAGGGGGAGAGGTATCTTCTTATTTGCCTGCATGGAGGGGATTGCACCTGCACGTGTGTCCATAATGCTGTTTAACCCCCATTGCTGCGCCGCAGAAGCAGCAGAGGATGTGTTAGGGAACAGTCCTTCCCAGGACAGTGCAGAGCCGTGGGAGGCACAAAGCTGGCGCTGGCCATAGTGAAGAGAATGAAATGGGTCCTCTTTTGTGCTGGTAACTGTTAAACTTGTCCCTTCTTCAGAGCTTCAGAACCTGGTATTTGGCCCTGTTGTGTTTGGATGTGGTGAATTGTTCCTGTTAGACAGCTGTGTCCACTCCGTGGTTGCAGCTGTGCTGTAGAAATAGCTTTCTTGTTTTATTACTCTTGATTTTAAATAGCATATCTATGCTCTCTGGGGTGTTCAGAGCCCAGCTGTGAAACACCCCGTATGTGATCCCCATTGCCTTGTAATTCTGGGCAGTGACACCACACTATGGGGTCTGGGATTTCACACTAAGATCAGTTCCCACTGATACGTTTGTGTCTTATCTGCCAGTATTTCAGTGACACAAGTCTTGTTTGGCTCTCAGTGACAGGAGTGGTTGGTTTATTAGTTTGTTTGTGGCTTTGGTGGTTTTTGTTTTTTTTTTTTTTGAGACTACCTAATCTCATATACAGTGATACTAGTGCTTCCTAAATTGTAGGTATGTCCATGAGGGCAAAGCATGATTGTGCTTCCATTCAGGGACCATGACCTGTCTGTACTTCTTTCAATGTGTATATTTCCTGTGGAAGCCATATGATGATTTTTAGTAGGTTGTTTGTGGGTTCTGTTTTTTTTTCCTGTGGAAATGACTGTACACAGTAGCCATCTTTGCTATGGGGTTGGCAGAACCAATGCTAGACTTGAATTTGAATTCAGGGCTCCCAGTGCTTTTGGAGAAGTGTACTGTGCCTGACCCTACCATTTGCCAGAATCCAAGAACAGATGAAATGACAGATCTACCTTAAACATTGTCAAACCCGGAATCCAGTGGTTTATTGGTTTGGTTTTTTTAATTGAGCTTTTTCACTTAGTGTCAGAGCGCTCTAACAAAAGCTGCACTCTCAAAGCTGTTGTAAAGAATAATGGCAAACCAGAGTAATTATTGTTCAAACATTTTCCATATTCCATACCGTATGATCTTTTTTTCATATTCATATGACGTTTCTGTTTTCACTGGACAAGGTACAATGAGTTTAATACTTTTTTTATTAAATTCCATTTCTAATAACTAGAAAGAATTCCATTCTTTTCTCTGTAGTACATGCTTTAGCATACTGCTCACCTTTAGTTTGCAGAGGAAACACAGGGTGAATACTTACTGCTCAAATGAACAGGAAATAAAAGGTCCTTTTTTAAATTTGATGCATGACATGATGTCCTGAATAAGAAGTCTCTGAGTATTAAGGAGTGAGTGGCATCCTGGGTCATCTTACAGCTGCAGAGCTAATCAGTAAGTTGTCTGTGAGGCCTTTATCATAATGCCGTGCACAGGAACAGACCTCAGATGTGATTGGAAAGGATCCGCGCTAAATATAAACTTCTGGAGGATAGTTACTGCATTTTGGATTCTAAAATATGATGGTAGATGAGTTTGGTGTTGCGTGGTAGTCATTCTTAAACTTGCTTTTGGGAGTCTAGTGCAACTGCACAATCCCTGCACACTGATCGTGGTGCTCACTATGGGCGATGCAAATGCTGCCAGGAAGTGTAATGGCCTTGGAAATAACTCACATCAGTGAAACTCACTGTGCTTATAAAGCAGTGCAAAATAGGTAATTTTTTTCATGATAGAACGTAAGTCCAAAATCTAACAAGATGTATAAATCACTTGTTGTGCATGAATCCTGGTAACAAGAAAAATAATAGTAGGATTAACAACAACCCAGTAGTTCATGAACTAGAAGACATTAACCTATGACAAAGTAGCCGAGTATTTGTATAGTTGATGCATTTCATTTGCTTATTGCCAATATATTAAATGATTTCAAGTACCTATTCAGGAAGCCAGCTGGAAAAGATGTTGGCCTAGTTAAAAGTTTGTTCTTACTTACAGGGAAACTGTAGGTTTGGGGTTTTTTTATATGTGATCCCCACTGGCAGGTGTTTCTGTCTCCATTGGAGGAAAAATATCATTACAACTGAATGAGGTGCAAAAGGCAGTTGATTTGAATATCTAACTGATTTTTAAACTTGATAATCTCTTATATCTAAGAAATGTGTCAGTCCCTTATAATGCAGGAAATAACTGGTTTAGACATGTATTTTTCTGAAATATTATTGTAAGTACATGCTAGACTGTGCTTCTTAACTGTGCATTCTTATCTTTCTTTAAAACAGTGATGAGGAAAATTCCCCAACTATATGCAGGTTCCTTTTCAAAGGCATTATTATTTGTTTTTTTCAGTCCCTAGAAGCCACCACCTGTACAACACTGAGGTGTTGTGTGGACACTGGCAGGGAGAGCCTCTGCAGCTCCACAGTGATTAAAGAAATAATGGGCAAATCAGCAAAGGCAACAGTGTTTTCTACCTGTGAAGGAACTGAGGCAAAGGGAAGTTAGCCAATTTATAGTCTGTCACAGCCAGAACCTGAAAAAGCCTATGCTTCTTCCTCATATTTATCTAATACAATGTCTAAATATAACTACTAGATTCACACCCCTGAGTTCTCACTGTTATCCTGTAGCATAAACAGCTTTTTCCAAGCTAGACATACTGGAGTCTTTCCTCATCCTTTTATTTTTCTAGGCTGGATGATTCAGGTATCAAAGAATTTCTCACAATAAAGACATTTTCAATCTTTACATACACTTTTAGGCATAATTTAAATTTTTTTCAAAGAGCTTTTAGTATCTCTATTTTAAAAGAAAAAAAATAAATATTTAAACTTTTTACTGGAGATGAGAGGAATTATTGTGTTATTGTGGAGAAGGATTATCTGATTTGCTCATGTTTGTTGTTTTGAAACAAAACTGTGCCACAGCCATCTAGTCCAGAGGAAATAATATAGTGAAACAATAATTGCACAGCCCTGGATGAAATCCTGGCTCAGTAAAAGTCAATGGAAAAGCTCTCACAGATGGCAGCGAGACCTAAATTCTGCCCATTGGTTTCATCGCCATTGGAAAATTCATGCTGAAGGACATGACAGCTCTCCTGTGTGCTGACTGGCTTCCCCAGCAGTCAAGGAAAGTCAGAATGAGAATTTATGGGCTTCGTCTGCTTTCCAGGAGTTGCTTTTCCCCAGGAGTTGGTTTTGAATCAGAAATACATTTTTGATATTTAAGCTAAAATCAGAATAAAGTGTAGATTTTTTCAATTAGTTACTCAGAAATTTATGCTTATGTTCTACCAACTTTATTTACAGAAACTTGTATAGCTCAGGTGGACTAAAGCTGTAAAGTTGCCCATATGTACATACATATGTTATACACAGACATAGAGATCCTACACTTGTATTGTACCAGCTTTATTTATCAAAGTTTTTATGGCTCAGGTGGCCTAAGAAGAAACTGTCAAGCCACACATTACGCCTGTTATGACATTCCTTCTAGATACATATAGATCCTTCAAAATAACATTCTTAAATTACAAGTTCTTATTTTTTTTGTTGTTTGAATTTCTAAATTCTGTTAATATCCATCCAGATGAAATATTTCTTGTCAGATCTGTTAAACAAATTTGAGTTTCATTATTGACTTTAAGTACATGATGTATCTCCTGGCAAGGGTAATAACCCAACATACATCCTCACCAATGTCCTACTCAATGCAGTTTTGTGTCCTGTACTACGTCTTAAACACTATGGTTCCAATATCTGAAAGATGCCTAATTATTATTAGATAAGGAACATAAAACTGGCTGGAGCACTTCAAATCACTTATCCACAGCAGGAAAATCCTACTTCCAGCTATGTTTGACTAGTAATATTAGTTGATAATCTAGTAATAAATGCATGATTTGTGGAAAAAAAAAATTATGAACTTTGAGTTAATGGTGCAATTTCAGACTGTTTGAAAACTGTTTTCAGCTTCATTTGGAGTTATAATTGACCCACTGACGAGGCAAGATCCTCACACTATGCATAGTTGCTGTAGCTTCATTGACATCAAAAGGCAAACTTAGGCAGGACACAAATCCAGCTTGTAGACTCTAAAAATATGAAATAAAAGCCACTGCCAGACCACATAATTTCAAAATTGAAAAGAGGACTGCTCAAAGTAATGTCAACCATCTGGAAGAGAGACTGCATAGAAATAAAAAAAAAGTCTCTGTCCAAGTTTTCAAGTTTTCCAAAGCTTGTAGCAAAAACATGAACGTTGGCAGGAGTTCAAACAAGAAGGCTGTGAAATGAACTGATAACTACTCAATGTCAAACACACCATGGCAAAGAAATACAGCAAGATACTGCTACCAGCAATAAATGGACAGAGAGTTGTAGGCAGACGGTCAAGAATATGGGAAGAAAGACTGGTAAAGATATCTGCCTGATGAAGCAAGTCATTATAAGTAAAATCAGTCTTTTTGTTTACAGTAGTCACTACTGGCCTGGTGAGTTTTCGTTGTGGATTAACTGCAGCTGAGAAGCCATGTGTAGATGCTCAGTATAGGAGAAAAAAAAAAAAAGAAAATCAGTTTTGTCTCCCACTTGATAGACATTTAGAGCATCAGAAGTGATCACCTGCTCTAGGAGATGGATCACAATCTGATTAAGTGCCAGGTTAGAAATTGGATTTTTGCCCTCTTCTACCTGTTGCCAGGTTGTGTGTTGTTTGGAAAGGCTGTGTGTTGTGGGGGATGGATTAAAAGGACTGGAAGGGAGCCTCTAAGTTACCAGGCTGTGACAATGCACAGGTGGCTGGCTGTGGCACTCTGAGGAAATAACCTTTTTCCTTGCAGGTAGTCACTAAAAGGGCTGTTGCCAAACATGACTATGATCATATGGGGCATTTTAATGCAGGTCAAGGTAAATAAAGAAATTATTTACATATAGATGGATTACTGGCAGTATTGCTTTCCCAAAATGCAGCAGATCTTTTTCATGCTTGCACGTGCTCTCACACACACACACCTGTTGGGTCTCAAGAGGGAAGTCCTGGACTGCCTTCACTATCTGAGACAGCCAACATTTGGGATACCTGTTGGCTAAATTAAGGTGAAACAACACCAGATGATCCATTTGAAAGTTTTATTTATGGCATTTAAACCTTAAACTTTCTGATAAGTTGAATGGCCCATTATAGCAACAATTTAACATTTCTGAACAGCCCGTAGCAGCAGGGAATTAAACATTCAAGGAGGGGAAGAAAGGAAGAAGGAAAGATAGGAAATCAGAAGTAGAGGAGAAGAAGGTCTGAGTCACCACCCAGGGTTCCAGCATCATCTCTGTTCTGGATTCTTAGGATGGTGGGTGCACGCCCTGCCCTCTCAGTTGCACTATTTATAGAATAGTCCTCATGCAGGGATATTTTTTAATTCTCAGACTTCTCAGAGAGGAGCTGGGGTGGTCTTGTGGTCTCAGTCCCCCTCCCTCTTGTCAGAGACACAAGTGCAATGCTGCCTCAGACTTGGAGATGGTTGCCCGAGATAAGGAAGTTGGTCCCTGAAAAGCTCTATCCTGCCTCCACGAGATCCTCTTTTCTAACTGCACCTTATCTCGTTGGCATGGTAACACTTCTTTTCTCATCTGCCAAGTGTTTGAGACATTAACTCTTTCAGGTTTTCAGTCTCTCACACCACCCCATGGCTCAAACAGTAGGTCTGATCTCATTCCTGTAGAGCTCATCTTCTCCTAGGATGGTGATCCCTACAAACAGGGTGGGAACAAAGCTGAAGAGCATAGGCAGTTAGTCATACATTGTGCTGCTGCCAAGGCAATCATCAGAAATAAAACCCCACACAAGAGCATCAGCCAAATGTTCACCACCCCCCTTCCCATCCTGTGAATCTCAATGGTTTCAGTGAGAAGTTGAACCTCTGACACTGAATAAGAAGGTATAAGACATACAAGATTTAATAACTAAATCACTTTGTGTGGCCCAGCCAATGAACATTACATTTGAACACAGACTGATGCTTTTCCTTTTCATGTCTTGATTTTTGTATCAACATGGGTGTGGGGGGGGATTGCTGTTGATGATTATATGTTCTGCTTTGAAGCAAATATGGCCATACTGGCCGTTTTAGCATTATTTGCAATTTCTGTATTAGAGCTTCTTACGCCATGGCCTATGGAAAATCATTTCTGCCTGGAGCACTCAAAAGCTGCTCACACAGTCAGTGCAAGATCCTGTAATGGCTCTGTTGCAGCACACAAGGTGTGCAGTGTTACTTTGGGTACACTCATCATGTGGCAGTACTTAGCCTCTGTTAATTGGAGAAATATTGCTTGGCTTAGCTCTGTGATGTCTTTCACAGCCTATAAGCAACGTTTCTTCTTCAAGAGATATTTCTGAGATGTGAAGAAGCCCAAGCATTGACAGAAAATGCAATGAGTCAGTCATGACAGTTACTCATAAATGATGTGACCTACATCTAAAGTAAAATTCTGTATAAAATTTTCTGTCTGAAATAATAACTCTAGAAGTGACATTTGCCCTTTAGATATACAGATACAAATAAAGGGTAAATTAATCATAGTGAATGAGTCATTTTAAAGATTACAAGCTTCCACAGTATTTTTATTATGAAAGTTTTGTTCCCTGAAGATGCTCTATACCTGATAAGGTTTTAGAAATTTAATTGAAAAAGTTTAATAAAGAATTAAAATTATCATGTGCCCTTTTGCAGAAATACAAATGAACTAAGAGCTTCTTTGTAAAAGAAGCTAAGGTGAGTGGCATGTTAGTATTCCTTTGAATGCCATACCAACTTCATTCTATTGTTAATAAAATTATGGTTGGTTTACTGCATGGAATGATTTTAAAATAAATAGCTTTTTGTAGATCTTACAAAGATTTCAATATTACTGTTTCACGGTGTTGAGATAATGGGAAAGAGGATACACTTAAAGGCCATTGTTTATGCTGCAGTTATATATCTTACAATGCCTGAATGATGATTTTAAAAGATGATTTTTTGGAAGTTGCAGGACTGATATTCTTTCAGATGCTGACAAACATACATCTAGCTAGATAATAGAAATGATTCTTTTTTTCTTTTTATGTGTTCGTTCATATAAATACAACATATAGTGCATTCAGCCGTGACTCATGAATAAATCTTGAAGATGCACAAGAAATCAGAGCATTCAAATCTGATTTTCAACTCAAGGGCAGAAAGTTTGAATTGAATTTCTTTAGTCCATTGGGAAGAGGTGGTTTCATTTAATCCCTTCTCTGTTAAAAATACTTGCCCAAGCTGTCAGTATAGAGAATTTTGGGAGAAATTGTCATAGGCACCTAAGAGAGTTAGCATTTAACTCCCACACTTAAACAGGGAATGAAGCCTTGCTAAGAGAACTTCTTTGGTGTTAGAGGTCCAGAACAGCTGCGTTCCACATCCTTCACTGGGCTTTGGCTCATTTATCTATTCTGCTGTTTTCTGTGAGAAGATGTCAAGACATTTATACTGATGTTACACTGCAACACCACAACACTTTCACAATATACCTTTATAATTTCATTGCATTTCACCTTTGTATTCTTAGCACTGATCCCATCTGTTTCTCCTTGATAATTTACCTGGCTTTGCTCAGATGAGTTTCTCTGTAATTTTTATGGTAAATTCTCATGGTTTTCTGTAATATCCTTCCATGTCTCAAAGACAGTATGCAAGAGAAGGTTTAAGTCTCCTTATAGGTGTGATAGGTCTACAAGAGGTTGTTTGGTCTTTTATTTTCCTGCAGTGTGATGAGGATTTCAAAGATATATGACATCTCTGTAAGATTTCTCTTTTGAGATCAGGAGAAGCTCATAGTTTTCCTTAACCTTCTCTTTTGGGGAACAGGTAGTAATTTTCCAAAATTAGCATTTCATAACAAAATCATAGCTACCAAAATCAACTCTTCATTTTTTTGGATAATATTCCTACACTCTTATTGTTCATTCCTTTTACCACATTATGATCTCTTAAGAGTTTTTATTTTCTTTGTATTATACAATGTACTTCCATTCTGTTTTCCATAGCTGCATTTTTTTGTCTTTCCTTGGATGTAGAAACTGAATTATTGTGCCAGTATGTGACAAAAGCAGGTTGGCATGACGTACAATTTTTAAATTTGCAGATTTAGGCCAAACCCATCTACTTTTTCTCTCTATTCTTTTCTTAAAATAAAATTGTTTACAATTAAAAATACTTCAAAACAAAAAATCATTAAAAATAGGTATTAAACAACATTACTGCAGAACATGTCTTTGATTTATATGAAATGTTAACCATAAGCATTTTCTCTCATGTCACTAGGAAAGGAACCAGTAATTCTCCCATGAAGGGATGGGATCAAACAAAGAGATTATTTGTAACATCTTTAACCCACCTTTTCCCTCTGAAGGAAAGTTATTTTCTGAACTTTCACATGAACAGTGATCAAAACCCACTCCTTTTAGGGATTGTGTCCTGGGTGTTTGCCAGTTGCAGCATAGGGGATATAAGTGCACTGTGGCCGTAATTTTAAGGTTAATATTCCTATGAGGCCTGAAATTAAGGACTGGATACAGGCTTCACGTGCTTATGTATAGACATAAGTTGAATTAATGCACTTGGGGACTTTGAGGGTGAATATAGGTAAAAATAGACTTTTACATATGATTAATTGGGACAAGTAGATTAAAAATAAAAAGAAAAAGGGAAAACTTGAAAGGTGAGAAAATATGTACAGGGTGACTCCTCATTAACTTATCAGCAGGAAGACATCAATACCTCTCCTCCCCAGTCCTGATGTTCCACCAGGATGCAGGGTTGAGGCCACACAGCTGTCTCCAAGCCATGAGCAGTTTGCAGTGGGTGTTATTGCCTGCACTTTGCAGGCTTCTGGGTCTTGAGATAACCTAAAAGGTACAAGGTGCCATCTCAAATGGCAGAGTTTTCATAAAAATCCTTTTAATCTTAAGGAGCTCTGGACTTCTGCCAGCTCTCTCTAGAAGAGGCCCTTTCAGCCTACAGGGGACACAGGCACAATCAACTAATGGATATATCTATATTACATCTTAATATTAAGATACTATTTTTAATCATTTTAAGTCCCTTTAGGTTTTTTAGTCTTTCAGTAAAAGAAGGGGGAAAATCCTATATCACCAGCAGATTGTTCCAGTTTTGAAATAAATATTCCCTCCTGACCCAAAATGGGAAGTCAGCTATTCCCAGGCACTGTAGGACCACAAAGTGAAGTGTAGAAAGGTGGATATGGATATTTCAGAATACTTGTAAACAATACTGTTAGAGCTGTTCTATCTTCTTGATTTACTGAGATTTGTAACCAGGCTGAACCTTTCCCAATGTATGGTAATTTATAGGTGCAAGAGGATCAGCTCAAATATTTAAGCTCCCCTTTTCTTCTTCTGTATCAATCCTGATTTGGCCAACAAACATTGAGTAGTGCAACATTTAATAGTTAACTTTAATAGCTTTTAGTGTGCATAACACTTTCATACTTTTCTTTTTTTTATATGGTAGAGAGTTCTGAAGTACATTGAATCCGTCTGCCTGTCTGTAGGCAGATTACTGATATTAAATGTCCTAAATCCTATTCTAGTAAAATTGTTTCAGTCTGCTGATTATTTATCTATATTATTTTTTTTAACCTAGAGAATATGATGTTCATGCAATACAATAATGAATTGTTATAATTTAAGTTGGTACATGCTTTGGTAGAGTGTTAAAGAGAAGGAACATAGCAAAATAAAAATAGATTTTTAAATTAATCTGATTATTCATGTTTCAGTCATATAATGATTGCAATGACATCACATTTTAGAACCTAAGTGGTGTTTTCCATCATATATAGAATATTTTTTTATGGAGTAGTTGAAAGCTCTTTAACATTGACATTTAATAACAATATAATGGCTTTATTTAGAAAGAATATAGTGATTTTATCCTCATGCTAGAATGGTTGTCTGGGTCCTGTGCTCTTTTACAAGAGTTCTTCTTATTAAGGTGTACAGTGAAATTTCTGTGCTTGTAGGATTTTCTCAAGGTGTAGGAAAAGGGAAAAAAATTCCTGACCCTATATTCCTTGTAATGGGAGTGACTTTGTAATTCATATGTTTTCAGATGAGGAAATTGAAATGAACCAGAAAATGTGATCTTCTAAGTTTTCAGTTACTAATTTTCTTTAAAGTAGTTCTGAAATTCTTCCAAGCATTTTGTATTCTTAGCTGCTGAAAATCACAACTAAGTCATCACAGGGTTATGTGTGAGCGACATATGCATAAATGACAGTAGTGTACATCTAAATGTGCCATTCATATGCCCAGATATGGCTCTGAAGTCTATGCCTGCTTATTTATAATGAATACATGTTCAGGCAGTAAAGATTAAAAATTGATTATGCACACGCTGTCAGTACTAATATTTGTACTTAATTTGATTTACAGTACACCAAATAATAAACCTGACTAAAATTATAAAAAGTTATATGTACAGCTATTAATATGCTCTTTTTACAGTACCTTATTCATTTTTAAAAAGCATACTAACTGAGTTTTAATGTTGGTAAAGCAGATGAAAGGCATGTAAAGCTAAGATAAAAACCAGTGAATACTCTTATTTAGCAGTAATATAGATTGCTTTTACAGTCCTTTGTTTGAGCCCATTGTGATATTATATATTTCAAGAGATGAAAAGAAGTCTAGGTACAATTAATTACTATGAACTGAAAGCATCAATTAAGAAGTATCCAGCCCTTGGTAATGGAAATCAGTGATGGGAAAGTAGTGTAAAGAGGTTTGAATCTCAGTCATCCTTTGATTTCGGCCTCTCATGGTGGCTGGGGAGCAGCATGTGCTGTAGTGTGTCGCACGTGGGTTTAGCTCTGCAGTGTCGGGCTGCTGTCAGCGCAGGGCTGGAAGGGGATGCTCTGGGGGTGGGTCTCCGTGGGGCTCGCACTGCATGGCAGAATGCTCTCACCAGCACAGCTGTGCCCGGCCTGGGGCTGTGCTGCCATGGCCAGGCTCTGCCAGTGCCCAGTTTAGACAGCACAAATGTCCAGTTTAGACTGGCTCGTTTCTTTGCTTGCCAGCTTCACATCATGGCACCTGCACTGCTAAAATCAGTGGGTGTTTGGCAAACCACCGAGTATAAAAGGAGGGGCAGTCTGGGGGAGTGGAGCTCATCTTCCCAAACTGACAAGTGGTGACAAGTGGTGCCATGTGAAAAGCAAGGTGGGCATTATCCTGCCCTCGCAGAACAGCCCTGGGCACCCCTCCTGCCCAGGAGGCAATGGGGAGGGAGTTGGCTCTGCAGAGCAAGGGTATTTTCATCTATCACAAGAGCACATTCTCACAGTCTAATCCACTCCCTAGGAATTTAAAATACCTACGAAAAGCACCTCAGAGATCCTGACAGAAGCTCCCAGTACAGTAGTAAATCTCCTAGGGCAGAATGCTCAACAAAGAGAATGAGAAAATAAATTTATCATTTCAATATCCATTAGTGGCTATCTGTGCTGCTGTACACACATTAATAATAAAAAATGTTAGGCTTATAAAATAAGGCATCTGCACATTTCTGAAATATATTCATTCTGTTATCAGTACCCAAACTTTATGATAGATCATCATGTAATTTCCTGAGTATGCTGTTCCTTAGCTGGAGCACATATATACATCTGCCATTAACAGGAAATAAATATGTGCCATTTTGGCATTAAGATTCATGTCCCAACATGATATCAGATCTTTTTTAATTTTTTAACTGATACCTTCAGCAAACCAGAATGCCTAAGGACTTGGATGATCAGATAACTGTTAGAAGCACATGGAATGAAAATGCTTTTCCTTTCAGTGTCTCACCACCATCTGGTATATTCTTTAGAGTGGCATTATTTCTACAGACTATTAATAGGAGCTACACACCATCTTGAGCTGTTTCTAAATAATTAGCTCCAAAAGTCATATTCTTGGCTATATATTTGATACTTTTTTTTTTTTTTTTGCCTCAGACTGAACTGTTCTATCTTTATTTTTTTTCTTATATTTTGTTATCTATATAATGGTAATTCAATCTGCTGTGTTGGAGTTCCTTAAAAACCAAAACAAAACCAAGAAAACCCCAAAACCCAGCCCCCAACAGAACAAACAAATAATCCCCCTATTGTATTAAGGAGTTATATAGTTTATAAATGACAATGAGTTTTCCTGGCTTTTATTCAAATTATTTGATTGTGTGTGATTAATATATTACTACTGTGAAATATGTTTACCTTTTCAATAGTTTGCTTTTCATTATCAAAAAAAGTGCCCGTGTACCTGTGAGGATTCCATTATTCCATTCCTGTGAGAATTCCTAACAGTATTTCCTCAAAATTTCAACTTTGCATACCTATATATACACATACTTTGCAATGTCTTGCAGAAGGCATTGTCCACGATGTAAAAACAGAGTAAAGCAGGGATTTCTTTTTACATGAATAGATAAAAGCAAAGATCTTTTGCACTCTTGTTCAAGGTACTCAATGCCTTTTTACTCTTCATATTTTGTGCCCTTTTCCTGAATTATTTAGTGGCTTAGTCATGTGTTGGGAGATTGTTTTATTGCAAAGGAGGCAGTTCCCCATGAGACAGATTTGAAGAAATTTTATTTACTTTTTAGAACTGTATATCTGCTTGTGTCGATTGAAAAATGTGTGCCTAAAATTGTATACATGAATTTATTTTCAGTTCCTCAAAGATTGATTTTATGAAGCTAGAAAATAATATTATAGATTATAAACATTTATAAATGTCTGTACAGTATTCTGCTGTAAAATACAGGTAGATTCGAAGGTGCACAGTAGACCTTTGTGAAGTAAGTGCTAAATATGTAGGGCTCTTTATTTTCAGGGCATTAGTGGCCACATAATCTGAATAGTCTAATGCATCTTTGAAGTAATTCTGTCTCTTTTAAGGTTTAATAATTCATAGTCTTTACTACCCTTGCCTAATAAATAAAAGTATGATTACTATTATTAAAAAATAATAAACTAGAAATTCACAACAGTAGCAAAACTGACATAAATTAACCAATAAAGACGACTTTGTTTTCTTACAGGAATGTTATTTTTTAATCATCTTTGCACATTACTGTCAGTGCACCCATTGACATCGAGTATTACACTCCATAGTAATGATCTGAGTCCTCTATTACTCATAAAAAAAAAATCAGTGTCCAAGCTGTTGAAACAATTATCCCACTACAGAAGCTTCCTATGTTCCCAGAGAATCTTTTAAGAGATGGTTGTTAGGAAAGCAAACAAAGACAGTTTCACATGCTCGTGGAACACCATAGAATTGGCAGGGATATTAACAGCTCAGCATGATTCATTTGTCCTTCTTGAGTGCTCCAAATCCATCACTCCACATGACAAAATTCACATTTTTATTGGATTTCTGCTTCTTGTAGAAAAGCCACATTTCCATTTTTAATAGATTTTCAGTTTTCAGAATAAGACTTAATTTTTTTGTTACTGCCAATCTCCTAGCAATTCTGCATGAGCAGCGTAAAGCTTCTTAGTTTATTTTTGTAACAGTATATGCACATGAATACAGGTTGCTGAGCAAAAGGAAAGAGGTCTAATTAACCAGACAGTTAATTGCTAGGACAACACCAATCTTTTATTTGAAGCAATAACATTTACATAATACAGCAATTCCAGTTTTTGATCTGAAAGAAATAGTGTGAGCTCTTATTAAAGGGTGGAGCTGCAGGGGCCCATCGTAAGCTCATTCTCATCAAGGTAAATAGAAGGGTTCTAAATAGTTGAGTAAAATCTGAGTCAGACAGGAGCAGTTATGGTTACTATTGGGATATGTATTTACCAGGTAGACAGAGCTCTATTGCTGCTCTATGTCCAAAGCAGTCTACACTAATAAATATGTAGTTTTGGCAGCGTAATAAAATTTTCTGTTCCTTGTACTGTTTCCAAACAGAGATTGTTAGTCTTTAAACCCACAGAGAAAACAATTAAAACAGTAAGATCTGTAATTTAGACCTTTTTTGATCCAGTAGAACTCAGTCTTGAAGAATGCCTAAATAATGCAAGGGGTACTTTCCACAGAAATTTATTGACTTTTAATTTGGCTTCTCTTTTGTCTGGAAGGGGATGCAGGAAAGAATCATCTTCAGTTGTCTGAATTGAGATGTCTAGTCCAGGGTCCTGCTGTAACCAATATAGAGTGGGGGCTGCATTGCTAAAGCAAATGCCACCGTGGATAAGTGGGAGTGAAATGCAGTTACAGACTATCCCTGCTTAGGACAAATTGCATTTTTTTTTCCAGCTCTTGTATGTGGAGATTTTTAAGAGAGTTTGGATGACTAATCAAGGCTAGTTACCTGGATTACCAGTCCTTAGAGCGAACTAAGGTCATCTTTTAGGAGCAACAGGTTGTTATTGACACCCCGCAGCCCAAGCAATTGAGTTTGTGGAAGAGCAACAATTCCCACAGTTGTCTTCCTCCTGCTCTGCTGACCCTGAGGATCACTCAGGCAGTAACTGCTCACTTCTGCTGGGCTGGACAAACAGGATCATGAGCCATTCCTTGAGGCTCAAGTAAGAATGAAGAGAAACTTGCATTTAGGAGCATGACTATTAGATGGGTTTGGTACCCATGCTCTTAAGGTATTAGCTCATGTTTTCAATTTCAAAGGAATTTGTAAGAAATGCACTCAGGTGCTGGTGTCCTTTACAGGTTCACTAGATGAAATCTGTAGCCTTCAGCCCGTCCTTTTTGTGTTTTTGGTTTTTTCCACTTTGACCAGACCTTAGCATGAATGTGAAATTTTGATTCTGATCCCATATCCCATAGCCTCCACTGAGGTTGGTTCAGCTAGTCTAGTTTGCATCCTTCTCCAGTAGGAGTTACATATTATTTCTATTCACCACTAGGTAGCCTTTATGGAAATTCTGGTGGGCACAGGGGCCAGCTGAAGCTGCTCATGCTAAACATGCTGTTGTCCCTGTTTTACAAGACACTCCTGACTCTAAGCAGGTTTTATTCCATATATTTCGAACTTCATTTACATCTCAATAGTATCACCCCCCCATGTGTTTGCACATTTCTATTCTTAAGGCTTGTCATCTGAATGCTACCTTTTCTCCCACTCCAGGCTTTTACATAGGAATACTTGTTGTCATCTCGTGATCTACTGAGCATTAATATTCTGCAAGGCACTATGGGGGTTGTGCTTCGCTGAGCACGTTTTCACCTGAAAACAGTTTTTTAATATAAACATTTGCTTAATATTCTGTACATTTAGAGTATTTTATCTGTATCAGTGCTTTACTGAAAGTAATTTAAATTCAATAGGAACTGATTATGCATAAAGAATCAACCCCTTTCATAGTAGTTCTAATAATATACATATAGATTATAAAATGCATCTGGCCAGTTGGAAGAATATTTTGTGTGGATAAATCCATGTCCAAGCATTTAATCTGTTTCTACATGAACACTGGATTGTGTATGTAAGGGACTCTTCTGCACAGCATTATGATGTGCAGCTTTTTAAAGTTTAATTATGAGGCATCTGTTGCATAATAATTTTTTGTATTGTAATAGTAAGCTATTAAAATAAATAGTGTCTCACAGAGGAACTATGAAGCTCCTTTCTGGAATAAACAAGCACTTTGGAGAGACGCCTAACCCTTGCACAGTCTTAGAATGGTCTTGTGATGGCAGTCTGATCTTGCAGGTCTTTTGGAGCACTCTTGCCCTTGATGGTTTCGAATTGATGCTGTGTACAAGAAATTGTTGTGGATGCTTTGCACATTTGGGCTGTATGTGCTTCATGTAGTTTATGCATGGCCACTGTAAACTGTTCATCTACTTTTCCTCCTTCCCTCTTAGATTAGATGCAGCTCTTAGGATAGAAGGATCTAAACTGAAAATATCTTTCAGTTCCTGTTGACTACAGATACATCCTGGGTAAATAAACTGAGCACCTAAAGCATCTGAAGGGCTGAAATTAAGCAACGCGAATCGTAAATCAGTACTTTTCTTACCTTGTGTGGTCCTGAGCTGCTGTCCTAAACCTGGACTACTATTGGGTACTAAATAAATAGCCTGATCTTCAGATGGGGTGAGACCTCCAGAACCTCTAAACTACAAGTTATATTTTTGATTCATATAGCTTTTGAAAATAATGTAAAGCTAATACAGGGTTTGGTTCCTCAATTTAAGTATTTGAAGTTTGAAATTTGAGATTCTCTTTGTCATAGTGCCTGTGAAGTAGAGTTAATAAATACTTAAATACTTTAGACAGAGGTGTATTATTAATGTTCATTTATAATTAATGTTTACACAGTTTTTTAAGATTTAAAGTGACATACAGCTGTTAAATATCACAATCATGGCAGCTCTACTAATGAAAAAGGATTACTTGAACATTAGAAGAAACCTATTTTTATCCTTTTATTGTATAGCTTCATCCCTGTAAATTTTAGGAAGTTTGTTTTAATGCTGCTCCAGTTGTTTAATGGGTTAAATCATGGTGGTTAATTTCCTAGCATTTTGAACATGTCTTTAGTTATAAATAAGCTGACTCATAACTGATATCAAACTCACGAAGAGGAAATTTTACTAATGTACCCAACTTTAAAATCTGTTTAGATTTGTTACCCATTGAAGGGGATCAGCTATGAGTCTTCATAGCTTAATGTTAGTCCAAGCTCTTGTGGATGCTATTTTTATTTTCCTTTTCCATCTTCTTCTTTAAAGGAAACAAGTTGACTGATAGTTATGTAAACTGAACTATATGTTTTGATTGAGTAACATATATTCCTTTAAAAATACATTCCCAGTTTGGTTTTGGAATTCTTTTTTTCTTTGGCATGTAGTTATCTTGTCATAAATAATTACCTTATTTTTTTGTCTAGAAAAAAAAACCCTGTTAAACTCTGGTGCACAATAAAAAAGTTGTATTTTGTGTCCAAATGAACACTGAAGGTGCTTTTCTACACACAGTTACCAGAGGACCTGTGATGAGGACAAGGTCAGTGCAGAGTTTCTCTTGCACCACTGCTTGTTGGTGAGTTGCCAGAATGACAGGATTAAGCCAAGAATGACAGGATTAAGCATAGTTTTAATTCTACGTGTAAGTTTGAAAAGCAAGCAAATTCCAGGCTCGGTATGTAGGAGCTTTGAGCTGAACAGCTCTGGACATTCTGCAGATTCATTTGCATCCGTTTTCTTCATGCTGTGTTCACAAGACTTTCTTCTCTCCTGAACAAGAAGCCAGAGGATGAAGTGAAAATGCATTTTCACAAGGCTCATCTAGAATCATATTAGAAATTTGGGGATTTTGCTCATCTTCTGAGATTCACCAGGTTCAGATATGCTCTTTGTGTATCAAAAGAGATCTTATTTATTTGCTGTCTGAGCCAAACCTGACATACAGCACTGACTAAAAGCTGTAGCTCAAGACATTATGCAAATAGTGCCAAGTAACTGCAAAATGTGCAATTTCTCATCTCTGGGGAAAAAATCTAAACCCAAACCTTGGATTTTTTGAGAACCTCCTGTTATGTACTTTTTAGTGTTATTTCTACTATAGCCATTAGTTCTTTTTCTTTCATATGATAGTGTTTGCTGAAAATGAATTTATATTAGTCTTTATTTTACTGGGGAAAAATGACATTGTATTAAAAAATGTGAGAAAACACCACACAAAAGCTAAATATAAGAAACGTTTTATGTTGCAGCAAAGGGTGAATGTAATAGTGCAAATGAATGACACTCAGTTTCTTGCCTGTAGCATTGTCCCACACAGTTCAGACATGGACATACGTAAAGTCATTTTCTGATTAAAAAAAAAATACACAGAGCTATTCCGGGGTTAACAAAATCATTTATGGAATCCATAGGTTCAGGCCTGGATAGAAAGTTTCTAGATAAAGCTTTCTTTAATCAGGGTTGTATATATTTCCCATATGTCTGGTGGAAAGGAAACAACCTGTAGCGTGTGGCTTTGCTCGTGATAATGTGCAGGATCAGCTCAGTCAGTGTGGGTGGCTCTGATCCTGTATCCATACTCTGTCACAAGCATCTTGCGGGCTGCAATGCATTTGATGGATCTACACCTACTCCAGTATTGATTTGCAAAAACTATTTCAGCTCACCAGTGTGTAGGAGGAGGCTATTTATTGAGGATATTGGCCTTTTCGCACTAACTACTTGTTTTGCTAATTAATTTGCATAGCTTCCATCAATATTTCCATGAGAATTGCAAACCTAATTATTGCATTTCACTAAGATTAAACGTAGGGTCTGTTTCTTATAAAGTACCTTGTCTGGTTTTAAGGGAAGAGTTCAGTTCACTGTAATCCAATTGTCTTCTCAAAGTGATGGCTTAACAGTTTTTGAATGTCCACAGTTATCTATATCAGGGCTAACTACTACGTAATGCAGACACTTGATGTAATTTGGTGACCTACATGACTATTTGTGTGGTGTTGCAAAAAAATATCTCTGAACTAAGGACCTCTTGATGGACTAACCTTTCTATTTAGGTCAAAGATACTTTCTGTAGAGAAAATATTTAGTTCTTCCCTTTTCATTCTGAGAGGCTGCTAGATTAGTTTTCTAAAAGAAAACCAATTAAGCTTCATTCTCAAGGCTTAAATCAACTTTTTAAGACAAGAAGCAAATTCCATTCTCAATACAAATCCAGAGTAATATTACTGACGACACAAATAATGACCAAAAAAGGTTCTTTTGTGAGAAAGCAAAACCTAGCCATCAAACATTAGGCAGCATGCAGGTGTGTGCCTGTATTTTGTGGATATTTTTTCCATGTATGAGCAGGGAATTCGTGGATGGTCAGTGCCAAAAAGCTCATTAGTCATGTGTGTGCACACATCACCTGGCTTGACCTCCAAACACAGTTGTTTGCACAAACTTAATGCATGCTCACAGATGCTTGTGACCTGATTACTGAGCCCAGGAGCACAATGCACTTACGGGCTGTCATGACTAGAGAAAACTGTGATGTCATTCCAATAGTAAAAACTGCCTGATTTCTTCCTTTTCTACAGGGAAACCATAGGGGTTTAATTAAATTTCAGCTTTAGTCACAACATAAGCTTTGCACAAGAAGGTGATGAGGTGGTCTTGTTTTTAATAGTGTTTGTTGGTTTAGGTTAAATGTACAAAATGTTGCTAGCTCACTGTGGTGTTTTTTAGGAATGGTTTGGTTTTTTTGTTTGTTGGGTTTTTTTTTTAGCCAGCTAGTGGTTAATGGTTTTGAGTTTGGAGAAATAAGTTTTGTGGTTTTTTTGAACCCTCTACATACAGCACAATGAAAAGACTGACACCTAGAATTATATTTTAAAGACGAGGAAGAAGAAAAAATAAAATATTTATGTGTAGAACCATGAACAGGTTCCAGTGTAATGAGTAAAACTTAGATATTGCACTATATATTCAGAAACTTGAATATTCTTTTATGAAAATGACATAAAAGCTGAGACCACACAAAAGGCTGTTTTTCTTACATTAGCTGAAAAAGGTACTTATTATTGCTTAATATCTTGTGCATATGTATAAGAATTTGATAAGATAAAATATTAAATCATGAAAGTGTCTTTAAGACTATTATATGTCTGCCACAAATTAAAGGATGAATGCAAGCTTCATTCTAAAAATAAACTTTATTTTTGACAATCCTAAAATAATCAGATCATGTATGCTGTTTTGGTGGTTTTGGGACTTTTAAAATCATTTTGTTTAGCAGCAAAACAGCTAGAGATAGGAAGAAAAATGCTGGCATGAGGAAAGCCGCCGGAATACACCAAAGAGGCAGCACTTGTTGAACCCAGAAAAGAAAAAAATACATAGTGAATATTTCAAAACAAAACAGGGAAGACCAGCTTTTACAAGAATGAGAGAAATGAGGTAGAGGACCAAGGAAAATTTGTTTCCAATTTTTTACTGCTCAGGAGCATCACAAACCATTTCAGGAATTCAGAGGCGCATTTACAAAACCAAGTTCTAAAGAAAGAATATGGTTAACATCCAAATTCTGCCACTCTTTGAAACCTGACTTCTTTCTTGTTGCCCTGTATAACCCAGCAAAATGCAGCCAAGCACCATTAAACATGCAGTAATATCCAAGTGTCTGAGCTTAAGCTACTCATTTGCTATGGAAGTTTCCTCTATCAGTGTGAGTCAGGAACCTGCCCTGTGCTGAAAAACAGCAAAACAGATCGGACAGGGAAGGAAAGACTGAAGTATTTGAGACAGCACTCAAGGCTTTGAGCATTCCCAGGCTCTTCATACATTTTTGTCTGCCCTTACTCATAGAGTGCAGACAAATAATGCTGCTTTGTTCAGAACTGTTGCTTCACACAATTTAATGATGGGAGCGAAGTCCACTTTTTCTTTCCTGTGCAGGTCTGTCCCGTGCAGGGGAACTCAGAGAAGTTTACAAAGTTCTCTCTCAAATGGGACTTATTTACTAGATTTAATTTATTGGTATTGTTAGACTTGCTGGAAATGCTGAAGAAACCAAGCCTTGTAAAATCCATACCAGAGACATGGAAGTAGCTTTTCAATGTGCAGCAGATACACATTGTCAGGTAATAAAAGAAACAAACTTAAAAGGCAGAATAAAGTGTTGAGTAAGCGTTTGGGACTATCACTTATTTAGTGGACATAAAAAGAGGAAATAATGCAGTACATTTCCCAGCTCTTCAGGGATATGTGCTCCTTACTGTTAGTGTGATATCTGACATTAAATGTATTCCATTTGTGTTGATAGAGAACGTAATGCAAGTACATCAAAATAGTGTTTGTGCTGTGAATAATTCTCATGGTATCCATAATGATGCAGGAAAGAAAACAAGTATAATGGAATCATTGAGGTTGTAAAAGACCTCTGAGGTCCTTGATACGCTTTTGAACACTTCCAGGGGCGCTGATTCCAGCACTTCCCTGGGCAGCCTATTCCAATGCCTGACCATCCTTTCAGTGAAGAAATTTTTCCTAATATCTAATCTAAACCTGTTTTGGAGCAACTTGAGGCCATTTCCTCTCATCCTGTCACTTGTTACCTGGGAAAAGAGAACGACCCTCAGCTGGCACCTACTGGCCCTACTCTGTCTTTATTTCTGTTGATCTGGACTTGGGGAACTCTTGAGCTAGACTTAAACTAAGCCACTTTGGTTTAGTTGCAGTCATAAATGGAAATGAAAGCAGACAAAGTTTAAGTGGCCTTAAAATTAATAGATTTTATCCATTATTTCGTACTCTAAAAAAATACAGGAACATTTTGTTGCTACATTTTCTGAATAGTGGTACTTATTTTTAAATTAAATATAAAATGAAAGTATGACTTCACTTATTGCACTGTAATCATAGAACCATAGAATGGTTTGGGTTGGAAGGAAATCTAAAAATCGTCTTGTTCCAAGCCCCTTCCCTGGGCAGGGACACCTTCCACTATCCCAGGTTGCTCAGAGCCCCATCCAACCTGGCCTTGAACACTTTCAGGGATGGGGCAGCCACAGCTTCTGTGGGCAACCTGTGCCAGGGCCTCACCACTCCCTCAGGGAAGAATGTCTCCCTTCTATCTAATCTAAATCTACCCTTTTTCAATTTAAAGCCATTACCTCTTGTCCTATTACTACAGCTCCTATTCAGCCTACACTTGGAACACCATTAACATATTTATTTCCAGTGAAATGCTGTCGCTGTTGTGCCGGGGACATTAGAGAAGAAAGACACAAAGTCCAAGGCTCAGGGATAAAACGAAGCACTTTAATAATTTTTCCAAAGGCTTTTATATGTTAGTTTGCAAGAGTGTGTTAAATGGTGTAAGGTAATTGGTCCTTTGGCCATCCACCCCTTCAGGGGATTGGTCAAATTCTAAGACACCCATTTCTAAATATTTTCTACTATATTTCATAACAATACTGCAAAACAACCTGCACGTGCAAGAAGTTTACAAAACCATAACATTGTTTAAAATAGTTTGCATGGGAAAGACAGAACTCTCACAAAATGCTGCAGAGGGCTGAAGAAATCCTCTGCTGAAGCCTTTTCAGTATCCATAAAATGCAAGCCAGTTCTGTTAGATGCCTAAAGACCTTAAAAGACTTGCTGCAGTGGATGCAGTATCTGGGTATACAAAATCTCCTCACTGATTTCTCTGAGGTTTTTTTACCCCTGGAATCCACTTTGGTTTTCTCCAGATCACCACAAAAACTCTTAATGACACTTCTAAGAATTAGAATGTTTTGGAATGCCTAGAAAAATCAATCAACCACTTCTTGAATTTGTCTTCCTATGACTTTTATATCATCCCTAAATCTCTGTTTCAAATAGGGATTTGATGAGAGTTGTATTTTGTCTCTACTTACCTATTTTAGGACGATAGCGGTGGCATTTGGGGGGCTTTTAGAGTAAAAATATGTGCACAGTTTCAAAAATAATATTTATAATGCATGAAAGATCCTTTCTTTTCCATTTCTTTTCAAATGTCAAGTTCTGTGTAAAGTACAGTTTAATTGAATATATTTTTGTGAAGTTGCATTCCCACTGACCCAAAGGTTTGTGACTGCTGCAAAACTGGAGCTGGATAAGCTACTGCCTCACACCTTGCAGTGGTAGTTAATAGCAGCAAAAGTGGGTATAAGATAGTGTTTGAATCCTGTCTTGCACCCATTTTACACTGGTACAAATGACAGTGAAATAAGGCTGAGAGCAGCAGAGAACCAGGCTGTGATTAAAATGTTCAGTAGTTTTACTGTTGTGAATGACCTTTCCCAACTCCTGTTGTTCCATTTCACTGCTTCAAGGCATCTTTTCTGTTCATCTTGTTGTGCTTTGTGCAGCTTCTCCTAAACTTTTGACCAGCTGCCAAATGTTTTTTATCCATTGTGAGACATGAAAATATTTCACCTGTCCATTGAGATTCTTGCAGTATGGAAGAATCTCTGGTTTAACTTTCAAAGTCTCTAAAAGAAGGAGAAGAAGTTTAGCTGGAAGGCTTTCTAGATTCTAAGTGCATTCTCTGGCTCCCCTTGCATGCAAGGTTTGAACATCACTATGTAACACAGAATGATTCCTCTTTCACCTTCATTCTTCACCTGTTTGCATTTTCAGAAGATTCAGTCCCAGAGGGTTTAATTTTGGGAGTTATCCAAGCAATCATCACTTTCTTTCTTTCTCCAAATCATGTAAGTCGCTGTTTCCAGCCCAAAGCACAGGTTTCATGTGTTCTAAATACATATGAAATAAATCATTCTTTTTTGTTTAAAACAAACAAAAGCCCCAAACCTCCACTCTTCGGTACAAATGCCAAGTGGGTTCTTTGAGATCCTGACATGATTTTTGCTCTCGCTGAGGTCAGTGGCACTGTAGGACAACGCACATGGAGATCCTCCAGAAGAGCTGTGGATGTGCTTTAGAGCTCTATGGTTCAGGATTGTATCCAGACCTAATCATTAATTCATTTTATATAAAAATGCTAATGTCAGTGCGGAGCTGTAATTCACCAATGTTATTTTTAAGAACTCATTTCTCCATTTTGTCCCCTGTGCCTGGAAATTGTAGCTATGGCATTTGTGTTCTGTAGACAATTCTATTGCTTACTCTTATTCACTTCCTTTGCTTGAATTACCTTGCTATCTTTTCAAAGGCTGGCAAAAGATGTTCAGATCTATAATTACATGGATTTGGATTTTCATAATTCAAGAAATGTAACCCCCCCACCCTTCACAGTGAGGGCTTTTCTGTCCTTCTCCCTTTGCATTTCTTCTAGACAGTTACAGAATGATTTTAGGTGTGATGAAGAATTTGGCAGTTTTGGTTCTTGCTACTATTTTATTTGTTTTCTAAATCATTCACATTTATGTATGTGTATGTATCAGTTTCCCTTCAGGAGATTTAATTTACATATGTTCAAAGCCTTATGAGTCTGGAATCTAGATAAAATTACTAAGATAAAGCTGAAATTTAATAATATTGTCAATCTTCCTTGTAAGCTCAGGACTTCTACTGACAAATTTCTAGTCTGATTGCATTCTTCTCTTCTAGGTTTATTTCTGGTACAGTTGATTCATTTCTGTTAGATTACTAACAGTATGCCAGGAAGATTGTGACTTAAATATTCCTTAAAAAATGTGAAGATGGTAAAAATCTGTCTTCATTGGTTTAATGTATTGATTGATAGCTAATATACTGTTCTTCACAGGTACATGGGGAATATATACGAACTGTATTGGCAAAGTTTTCTCTTGAGTTTCTCATTTTTATCCAAAGATTCTTGTGTTTATTTACTTTGAAAAATGTTTTGCATACTAAAATCTGGTGTGTAGAAGCATTTCTTTCTTTTTTGGATGGAAGCCAGCCATGTGATCTTTCAATGAAGACTCAATGCAGGGAACCTCACCCTCCTTGTGTCCTGTAGGGCTGGAATGCTGTGAGTTCCAAAATGTCCAGCCCTGCCTTCTGAATATGACTTTGGATATGAATTTACCAACTTAAGTTTTGGAAAAGGACATTAGTAAGATAATTATTCCTGCAATAGTAGCTTAAAAAAAAAAGTTTAGTAAAGTTTCCTAACAAATACAGTCTTGTTTCTTTGAAATTAATAACTTTCATGTCCATTCTACATCTTAATAGAATCTTTTCATCATATAATGAGCCATTAGTCTTTTCAAAAATTGTATGCAAATCTATCCTGAAGTGTTTAAACCCTCAGGAGCCACTAAAAGGATTTTTTTTTTTAACTAGACATTTTGTGCACTGTTCCTCCAAGTGAAAATATATTAAATGCATCTGGGGTTTTTCCATCATCCAAGAGATACATTTCCCTAGCTTAAGTGCTTTTCTGACTCAGGGCATGGATCTGTGATCTTATAGAACTAAAGGACATGGCGGGAAGAGCCAGCAAGTTTGGAGTAGGCTTTTCTGAGGTACTAGAAATGTCCTGTGGATTCCATGGGACTCTGTCTATTGAACCCCCAAATTATGCATTCTTTTAGCCATTTCTGGATTTAATGGAAAGATTTTCTCTGAATGTTCTTGCTCATGCTTCATTTGTGCTTGGATTAGAGTTTGCTTGATATGTTTATAGAAGATGTCTGCTCAAGATCTTAGTAATGGCAAGGGTGGAAGTTGATGAGCCTGATTTATGTCAACAGCAAGCAGGTGGTTCTAGTTGGAGTAAAATATCAGGTGAATGTAGGGTCTTGCCTGTCTCAGTCACTGCAGCAGTGCTGGGTATCAACACGTCGGTCTCTCTTTCCCTGTACAACTTCATTTTCTAAAGACGAAGGAAGTTCGGTGGACTTAGAAAATTGCAGGCCTGATGGTAAGTGCAAATAAGAAGCAAAATTTCTAAATCTTGGGATGTGCCTAACTACCAATTAATGTGGCACCAAAGCCTGCCTTTTTGCCTGTTGCTATCTATGGACAGAAAACTGCTCATAAAAAGAGAGGTTAGGTTGTAACCCTTTGAAAATTCGTCTCTGATATCTTTAGTTAATATCCTTAACCTCAAATTGGCAACTACACTTTTTGTTATTTAATTTTTTATGTCTTTTCTTTGTTTAAATCCTTATTATGTTTAGGAGGATAATATCCAGTAGATTGGGTAAAACTCAGGCAACTTGACAGTAATTAAAATGCAGATTTAGTTCTTCTGGAGTGTAATAGCTTTGAAGCATACCAAGGTCTGCTGAGGGAATCTGTTTTGTTTGTGTATCCTAATAGAGCATAATGACTGCTTTCAAGCCATTATAGTCCATCATGTTAGTGACTCCATATGCTGGATATCCTTGTCAATGGTATCTCCTCTGAGAAAATGTACCCTAGTGATGTGGTAGACGGGGTGTGTGTGTGTATATATATATATATATGTTTTACTTTTAAATCCAAAAGTCACCTCACTTTTTAAATAGCAGTCATCTCTTCTATGGAACTCTGAACTTTGTTTGACTACTGGTTTAATTTTCACTAAAAATTCCAGCTTCATGGAAACAAAGCTTGTCAGTTATTTGAGAAATAAGTGAAAGTCAGCTAGAGCATAGGTAAAGGTGAGGTATAAGCTTCTCATAGGTTTCAGTCTTATATGAATAACATCTTCTCTATGACCATACAATGAGGAAGCTGCCCCCAGCCCCAGGAGCTGCTTTATGCTGCTCTGTTGAAGACTCCCTGTGTTGTGAATGCCAGCCCCAGGCTGCCCATGGGAAGCTGTAATATTGAGCATAAATCAGCAGTTACAGGCTTAAACATAATACAAGAAGAACATTGCACTTGATTGTCTCTAAGATCATTCCCAGCTCCATATCAACACACGCTAGTGATGCCACAATCCTTGATGAAGGAAGAACTGACAGAGTGACTTTTCCTAGACACCAACATATCAGAAATAATCAAGCTAAAGAGCTTGTATTGCGACACTAAGGCCATGTCTGGACTGTAGAGCAGGAAAGTTTTGCTCTGCTTCCCCATCTGTCAGGACTGGGAGACAAGAGAAAAGCTCCCCTTTTCTGCCCCACTTGCCTGTTACTTTCCCATTGGAAACACTGAGTGGGAAAAGTAGGGTTTATCTCATCTGAGTGTGGAGTCAGGACATCACCTAAGCCTTGAGTCACATCCCAGGTCCCCATGGTGTGACATTCTAAATATCTAAAATGTACGGAGCGTATCTTGGTGAAGGAAGTAGGTGGCAGAGTGGAGTGTTTCTGGCCTGGGAATCCCCCTACTGAATTCAGTTGTGAGTTGCAACGTCTTGGAAATAGTCTGGGGTTATGATTAAAATGCTGACAGACCCTTTAACTTCAGCTGTGGGACTGCTGTAAGGCACAGACCCTGTAAATTAGAGATATAAAGTATGTGTAAGTAGAACCAATATGTGTCTAGATATTCTATTGCTTTTAAAGCCCTTTCTGTCCTGTTAATTTTGCTTTACGGTGTGACATTGATGAATTGATGTCTACCATTTCCAACTGCCAGGTAGACTGTGTACACATTTATTAAGATTAATTAAAAAGTAACAAATTGTAAAGTAATAACATTAACAACTACTGGAAAAAGTGTAGACGTTTTGACAGTCTTTTTGAATTTCATTAAAAGATGGTAGTGACAAAAACCCAAGAGACTATTTCTACTTTACTAAAGAAATAGGTCACAGATTCAATTACAGTCACTGAAGCATGGACTCAATCTATCATGGCAAATTAAGTACATTTTAGCAACCTACTTTCCTTTAAAAATTTTATAGACACTTTCACTGGAAGAAGAAAGACTATAGAAAAAGAAATTGCAAACTGAAGGCTTTTTTTTCCTCTATTGCTACTGAGTGCTTGGCTTATTTACCGTAGGTGTAAGACACAGAGAAAATCATTATGGAACGTCAAGATATGTAATCATCATCTCTCTTCCCATTTTTCGTCTTTAATTAATGATATATCATTTGCTCTTTGACTAGAAAGCATGGCTCAGATTGAATCCACAGTGCACCAGTTAGAGGCTTTGTTCTCTCATTGAAATCGAAGGACCCATTTACTTAGAAAAATTCGCTGTACAACCTTTATGCAATTTTGGCACGGATCCGTGGTGTTGGGCTGAAAATGTGTTGTAGTCCCAGTTCCAAATAAATAAATAAATGAAGACACATACAGCCTGTGGATATGGTTTAGCTGAGTGCAAATATTGGAATGATGAAGCACTCTTTTGCCCATAGCAGAATTGATTTCATGTTGACAAGTGGAATTTATAAAGGTCCTCTTTTAACAGAGTAGCAGTGGCCATATTTGCTGCATTACTACAGCTGCAACAAACCAGCAGCAAACATAAGAACTGATAAGAGAGATGCAGCCTATTTCCTCTTTAAACATAACCCCAGATTTACTGTGGCACCCCTAGGAGATTCGGCACTTTCATATATTAGGGTATTCGGTGGGCCTTTAGATTGTAGAAGCATATTGGGGTTTCTAATTTATTTAATTTTTTAAAAATCTATAACATTTGATCATGCAAAGAAATCTGTCTGTGATGCAAATGAAACCAAATGGTGCTGATTAAAAGTAACACACTTTCCAAGGCAATGCTGATTAAATGTGTGATCTTCTCCAAGTACATTGGGGATAAGATGCTTTCCATTTCCAGATATGCCTCTCTCCAACAATGCTTTTTACTTACTGCTCAACAGTTTTTGCTGGTTAAATATTCAGGGCCAGACTCACCATTGCACTGTCTCACTGTAACACCAGAAAAGCAAACACCAAGAAAGGACAGAACAAAGATAAACCTGCGAATCAAGCTTGTGTTAAACTGATTTGCCCTAAAACAGAGACCACATAAGTGTCTCATATCCCTTAACAGTTGTAGTCTGACCACAGTCATCAGCTCAGGAAGGATACTTCCATTGACAACCAGAACTACATCAGCACAAGCTGTGGAAGGCTGAAAAACACCCACTACTGTATTAGTCATCTGTGACAGCACAGACTCTTTCCCGTGGGAATTTTTCTCTTCTTCTCCCTGTGTTCTATAAACAAAGATAAGGTTTGGATGTTATTGAAACTGTCTCTGGAATGATGGACAGTTCAACCTGGCCTATCGGCCTAAGGGGTGGTTTTGAATTGACCCAATCCAGAGGAACTTTCAAAAGTCTATATAAGTTTTAGAATTAAATAACAAAATCAGAATTCTGCCTTACCCGATCCAGCCTGGTTCTTGCACGCGGCTAGCGGTACCACAGCGACAGTCATCAAATTCTGCTGTATTTGCAGGTACCTCAGCAATCATGGGAATATTAGATGACAAAAAGCAGACCTGCTTTACTCTGTCAACCTTAATATACTTATTTTCATGTCAAAATTATGTTTCCCTTTCAAGCGATTCCACTTGATTTCTATATTTAGAATACAATATTTAAGTAACTCCTATCCTGGGTTTTCAAATGTGCTTGCTACAATCCATTATTCAGAGAGAAGTGACTGTGGTGCCAGCTAACGCAATGAAAAATGCTTTGCAGAAGATCCAAACCTACACAAAATTCTCCTTCTTTTGCTAATGTTCTCAACTTGGTACTCAGCCCCATTTTTCATGAAGTTTCTTGATTTATTTTTTATGCAATGAGCATAATATTTGATTTTTAGCAGAAAATCGTATTGGGAATAGTTAATGATATTTAATAAAGTCGAACACATAAATCTTCGGAAACAGACCAAAATAATAAAATAGCAAAATGTTAGGAAATATGAAAAGCAAGTTAGATATTACAACTGTGCCTCAGGAAGAGTCTGCAGGGAAGGAAGGAAGGAATACTGCTCAAGAAGAGATTGGAAAAGAACTGTTGACTTAATTTGGGTGCAATGTGCCTATCCCCTGGAGAATGGAAGTGGAGGTACATCTCTGATAGTGACAAGGCCACGATGGAACACAGAAGGGACTGGAGCTTAGTCATTGTACAAGTGAGAAGTAGGAAATGGCAGCAGAAAGACCACAGGAGAAAATTACTTCATTTGCATACCAGAGATCTGCATATGAATGAATAATAAAATAGTAGTTTGGAAATTCTTGCACCCAAAGAGTTATTTATTCATTAAAGCTATTCCAGAAGGGACCAAAATGTTTAACATTTTTCTGAAAAAAAATATTTTTTAGTACAAAAGGGAAAATTTTAAAGTTCTTTATTGGCTTTGCATGCATCTGTCTTTCTGTTGAAATGGCTGAACACAAATCACAGAATCACAGAACGTTCCGAGTTGAAAGGGACTCACAAGGGTCATCCAGTCCAACTCTTAAGTGAGTGACTCATATGGGGACCGAGAATTAAGTTTGATTTAAAATATATCAGAAATAAATATATGAAGTTTATAAAGGTATTTTAGTCAAATCATTGGTGCTTATTAAATAAATAGATATTTCTTATCAAGATGTAGAATTCCCTCTAGCTTTAATACAGTGTGGGCATTTCTGTGGCTGAGTGTTAGTAACAGTAAATTGCAGGAAGACACAAGTAGGATTGTTTCTGCTCACTGTTCTAGCAGCATACTGAGGGAAGAAGTGAGTCTAGTAAAGCTCAAAACCATTTTATGAGGGTCGGGTGGCTGACAGATAACCAGGCATGATGTTCCAGGCAGGCAGTTTCTGACGTATTCATGCTGGATGTGCAGGGCACAACGGAGGGCAGCAGAGCTGACTGAGCGCTGCTGTCCTCTTCGCTCTTGCTGGGGCTCTGGGGGTGTTTCTGCAACACGAAGAGCAGCTTGTATGATTGGAAAGCTCTGCTTTTATCATTAGTGTGCATGGGGAGGTCAGTGTGAGTAAGATGGCAGCAGTGTTGTCTGAATGTCGATGCTATTGAGAAGTGGTTTTGAGTGTATTACTTTGTGGTGGCAGATGTGAAAGTCTAAACCCAGGTGTGTTTAAAGATGATGTCAAGTGAGGGAATCAATGGAAGATAAAGTTTACCCCTTATGTCCTTGTCTGTCCATTGCTATCAGAACTTGCAACTGATGTTATGGCTGAAATCTGCTCTTGTGTGTAGATTGACCATAACAGGATGAAGCTTTTCCTGCTTATCTCCCTGGAGAGCTGGTATTTGCTTTTGCACCCTATGCAAGGGGTGATGAGATGCTCTGCAGTGAATACACTTGGGAAGGAATCCCTGTGAGTAGAGCTACTCATGTTCTGGGACATATACTGGCTTTTGATTACTAGAATTATTTAACTTTGCTTTCTGAAAACCTAAATGAGTGCACCTGCCTGCCTGTTAAAAGCATTTCTCTCTTTGTGCAGTTCCGCAGGTGTTATCAGAGCACTTCAGCTTAAACTTGGAACTGACAGGAGGATGTTGATGTTGGGATGGAGCACACTGAGCTCTGACTTCAGAATTAGAGCTGATTTTAGGATTTTTTGATCACATGGTTGCTGAGAAGTTCAGCTTTTCAAGATCTGGCTCTTTTAACAGCCAATCTGGGAAGCTAGAAAGGAATCAGCTTTATCAAGGGTGCCGGTAAAGTCACTCTAATATTGTAGTCTATCTACTTTTATTATTGTTGAAGGATAACTAGGCCTGGAATATAAGAGATTGCGATTCTTTTGTTTTAAGTGGAGAAAAATGAATAGATTTATTCATAGATTATGCAGAACACCTCTAAAAATAATCTTTCTTCTAAACTGTCTTCTCTTGCTGTTTTGCATCTCATTTAAATAAGCACCTTTCACTGGAATATAGGAACATCGAAATGTACTGCTTTAAGTTTTCCTGTTATTATATGTTAAGCTTCGTTAGTTTTAACACATAATTGTAAAGAATATGTAAGGTTTGGAAAAGCAGCTTGACAAAACCATGGCTCTCGTCTTGACTGATGACAAATGAGACATGCACATTTTTAGTCATAGTTAATAGTCTTGAGACTATTTACCTTCTTGTACTGTGCCTGAATCATAAGAACTGAAAGAGGTCTGTCATTGTCACCATGCACCAGTTGCCATTCAAACTTATTTTATATAAAAGTCCGTTACTACCACCTCTGAGGAATTATTGAAAATAGTAGAAAAGAGGGGGGAAAGCTACAACCCTCAGAAAACTACCAATAAGAGCTGGAACTCATGACAGCAAAAATGGTTTTATGGTGTCTAATGTATCACAAGAATCTATGGGTGCAGCTCTTTATTCTAACACCTCCATCTGGGTTGCAGTTTCATATTGGTGCACTAGGTTGAATTGCTAACATCTAAAATACCCCCTGGCAAGAGGCTCACTGAAGTTGAAACTTGTATCATGAGTATGTTGTTGTTTCTACATTCCCAATTGGAAAAACTGAAGGACAGGAACACATTAAATCATTAGGAGAACATCCCAAAGTCACTTGTTTGTATCAGTGATTGGTGCACTGAGAGGCCTGATTGAGATGTACATAACATGCAAATACTATGCAATGGTTGGGTAAAATCCACTTTGTTTTAAACCACGTTTGGAAAGGTACATGGAATAATGGGGAAGAGGGGGAACCTCCGTAAACAGTCAAGGTTCACTTTAACCCCAGCCTGGTGTTAGGGAAACAATTCCTCTCTGAATGGCTCATCTGGAGCATGCTCCCAGAGTGTTGGAAGTAATGCCCATCCTTTGGCGTGGTTTCATGGCTGTTGCACCAGGGCTTTTAGGGCAGTCTGCACAAAGCATCCTGCCTTAGGCTTAGGGTGAAAGAGGAGCTCCTGAAAGAGGGATACTGGGCCTGCTATATATTGCATCCATGTTTTTGAACTGTTATCTATCTAGCATTTGGAACACTTTTGCAGGAATTGGAACGGTGCCCTTCCCTAAAAGTTACCAGAATTTTCTTCATTCTTGTTTCCTGCTCTGTATATTATTCAGGATTTTAGCAGTGCGTGAGTAAATTCTGGTTAGTGAATTTTAGTAATGATTGCTTCTCCACATGAAACCCTGGTGCACTGGGAGATGCAAGCATGTGGCTCATCCCAGGGAACAGGAAGGTTCCTAAGCCCTGGTACAAGTGCATAGCCAGTGCTGCTGCTAGGATTGGGAATAAATACCTTTCACTCTACTTGAGTGAGCCAGAGACTCTTCCAAATCTGATTCTTTTCAATTCCTGATTTGTTTTTAATGCTAGGCTTGGGAAATGTTATTCCAAAGAGAAAACAAGGCTTAATGGATTACAAAGAAATTTTTCTTCCTTTTTTTTTTTAAATGAGTCAATATTGTAAGTAAATAACACATACATATTCTTAATCAATGAGCCCATAAATAAGGTTTTCATGTCACACTGGAATAATTGACTCATTACTTGCTCCTGGAAGTCTGAGAATGAATTAGGTTCCAATAACATCAGTTTGCTGTCTCAGCTAAGTTAGCACTCTGAGCCATAAATAACTACATGGTTTAGCATAAATTTATTTATTTTACAATTTATAAAGTGCACTCATCACTAGGATTCTTGGCATGTATACAAAGATAATAACGAAATAAGAACATATTGACTAGTTTCAACTGAGTGAACTCCTTCAACTTGTCCTCAATAAAGGTATATAAATCATCACCAACATCTCCAAGCAAAGGCATCAATAAATATATAAGCCTTGGACATCGCCCTGAAAGTCAATGAACTAGGGAGTCTATCAGATCACCAGGGAGCATTTTCCAGAGTTAAAAATTCTCTAGCAAAAACTCTCTGAGTCAGCCTCAGAATTTAAGCCCATCAGGTGATTATTTAAATGAGCCATTAGTGTTATTCTGGTGTACTCGGTGACTGTGGTGGTGCTCCTGGAGACGGGCTCGCTGCAGCACCAGCCGGACCCGAGGCTGCAGAGCCGTGCAGCCCAACCCGCGCCGCGCCCACAGACGGAGGAAAGGCTTGGCAGGAGCTGCTGTGTGGGAGCACGCACTCCACATTGCCTGGTGCTCTGAACTTGAGGGAAGTTCTAGAAGAAATGAAGACAGCATCTTGTCTGGGGTTTGGCTGGAAGAGTGAAGGGAAGAGCTAGTGGAGTCTACCTCCAAAAGACTGTGGAAACTTCCTCAGTTGAATGTGTGTGTGGTGCAAACAGAGCTGAGCCAAATTCTGAGTGATTTGCAGTAGCTGAAGTTTGGAAGTGTCTTGAGAGTTTATGTAACAATTTCTCACTCAGCTTTCCTCTGAAAGGAAAGCTTGGAGTTGATTTTTCACTGAAAGAGTTTCTGATGTTGGGAAAGAGGTTCTTGGCAGATGATGACTTCACTTACCCCAAGATCCCAGGCAGAGCTCAGAACAGTGCAGTGAAGGAGTGCTGACAGCTGGCAAGTGGTTACAGCCCCTTTTCCCATGATCTGAGCCTGGATACCACTAAACCCTGCAGGGCATTGGTATCACCACCTCCTCACCAGTTCCATCCTCAGATGATCTGGGATGTAGTTTCTTTGTGCCTTTCACCCCCATCCATCCCACTGTGCTGTTGTGAAGCTCTAGGACCTGTCTTGAGAGGTGCAGTGAGTGCAGGTGTCCCTGCAGAGCACAGGCCTGGTGGCCCAGCAAGGACTGAGCTGAGCTGCAGCTCCCTCCACTCTGCTCCCCTCCCCTACTCCACCCTTATCACAGATAAACAGGGGCATCCCAACGTGCCCCCAGACAAGTCTGTGATGTCGGAGCAGGAGATTATTGTTAAATTATTAGACACAGTTATTATCCAGAGCTATAGGACATGTTTGCAGAAGATCATTTTTCTGTGACTTTGCAATAACATTCGTGGTGCTTTTATTTACTAATCAAAGCTGAGGATAATACTGAGGCATGGCAGGATTGTGAATCATCAGCATAAAAAAACCCCTAGGCTAGTGCCATCCAGCCTTGGCACTAGCCCATCCCTGGCCTCCAGTTGCACACTCCAAGCCTTAGGCATTCTCTGAGGAGCAAGAGCTGAATGAAGTTTAGGTTGAGAGACTGTTACATTTGCTTCTTAGACTACCTGCTGCCAAGGAAGTGGCTAATCCTTCTTAATTACAATTACTTTTCTTCACAAAGCATGTGGAAAATTCACAGCAGCATAAAAATAGTCCACGAGACAGGGAAAAGATGCAGTCTAAATTTGCCAACCTGTTCACCTGTTAGGATTTCACAGATGCTCCTAAAGGGAAGGAATAATGCGTAATTTGTGACATAACCCAGGAATTTAAAACTCTCCAGAGACCAATTATAGAGATTTGGGCACTTCGAGTACTAGCAGCTTTCCAAGCTCCACCTGAGATGCTCCTCCTTTCAAAAGTCCTTGTGTACATCTTTAATTATTTTCCATAGAATAATTGACACAGTTTCTGTGCCTCATTCATGCAATCAAATGGCTTCTTCTAAGGATAACCTGAAGATTATTACTGTATTATGCTTGAGAAATATCTGTATCAGCCTGAAATTACCTTTTCTCTGTTAAATCTACTAATTTGATAGCTCTTCAAAGACCTTTCATAATACTGTTCCCGTGCGACCTTTACAAAAATAGCCACTGGGTTTCTATTCAGGTCAGTTCTATTTGTGGTCTGTTTGATGGTGCTTTTTGTAACTTAGTACGTAAAGGTCTTACTTTGTGTCCAAACTGTGGCAACCAAAATATGGCCAACTGATAACAGGTGATTATACAATGCACTTTTCTGACAGGCAGACTTCTGTAAAAGGTAGACATAAGCATTCCGTAACCACTTGCAACACAGATGACGTGCCTGAGTATGCAAACTCAGGTGTTCACCTCCAAAAAATTATTCATCACTAAGCAGGACTCATGATAGGTTAAAGTGGGTACACTAAGTGTCCACTTCGTGTAGAGGACAAGTCCTAAAAATCTTAGCTATCTCCACAGCTTGGTTTAATCAAATATAAGAGGAAATGTAAATATTTTTTGGCTTTCTTCTGCATTTGAAGAGGTGAGGTTAATAAATGGTTACTTTCATTTCTACCAAATATTCTCAAGATAGGTCTACTTGCTTGCTCCCAGGATGATGTTTGTATGTACAGGAGAGAAACATAATTAGGCTTTGAGTTCTGTACAACATAATCCGTGGCAAGTATGAATGACATGAAAGGCAGCAGAAATTGCCTGGGAGGAGGCTGTTTTTGTTTGTTTTGAAAAAAAGAGGTTGAAAAGATTCTTTCTGCAGCTGATGCAATCTGGCTGTGTTTGCTCTGAGCTAGAGACACTTGTGCATCACAGCAAAGGCAATGGAAGGGCTGGGAAGAGGATTGAAGGGGTAAATTCCACTTGCTGCAATACCTGCTTTTGATCTAAGCTTTAATTGGATGTGATTTAGAAAACTGCTGGCATCACATGGGATATTAACAGCCTTGTTCTCTGTGCTGCCTCTCCCTGAAGGAGCTGTTATATTTCTGTTTGTTTTAAGACTTGTCTTGCCCCTTCCTTTTTCAGTGAAAAAGCATTGAAGGGTAGGAGAAAAAAGCCCAAACATTAAAGACACCTCATTTTCCTTTCCAAGTGACATGAGAACTCCTAGAGGTGTTTATCACATGCTTGTTTCATGCACAGCTCACACAGTACTCATCCACACGCCCCTGAATGATTACGTGTTCTATAATGAGGTCTGTTGTTCCTCCATTTCTGTTCCTTGTTTTACCAAGTACTGGGCAGCAAAGGTCTTAGTTCTTTTTTTCTAGTTGAGTCACCAGTCACCCACTCTTGGGCTAGAATGATTTAAATATGTTACCATCCTTTGCAGATATTAAAACTGGCTATCGCTCCTGATTGAATTGCATAATGCATCAATGGGAAATACAGTCTGTGGTCAGTACTTCCTCCCTGTTTGTAACTTTGGGGATAATACCTCCTCATGTAAGGAAGTTCAAAGAAAGTTCTAGTATATAGGTTTATACTTTTGAATCCGATCTAATAACTACAGAAATAAATTTAGTTACTAAATCAACGAGTGTTTCTGGCAGCTCAAATCTTATTACTCCATCTTGTGGAACAAGCTGAAAATGACACAAATGATGTTATTCCAACATTTGCCATCCTGTGTAAGGTTACCTGATAACCAAAATATAAAGACCTCATATATTTTCTGTAGACAATGTTGGCTAATGTCTATTTTATTTCTGAAAACTCGATTCAAAAAATATTTCTACATTCGTGTAACTGGAACAAAGATATCTGTCTGTATTTCAGTTCATACTGAATTGACTTTTTAATAGAAGCTAAATAGGGATAGATGGGGTTTCCCCCCACCTCATTTGAGAAAATAGTTTGAAAGTTCAAATCACAGAAGCTTGGGCTCTTGTATAAAAGACAAGTCATAAAGTCTTGCTCTGAAGCTCTAAAATTAAAACATAATATGTGGCTTGTGACATACTATTTCCATTTTCTTTCTGTTGGGGGTTTTGTGGCTTCAATAGACATGGTCTGAGATATTATCTACTCAGTGGGAAGACATGGTTTTGTTTAACTTATCTTTCTGTAGTTCCACTGAGAAATATTTTTCCCAACAGAGACCTCTGCTGAAAGCAGGAGAGCAGCTCTGCGGGGCTGGGGCAGGGCAAAGGAGGAGCAAAGCCCCTCCGAATGCCCAGCTGTCAGTCAGGGATATCACACACAAGTCTAGTGGATATCACAGTAAAGCCACTGCTTACTCTTTCCTTCAAGAAAATAGAGGGAAATAACCATATTGTAGTTAAAAATCTTACTTTTTCTAGTGTTTTATAGGAAGTGGGATATGATTGATTCATATCATGCCAGAGCCCTAATGCCTCTGCTGCAATTGGTGTGCCAGTGGCTCCAGAGGGGCAGTTCCTTTTTAAAGACAGAATTATGTAGTATATTATGTGACATAGTGCAGTTAAAAGATTCAAAAATGTTTTGGTTTAGTCGTACAATTTTCATCAGGGAAAGAACAAGACAGCTCCCAAAACAAGTGTAACATAAGCACAACACTGACATCTGGTGTTTAAATAGGATTTAATCCTGGGCAAGGTGAGGTTAACAAGTGCTCTTTAGGGCCGTCAGGTGTTTCTGCAGGGGCTGAGGTACAGAGGTACCTACAGGGGCAGATTAATGCCTGAGTGGTCTTGGTGGTGGTAGCCTGGTGTCCTCAAGGGCCTGTACCTTTAGTTGCTGAAAGAGGCCCATGGTGTTTGGAAAATTCGGCCTGCAAAACCTGTACTTCCTGATAAAGGGAATGAAAAGCTTGTGGTGAGGTCCTCGGATTGATTCTGGTGGATATTTGGGGTAATGAGGCCAGGGACAGTTATTTCCAAAAGCAAGGCTTTCAGCCAAGTACCTAAAATTCCCAATTGGGTTTAAAATCTAGTTAAAGGTATTTTTTCAAGAAAAGATATAGCTTAGCAGTTTTTTTCTATATGCCAATTTATCATCTTTGCAGTAATGTTTATTTAAGAATTTATAATATCATCTTTATTAAAGTGACAGACTGACACATGAAATGACCGTTCCTGTCTGACCCTTGCGCCTTAGATAATATCTACTATGTATTTACTGTACATTTGGAAAGTGGGCATGATCCGTGCTCACTTTGTGTGCTGTGCAGTGTTAACATTTATTTTAGGGAAGCCAAAACCTCTTCTTTTTTTGCAACTATGTCTGATTCTTGGCTGATCTTTGATTTTGTTTTTCCTGCAACCCCAAAAGAGACAGTAAAACAGAGTGGAAAATATAGGTTTCTTCTACTAAAATAAATCCTAAACATGTTGTAAAGGACAGAAAAAGACAGTATCTTTGCAGAAGATACACAATAAACCTAGGCAAATTCAGGACACAATTTTTTAATCTTTAATTTCATTCAAATTCAAATTTTCACCTCTTGTTACAAGCCAATGGAGAGGCTAGAATCCATGAAATGAGACTGAACAAAATTTTGAGACTCCGTATCTCAAACCAAACCAAACACCTTTTGTAAAACATATTGAATGAGCAACAGGTACAACAGAATTCATGCACTTGCACCAAAATATCAAATATATATTAGAGGAACTACAGAAGAGTATATTCACAGCAAAGGACTCTTTACAACACAGTGCTGTGAGTGGAAGCACATTATCGCTTTCTTCACTACAATTTGAAACAAAAGAGCTGAAGTCATGGCTAAAAAATTCTCAAAATGATACAAGATGTAGCTACTACTTTGGAGTATTGGTACTTCTGTGTGTTTGTGTAGGGCAGAAAGAGGAAGAAAAAGAGAAATCGTGTAAGAAAGGATGTTTGTTTAAGTACCAGTGTTTGTCTCCTCTTTATAAGTGTAGAAATTCCTCCTTAGACTGTGTCAGCCACTCTATATCTGGAGCCAGGCTAGAAATATATATATGTTTTTAACTAATATCTCATTCTATTACTTCATTAGAAGTTATAATCCTTCTTCAAAAAGTCTTCAAGGGAATGAATCCTTTGCATTACTTTCCAAATGCCCTACCTGCATAATCTGACTCCACCCACTGATTCCATGTGGGTGCCGAGATCCCCTGGAGTACTTCCACCCCTGTCCAAACTGCAGGTTAATATCCAGGTCAGCAGGGGGGCTCCTGCAGCAGACCCATTGTCAGGAGATCCTCCCTTCCATCTCCAGGATTCCACTGAGGTGTCATATTTAAGCATCTGAATTCTCCTGGTGCAGCAGGATGCATTTGGCACTTCATATGCAAATGGTCTAGAGGAAAGGAAGGGGTTAATTGTTTATTTGCTTTTGGTTTTTATCTCCCAGCATCTTCTCCTTTGATTGCAATAAAATGTTCTGAGATGTGAGTTGAAAACATTGTGATACATAATTTTAAACACTCAAGAAAAATATTTTTCATCAGTTTTTACACTAGGAGCATAAAGTGCCATTTGAAGTAATGGATCACAATCTCAGTGTTATACAGGTGCATTACAAAAAGCATCACTCTCTCGTCAATGTGACAGGAAAAGGTAATAACAATAGGATTTGGTTTCTGTATAATTCAAAGGCAACAAGTACTGTCTCTCTTTTCCCATCTGTGTACTCTAGAGTTGAAAATTAGATGTTCAGGGACCAAAAATGTTGTCAAAGGTAATGAGAGCTCTGCAGGCAAGCACAGAGTTTGTGTTAAAGGATGAGTCACTAATCTGCATAGGAACGGCAGAAGGAGGGGGCTGAGATACTGACTACTCCTTTCTAAAAAGCAGCTTCCAGACTACTCTCAATGTCTGAAAAATGGTATTTTTTAAATGCGCACAGGTAAGGTCCCAAATTCCCCAGGTTCTTTTGTCTAGGATAGATGACAGAGGAGATTTAATTTCCCCCTTCCCCCCCACTCCTTCTAGGGAAAAATTGAAGAAGGAATGTAAAAACACATCAACACAAGAGGGACACATGGAAGAACTTTTGAGCTTAGGGAAAATGAATATTTGTTCAATATTTTAAATGAATCCATTTTCTCAGCATTTGCATCCTATAAATATTCTACAAAATGAAATTATTGTCAGAAACTTTTGGATAAACAGTGAGCCTTGAGTAGCTACTAAAACATGTCTATGGAAAGGTAAAATTCAAATTTACAATATTATTTATGCTAGAAATATAACTCTAGGATTTATGTTCATCCAACTGGGAAAACAGTATGCTTAATCTAAACAGCTCGGATACTGAGCATTCATAATTCACAGGCCAAGATAAAAAGTGCCTCTTTCACAAATATTGCTCACCAGACCCATTGCATCCTGCAATATGGCAGGGGAAGAGAGGGATCATGGGGCACTAAGATGCATATGACAGCTTTGTATATATATGTATTTATACTTTAGATGCAGAAATACAGAATACACATATGCATATTGCAATGCATTTACATTGCATATGGTTATATTCAACAGCAAAAGAAAAAGACCTGTAATACCTCTTAATATTGGTAATAACTGGAAGACTTATGTTAATATTGCCCAACTATATTTAATGGATTTTATATATGTATATCTTTGAGCCTGGGGATTGAAAAGAACTAACGAAGCAGCTGAATTGATTCCTCTGCTGTAGACAGAGTGTAGTGTGAGAGATCTCCCTTGATACCATCCCTGCTCCTCTCTTTAAGGTGAAAGGCCTATTTCACATTCAAACACTTCTCAGCTTACTATTTATACACCTTTCTCTTATTTTTCACCCTAGCAGTACTCTGAGCTGTTGTTCATTCATTTTAATTTAACCCTGTTCTGTTCCTTGCATCCCTCTGTTTGTCACTTACTCAAGCAATATTTTGTGCTGCTTGTGCTCTGGCAGCTATTGCAGTCATCCTGCAGAGATGGAGCTGGTGCATGGCTCTGTCTATGGCCCCACACACAGGTTTAAATCACTTCCATAGCTCTTCCAGCTATATTTGGTACCAACACTATGAAGACCTCTGGCAGGCAGCAGCCATTGCAGGATTTTTGTTGGTGCTCACAGCAAAAAAAATGGGAAACCATGAGAAATGACATTATCAAGGATGTAAAAATTAGGTGGTCAAATTTGAATCTGTAATCTTCTTCTGTGATGAAATGGAAAACTATTCTATTTTTTATAAGTCTTTTTCAGAATTCATATATGACTGCAGAAGCACTTTTCACAACTATTTTTGCATTTATAGTACTAAACTATCCTTCAACTTGTTTCTTCATTAATCTGCTTCCCCCATTGTTCTGCATTTTTAATGTAGAAATGCTAAATTCTTTTCCACAGCATATAAATTATTTCCAGCTGCAATTGCTTTATTCTTGTCTGTTGAATTTTTTGTTTCTCTAGAGTTTACCTCAACTTAGTGACTATTACATGTTAATCTACTTCAGTGTTTTAATTATTGATAGTACACAATGAAGTCTTTTTTTGCTAAAGTACATAAGGTACCTTTGCATAAAGTAGAAGATCAATAAAAAAAGAATCTGCAGACTATTTTCAGCTTATATTTCACAAATAAAACATTGATGCTCCCTTTTAAGTTGTCCATCACTCATCCAGCAGGTTTCGCAGACAGTAACAGTTCGTTAGTAATTTCAGGAGGGGAAGATGTATGATGTTGTAAATATTTAAAATCAAATTTGAAAAAAAGGACAGAGATGAATGTGATCAGAGTAACACAATGCTGAAGGCAACATTTTCAAAGCAGCTTGGTAGGTATTGTTTTCCCTTGTAGGTGGCAGTATTGAAAAGGAAGTTAAACTGGGGCTAGAGCAGGGAACCAAAACACCCTGCCTGAAACTCACACAAAGTTGGAGTACGAAGAACAGGATAACCACTGCCAGATCCAGACAGGGTGAATTCAACTGGGGTAGAGATTAGCACTTGTTAATTTTAGCCAAAAGTGGATTTTCTTAATTAAAAACAAATGCTGTGAAAATGTAATGTCGCCTCAAATGTGGCCGTGTGCTCGCAGTGATATTGCAGGAACTGGCTGCTTTACAGTGGGTAAGATTTGTCAACTTAGGTTTTGCTACAGAATCATGAACCTGAATGAGTATTTTCAAAAACCCCTACAATTTCTGCTGTTTTGGTATTTAGTATCCTTGACTATATATTTCTATGATGCATAGCACAGAGGGTCTCACTTGCAATTAGCTATTTAGAGTTTTATTCTCTGCCCTGCTCTAATTGCAGAGAACCTGACCTGCCCCATGTCCAGCCAGGGCTGCTACACTGCCCATTGCTGAGCTCCGGGAAGGGCTCTGAGGAACTCAGTGCTTCTAATGTGAACAGTTGCTGATAGGGCTTTGGACTTGTTTTTCTCTGGGCATGGCAGTCTCGGGTGGTGAGCACGAACATCAAAGAGTAAATAGCAAATTTATGTCTTTTAGCTCCCAAGTTATGTTGAATTGCTTCCCGGCATTCAGCTGGGGCTCCTTTATTTATCGCCAGGAAATGCCATACCTGAAGGTCTTTGATGCTATTATGAGTTGATGTTAAATTAATAAATGAAAAAGCACAAACTTTTAGACAATATATCAACTCAGCCTAGAGAAGGAAGACTGAGGGGAAACCTCATTGCAGTCTGCAATCTCCTCATGGAAGGAAGAGGAGGGGCAGACACTGATCTCTCTGGTGACAGTGACAGGACCCGAGTAAATGGCCTGAAGTGGCGTCAGGGGAGGTTTAGGTTGGATATCAGGAAAAGGTTCTTCCCCCCGAGGGTTGTTGGGCACTGGAACTGGCTCCGCAGGGCAGTGGTCACAGCAGCAGCCTGGCAGAGTTCAAGTGTTGTACAATGCTCTCAGGCACATGGTGTGACTCTTGGGGATGGTCCTGTGCAGGGCTGTGAGTTGGACTCAATGATCCTTGTGGGTCCCTTTCCAGCTCAGCATATTCTGTGATTCTGTGAACTCAGGAAGTGTTTTTATTCAATTAATTTAAAAACAGATTGTAGGATACAGTGGCATCTGAAGCGTCTTCACTCACTTTGTAGTAACAAACTGCAAAAATTGGCATGGCAGTAGCTTAAATGTTTTTGTTATACACTGTGCTGAATTAGCGTTGGAAATATGAAGAATTAGGTGACACTGAAATAAAAATAATTTGAATAATCAAGTTACAGAGTATTGCTGTTGATACTTGCATCAGTGACTAGCAATGGCAGTTGAAAGGATCACACAGGCCTTGCTTCTTGGTTTGTTTCTGAGCCGTAGGGCTTGGACCGTGAGGCGGCTCAGGTTGGGAGGGCCCTGGGGAAGTGTTGAGCCCAACCTCTGGCCCAGCAGGCAGCCCTGGGCTCGGCCCTGCTTGCTCAGGGCTCAGTCCAGCCGGGCTTGGGAAGCCCCAGGGGTGGGCACTGCCCAGGCTCTCGGTGCTGCCCCAGCCCGGGCTGCCCTGTGCCCGCCCTGCTGCCCCTGGGAGCCCAGGGCCTCTTCAGCAGAGCTGCTCCTCAGCTGGGCAGCTCCCAGACCAAATTGCTTTTTAATAGCTTTTTTCTGGAATTTAGAATGTCAGAATTGTTTAGATGCTAAACAGATATTTTCCAAGTACCAGTTTGAATAGATTTATGTTTGATTTTCTATTCCCATAAAGTAAAATTCAAATGGTAAATTTTAAAATCTAGGCTTTGTGTTAGTTGGAATACAACGTAATCAAAATATTTTTAGACTGACTCATCCTTTACTGTTTCATTTAAAAATAAGAAATCCAAATAAGGTGTGTTCATCACTACTCTTTTGCTTTATTATTTGTCATATATTTTTAATACATAAGTGACATCTGATGTATTACTTAATCAAGAGAAAAAGAATTATACCTTGCACATAATCAGTTATTTTTGCCATATCAAAAAAATTAGACTAACAGATGAGGAAAATAAATAAGATGAACTTTAAAAATGAAAATGCTTAGCCTTTGGAATTTTAGTTGACAGCTTTTGAAAATTAAATTATAAGTCAAGTACTGATAGGTTTGATATCTTCTTTGCAGCTTTGCAGATGATGTATTGCAGCTTTAATGGAATATCATTTATCATCTGATAATAACAAATGTAGTATTTCTGAGCTTGTCATCTCTTCTGTGATGACAAATAGTCCAACTTGTAGCAGTGATAATGGGATTTTATAATGATCTCTCCAAACCGACTCTGTTCTGGCACAAGCTATTTTGCTCTAAATCTCAAAATACCTATTTAAAGATAGAATTACAGTAGTCGAGTTCTTCAGACCTGCTTGTGTGTATAAGCTTCTGTGCTACAAAAGTTGCATTTACCTTGTTGATTTTAAAGTTTGGACCATTGCCATTTTGGTGTTTTTATAGTAAAAGTTGTCTAGATTTACTAAGCAGTGTGTTTATCACAATTTTCTTTGTAACAAGACTCATATGTAATAGTCCAGCAGCAGACATTTATACCAGAGTAACTTGCTTAATACCGATGTAGGAGAAGGAACAGCAGCTCAATGTTATTCTATAAAAAAGCGGCCAGCTACCTATTGAAATTCTATCAAATTACTTTTATTCACATAATTTAATGCCTTTAAAGGAAAGTCTTTTTTACTTGGTTGTATTGTTTTTATCTTAAACCATAAACCATTTTCATTAGTGAAGTAATACAGCTGACTTGGTGTGTCTGTCCAAACCATTTGATTCTTTGAAAGCAGCCTTGTCTTTTCAGGGACTAATAGACAGAGTTTTGATTTAGTTGAGCTTGGCAGTTAAACTATTCTTCAAGAGAATGACTAAAACTGAAGAAATGGTGAAGAAAAGTGGGTTTTGTTATATAGATGCATTTAAAAAATGACTAGAATATCTGCTTCTTGTATTCAAGGGTCTATGCAGATACTGAAGTAATTAAAAGTACCCTAATATTCAGATATCAAATATAACCTTGATGCAAGTAATTTTAGCAGAATTTCTTCATGTTGTCCCAGTGTCTTAATACTTAAATACTTAAATAGGGCAATTTAAAACATGTGTGATCAGAAATAGATTTTTCTAATGACTCTTCCAATCTGAAGATAGTAAAATCTCAAGCTGAATTTCTCAGGCTTACTTCTGTGTACTCTTATCTTTCATGAACGTTTATTCATACAAAGCTGTTTCAGAGACATGCACGAAAAGTTTAGGGGTAGATATGAACTTCAGTAAAAAATGAAATGTTGTCTTCCTCTTCTGCAGTGTAGTTCATTGAAATAAGGGAGCTGCTTCCAAGATTGCTGTAATTCTCTGGCCTTATCATGTGCTGCTCTGCTACCGCTTCTGCTGCTGTTTGTGCAAAGGTGTCCCATTAGACAGCACCCCAAAACCTGTGTTCTGGGAGCAGGAGAGGCCTGTTGGACAGCTCTGCTGGGTCCTGCCCAGAGCCTTGCCCCAGCAGCCTTCCCCAGCCCCAGCTGCCTGGGCCGAGCAGGAACCTTCCCCACAGGTTTGCCTGAGAGGGCCTGATGGATAAACTCCAGGATGGCACTGTGTGGACAGGTGAAAAATTACTTTGGAGACCTCGAGAGCATCACAGGCACTCTGTGCATCCCCAAGGCTGGCTGGAGCCCTGGGGAGGATTCCCAGTTCAGGACCTTTCTCTGGGGCAGCCACTGTAATATTAATGGTGTAACCTGTCATCTGAGCAGAGCAATGCCCAGGGTGCAGCAGTTTGGGCTTGGCATCCACACACTGCTCAGAGCTGTGAAGCCATACATGCTTTATGCAAGCTGAATTCAAGACCTAAGCTAACCTACAACCGCAGCAAAGCATATCCATCTTGTGCTGTATAATCTGCACTCTTTTCCTGTCAGCATTTCCGGATGACATTAAATCTTAAATAAAATTAATCCCAGATACTCCTCCTTATTATTGCTTTTATTTTCGAACAGTCATTGAAGTTTCCAAAGGGATTATATGTAATCAAGGATTTGTAGAAAACAGTCTTCTGAAATATGAACTTTTTAAATTCTCCAGTTACAGTCAGAATCCAGACATTTAAGCATCTTTAAGTAACTTCTTTCAAGTCTCTTACACTCTGTCCTTTTGAAAATGGTGACCAAGTAATTCTATGTCTATACAATATTCTGTGTCTAAGGAACCAAGTGTATGGATAATATACATAATATCAAATATTTAATGCTTCCAGTTGAACACAACTCATGCTCATAAACTTCATCCAAGTTTTAATGTAAACTGAAAAAAAAATCAAATTATAAACCCATCTATATAATGAAATATATATCTGCTGCTGAAAAATTCATGGAGAGAAAAAAGCATCACTTCAAAATACATTTTGTATATTTTACCCAGACTCCATAAAGGCAAAGTAAGAGCATGCTTTGAAATGCAGAGGAGAATTAAGCAAACAAATGCCCTTTCCATTCTTTCCTTCAAGTATACCCAAAATTAGCACATCGGATTTTCCCTTTAGCATCTAAGTAGAGACATAAAATCTGAAGACTGGGGGAACTGACTTGGAGATAAAAGATGAAAAAGCTGGAAGTGTAGAGCCTGCCTAAGCAGTGATAGAGAGGGTGTGATAACCATCTACAAGGGTATGAGAAGTGTTAACACCAAGGCAGGAGAGGAATTGCTGGGTAAGTGAGGGTGCAGCTAGAAGTTACAGGAAGATATTTAAAAAGGTAAAGTTTTGGTTGATTATCAGCAAGAAGCTTCTGACAGTGTTATACATCAGTTGTGGGAAAGTGTCTGAAGTGATCTCCCTTGGGATACAGTTAGCCAGAGTGGACATTTCCACAAGATGGTTTAGGAATAATCCTGCACTTGTGGTCAGGCACTGGGCCAAAAACTGATAAAGGCTTTTTGACACTTTCAAATTCTCTGACTCTTTGTTTCTAAATGTAATTCTTGCTGGTGAAAAGAAAATCACAAGATTTTCTATCCACAGAAGCAGTTCTGTTATCTAGGAACAGATCTATTGACCGTGGTCCTGCAGATGAGGAGTGGTGCCAAGAGGTTCCTACCACGGTACAGCCTGAAATAAATGACTGATGTCCAGTGCTAATCATTCGCTTTCTGTCAGTTCAATTGCACATTCCTCTTTTAATGTGATCTAACCCCTGCAGCAACTGAGATAGTGTACATCACTGCTGCAGTCAGCCTTCCATTCATCACCGGGGGAAAAAGGCACCACTTCCTCCTCTGCTCCCTGCCTCTCTGCTCCAGTGTCACGGATCCTTCAGCCGTCCCAAAGGGCCAGGATAGAAATGAATGAAAGCAATTTAAAGTTTGGGGAACAATGTGTAAATATCTAATCTGAATTTTGTGGAAACAAGCATATAGGACTAAAAACAAAAGAAAGGAAGCAGACAAAAGCAACACCAAAAACTGGTGAAAGAGCACACGGTGATAACATACTAAATTCTCCTGTGCGCAGTCACTACCACATCCCCATGTAGCAGAATATTTTCTGAAAATATTTGACAAAATCTATTGACCTAAAATCTAAATACTGAGTCCTGCTCTCAAGTAAATCCACATCAGCATGGCAGGAAAGTGGAGCTGAAATCTTAATTAATTTCTGCATACTTTTCTAGGCAAATCAGAAAATCAGAAGTAGGAGGTCGTTGCTCAACTTTCTTTAAAAGAGTGGTTCCCTAGACAGTTCCTTAGAAAATCTCTTATATGTTCTATGTTTACTTGATTCCATCTTGCCTTCAGTTGCTGTTGCTAACATCTCCGCAGTGGATAATTTTGAAATTTGCAAGCTATATTTTCATATAATATTGTGTTCATAATAGCTGTTTGTGTGAATGAAAAAAAAAATCAAAATTATTGAAGTTACAAGGTTGCATGTGATTTAAGAGCAATAACGGTTTACCCTTTGAGGGTAAATATTGCATCAATTTAATATTCATGAGCAAAAAATCATCATGTTCCAGGTGGTCAATTTGTTTTTTCTCCTGTTGAAGTGAGCTCTTCTGAAAGTAGGCTCTGACCAATGCAGACTCAGCTTCTCTCCTGTAACTTTGTGAGATCTCTTCTAGAGCTTAACTGCCTGTTAAGAAATTATTGGATAACTTAATAAAAATTAAATGGCAGATTTGTGTATGTGACAGGCTCTATGAAGGATTATGTCTTAAACTGCAATTTTCAATTTGACACGCTCTATTAAATACGAAATTGAATGTCATATGTAATGGTCATATGGTTACATTTTACCATTAAAATTATCTTTGTGAGAGAAAATTAAATTTCTTTTAACTGAAATGTATACAAAATTAAATACCAGCTGGCTTGATTAAAATAAGTACGTGTGATAGTCTTTCCTTACCTTTATCAAAGAGGTGATTTTCTATGCAAACAGATGCTTAGATCTGGTGAATAATGACAGGAAATTTATAAATTGTAATATGATATAAACCACTACTGTGTTAATGCCCATTTTATCAGGTTTTTGATTTAAAAATTTTAATATTGTTTAGCTTATGAGTTGGTTGTAAATACATTTTCCTCCTTCTACCAGATAAGGGTTTCTAGTTAAGTTGCTTGTCCACAAAACAGTATTTATGTGGAGGGGAGGTAGAACAATTTATAATATAAGTTAGTCCAACCAGGAAACAAATTATAGGACATGATTGATTAAGCAATTTAAGAATCAAATGTGCAAAGAGTGTTTGTCTGCTGACTGTTCACTAGTTGTCCATAGATGGAAAATAGTTTTCAGTGTAACTGGGACAAGTTTGGTGAGAGAATAGTGCACTAAAACTGTTGAAGAAAATTATGAGTAGGAAATTAGTGCTGATTATCCAGATGTGTTGTTGCAAACTGCTTCTCTGTGTCATCGGGGGAGCTGTAGAGTGGCTGTGTCCATCCTGGCTCACCCTGGGCATCTTCCAAGTCAAATACACCTCTCTCTCCACAGACCCCATGGAAAGGCTTCTGTACTTAGGGGGCTGGAGGGCTGCTGAAGAGGTGTTGGTTACCTGGGGCTGCAGCCTGAGCTCAGAATCTGTGTAACAGTTTGCCTTGAACAGGCAGAGGATGTGCACTCAGGCTGTTTGATTGTCTGCACCTACACCCATAACCCTTGCAGGACAAGGAACTTGGTTTGTGATATTTGGGTGGGGTTTTTCTGTTTGTTTGTTTGTTTTGTTTGGTTGTTTCTTTTTTTGTTTGGTTGATTTTTTTAAGCATATTGCTATTTAGTATGAGGTCAAAAATTTTTTCCCAGTGCAGGATCTGTCCAGCTGGTTTGCTGTTCCAGGTCTGGATGAGAGACAAGTAGGGCTGGGGCTGAGGAGGCAGAACACGTGGCAGATCTTTCCGTACTTGCAGGTGCTGCTTTGCCTGGGTTTGCACATCCTCTTCTAGTAAACATTCCACTACACTTGAAAAAGAGAATGGTATGGCACATTTCCACACACTTGGGTGTTCAGGTCCAGGTTTGTGCCCCAAAAGCTGCTTTTCCCTGTTGTCCTCTCTGAGTTAATTGCTGAATGGGGTTTCAGTTGTATTGTGGGTGGGAGAATGATCTGCATAATTTCTGATGCTTTCTAACTGCACTTCAAAGTTCTTCTGGGAATTTGCCTTGTTCATGTGTCAATTTCTTTGTATATTTGTGGACTTTGTGTCGTTAGTCAACACAGAAAAGTGCTATAATTTTCTGAATTAACAGGAGCTAATGTAGTCAGACAACAAAATGATTGTTGCAGTGTTGCTTTTTGTGGTGGTGTATTTGTTATTTGGGTCTTGGTTTTGCTTGAAAAAGGCAATTTAAAAGAAACTGTGTGGACAAGAAAGGCAAATTAAAGGAATCTCTTCGTGGGGCATGAGGGGAAACTATCACTCCTCATTAGGACAGTAGTAATGACTGAAGAATGAACTATGGATTCCTTTCACCTCTTCATACACTCAATATACTGTAAGAAGCCATAATGTAGACTCTATATTAAATACAATGATACAGTAAATACTCTGATTTATATGCATGTACGCCTGAAATAAGTTCAGAGGTTTCAGAGGTCCAGCCTGTATATGTTGAAGAGCAGAACTTTCCAGGTAGATGATGCTGGTGCTACATCTAGCATACAATATTTTTATTATTTGCATGAATCATGCCTGTGACTCTTGGGAACCTGCAGGCACTATATTTCTAGCAGATCTGTGCATTCAAAGGATTCATAAAGTACATTTGAGCAAACAAGCTACCTACTGTTCCTGTTCATCATGTCCCTTATCTTAATAAATAATGAAGGTGCCATGGGCTGACAATGAAATATTTTGAAAATAGTTTTAATGTATAGCTGGCAGAGGACCTGTTGGGCATTGATAAATTACACAAACTGAGAGGATGAGAAATCTGTAAAATATTAATGGTCTGCTTCTGCAGCCAGTAAAGGAGAATATACCTGTGCCTTACGTAAGGTGTTACGCTGCCTGTGCAAGGCTAAAGGCACTGTTTGCTGCTGCAGGGCTCGTGTTTTGGGAGCAGGGCTCATTGCCTTGGTGCTGCTGGTGAAGAGAGCAACCCAAAAGGTCTGTGAAATACAGTGCCTGACGATCCCCCTGCAATTGCTGTAGCATGGGGTTGTACTAGTTTGAAAGCAAATGAATGGGAGATCCCAAGTCAGAATTGGAATTTAATAGAAAAATTAAGATAAAGGCAATAATGCAGAAACAATGGCTTAAACTGACAGAGTCAGGATACAACCTGACCCCTTGTTGGTCAGGGTGGTGGTAGCAGTACAATTAAATGGTGGCTGCAGTCCTCTTGAAGTGATAGTTGTGGTTCTGCTGAAGCACTGATCCTTTAGAAGGGTCTGATCTTCCTCTGAAGGTCCAGTGGTGGTTGTGTAGCTCTTGTCCTTTGGGAATCCAGTAGGTAAGGGCTGACCGTGGTGTTCCAAATCTCAGATTATATCCGGGTAGGAATGCTCGGTTCCTCCCCCTGGCCAGAGCATTCCACAATGAGATGATGTAATTTTATGGGTTATGTGGTAAGGCTGGATGGCCCATTAGCAGAAGATATCCCTGGAGGGAGTTATCAGGGATGAGTCATGGAAAAGATGGAAAAAACCAGCCCCAACTGGTTTTAACAGCTTATGGAAGATGGTGATAGAACACATACTTTTGGTTACATCTTACATTTTAATCTAAGATAGGGATCCAGGAGACAGAGTAGTCCCCATGGTGAAGAGCTGTAGAAGTGGCTCTTGGCTTGTGAGGAGTGAATTTAAAAGGAACCCCCCGTGGCCCAGGGCTCAGGGTCCCTGTTATACCCTGGATGCTCAGCTTGCTCTTTGCTGATGGATTTTGGATTGCACTGCCTGGAGGGGCCTTCTATGGGGGAATTTAGGAAGTATGGGGAGATCTGAGGGAACGCTGTCCCCTGGGGAAACCGGGCCCTGTCATGGTGATGCTATGAATGGGGAGGAAGGATGGGGTCACCCTTCCCCTCATCCCCTGAGGCCAGGAGCTTGGTGATTTTCCTTTGCCCTAACACTCAGCATATTCTTATGGGTGGAAACTTCTCCCACACTCTTGTCTTCATTGGAGCAATAGCTTAATTCTGCAATTATACCTCAGGAGATACTTTCTATAAAACTGTTGTCCAGTGTTACTGTAAACCATTACACATCCAGTTGCACACTACCAGGAAGCTCTTTTACTCCGTGATTTGACAATGCTATCCCTCTATTAGAAACACTGGTTTTGAGAGGAGACCTCCCTCAGCCTGGTGGGTGTTTTGATCTGGATTTTTTTTATACCTCAAATGTAACCATCTCCAGCAAAGTGCTATTTGAATTCAGAAAATCAGGATTTCTGTGATGCACAAAAAAAAAAATTCTTGGAGATTTGAAAATTATTGAGTAGAACATGTTTTGGCTGGGAAATGAATAATGAAGCAATAAATGGGAGTAGCAGCATGACTTCAGCTCACTTGTGATAATGATTTTATTTTATTTCTGGACAATTATGAAGCGGAATTAAAGCTACAAATGTTAGTTTCAGTGAGAAGGAAAAGCACAGGCATAAATAAGAAAAGTAAAAATTGATAACGGATTTATTTTTTGTGATAACTATACCATAAAACTCAAAATGTTGCCTTAGCTGGGCTGTGTATGCCAAGGAGAGGTTTTGACTGATGCTCAAGCCTGCCCGAGCCCCAGCTGCTGGCGGGCTGTGCCCCTCTGAGCCCTCCTGCCCCCCAGGAGCCACCCGTCACACAGCATCTGCCCTGAGTGACAAGATAACAAGTGTCACTTGTCTGGCCATTACATGCAGTTCAGAGAGCTAAGCCCTTTTAAAAATTTTAGTGGTTTGGGTTACACCACAATGTACCTTTTCCCTTCAGAGCACAGTGTTGCATTTAGCCATAAACTGGGAGTAACTGAGAGTTGAAGTACAGTATGATTTATTTTTTCCAGTCATGTCCCAAATTTTGTTCAAATTGCTTACTAACATATGAAACAAACATATGCTTTATTAAAATTGTCTGGTTAAAAATAAAATCTCTGTAGTTAGCTCTGAAGCTCATCTAATAGCTTTAGCCACTTTGAACTAGCCTCATTACACAGCCTGAATTTAATTTTAATAAGAAACACGCAGATGTGCAATCCATAACACGATCTAATATTCTGTGAGTATGCCCTGTGTTATCTCTGATATTGAACTATTTCACTATGGAGCATCATTATCTGCGCAGGAAAATTCTTATTTAATTTCACTGAAAATTATGTAAAGATTTTCCGTACATCATGCACTAACCTTGCAGCTGGATTAACATGATGGACTATCAAGTCTTCTTTAGGGACATAATGCACTGTTGGGTCAATAGTCCATGAACAAAGAAGGATTTACACAATAATCTATAACGGCTCTTTAGGAGCTGTTATGGTCTATCAGGATAAAAATCTGGTAGATAATACATATAAAGTGCGCACTTGCTTGAGGAAAGCAAGCATTTGATTGCTTAAATTCTAGGCCTTTAAAGGTCAAATTAGATTCTTTTAACATTTTGAATGCAGGTTTACTTGTGAGAAGATTTAAGTCTATTTGCTTAATTGTGTGCTATGTGATGAAAATGCAATTCATTAAAATACACAACAGGTTTATGAAAAAGAATTAAGAATACCTTTTTAAGCTCTCAGTGTTTCCTTTGTAAAGTAATTTGCAATGATTAATATCTGCCATCCTCTCTGCCTTGGCGGCCAGTGAATTTCAGAAAGGGAACACAGGGACCCAGCAGCCCTGGAGGGTACGGGAGCTCCTGGGGTGCAGCATCTTGGCAGGGCTTTGGTGTTGCAGCACGCCTCTGGCTACAGCGCCACTGCTTCCCTCTGACACTGGCCTGGGTGCAGGTGCCCCTACAGAGCAGTTTATAACCTCAGGAGACAGGGAGAGCAGCCAGAAAAATACTTGCTCCAAGTTTTCTGAGTGAAATTATATTCTCTAGTCTTACACGTTAAAAAAAGAATTCTGTTCCTTGTCAGATTTGTCCTTCCAAGCTCGCGCAGTGTAGGGTGACACCTCAGCTGTTGCATTTCAGTCACAGCGAAAGAGAAGGGAAGATTTTATTCGTTTTGAGTATTTTTCTATGAATAGAATAGCAACTCCTTATTGCTCTCATGTACAGTGCTGCTTTTCGGTGTTCAGCCTCAGTACACACGGTGGGAATTGAATTGGAAGCTCCAGAGCTCCGTTCCCAGAGGCGCGGCCCGGGCCGTGCTGCAGCAGAGGGCAGCAGAGCCGCGGCCTCCGCCGCGCCGGCACCGGCGCTGGCACGGCACCGGGCAGCTGGGGCACTTCTGAGATTGTCCTGACACATAAACACCTGCAGCCAGCTTTTCAAAGGTTATTTGCTCACTAAAAGAGGAATTAGCAAAATGAACTTACGTGCCAAAAGTAATTTTAAATATTCTGAAAAGACTATAGTCCTGTGGAAAGATTGATTTTAGAAAAAGCCTCTGCTGTCGTCAGGGTGGGAATGGAAATTAAAATGTGTTCAGAATAACTGGGCCAAAGTGACTCCTGGGAAGGTGCAGACAACAGAATTTAAAATTATGTGAAATTCCAGCTCTTTTTTCTAGCATTAGGCCATGCTACCTCAGTTACAACCCTCCCTTTTTTTTATTTTTAATATTTTTTTACAGCATAATACCTAAAATACTTGTGTTAATAGGAAGAGTAACTGTGGTTCATAATATATTGTGGTATTCGTCATTGTGCAATTTACTTTTAAGTCATTACTCTACCTGGTATGTAAAAAGTCAGCAAATTATCAGAGTTTATTCCATTGACTTTCTCACACCTTGAGAAATAGCCCATTTGTATTATCACAGTTTGATATATTTCCCATTTACTGAGCTTCTTTGGCAAGCTGGCATTTTAATTTAATTATACTTTTTTGCTAATGGTCTTTATTTTTCAGTGTCTCTGTGGTAAAATGCCTTTAAGGTCTGGGATTTTTTTGTTTTCTTTCTTTCCCTCCTTTTGGCATGCTCTAGTGTAAATTTATAAACTGACAAAATTCAGTGTAAAATTCCAAGAGGTGAAATTAAGGAATGTTAAGAAATCCTGCGTTGAAATGATTAAGCATTTCTTCACTTTGAGAATGTGATTTCTGAATATATTTAGTAACATACGCCCCTAATTAGGACCTGCAATGCAAAGAGAGCACAGCATTCAGGAGTTTTCATGCAGTTTCATCTATGTTGTCTAAAAATCTTGTAATGGGATTCAGTCCCAGACCACTGAACTCAATAGGAGCTTTGCTGCATTTTTCCTTTGTGGATAGATCCTTAATCCTTAATATATATCCTTAATTAAAGCTACTGTTAAGAATTAAATGCATATATTTCTAATAATGCTTCCCATATGTGCTTGGTATTGATGTAAAATTCCATTTTAATACGTAAATTCACTGGTTTTCACTCTGTAGTCCTTTTTATAACTTCTCTTAGCCCCTTGTCTTCAGAAAGGTGGTACAAACACACTCTGCTAATCCTTTTAGCATCCTCATGTTTGCACCATCACCTTCCTAACAGCCTGCAGGAACTGCTGGATCCCTTTTCCTGGAACAGTAACAAAAGTTTGTGGTGTGATCCCGAACTGTTTGCTTTGGCACCTCTTAGGAGCCAGAGAGAAGAGGGTAGGAATTTTTCAGTGGCGGGGACATTGCACACTGGGGTGTGAATTAGGAGATCAAAACACAGCTAAACAAATGGGACCCATGCTGCAGGGATGATGGAAAACCAGGAATGGACACAGCACACCTAACCTCCCTCAATTACAGCTTGACTGAAGCACTAAAAACATTCCAGAGAGGGGAAAGCTGTGGTATGGAGAAAATGTGCTGAAAACTTGTGACTTTTTTGAATTAGCACCTCATGGAAATGAAAGTTAGTGACACCAGGCCTAACTCTCTCTTCTGCACACCCGATAAATCAGTATGACTGGGATTTAGGTTGCAGCTTTGATATGAAAAGACAAACTAAGAATTCAAGCTGTCATTCCTGAAGCAAAGCTCTCCAATTTCTCACAGAGTAGCTGCTTTGCAGGAGTGAATTTGCTGCACAATTTAGTAACAATTGTCCAAACTGGAGTACAAGTTTAGAGAAAATTGACTACCCTCTTCTCTGCTGAATTCCCACTGTAATCTTCCTGGTTTTCCTTCTGCCATTATGTCTCTATCCTCAACACTTGTGCTTTTTAGTTTTTGCTTTACCTTTTGAAATGGTGAGGTTTTCTTTCTCTGGCCTGTGTTCACTTGTGCTGCTGTGCCTTCTCCTGGCGAGTTGTTATAACCACATCTACAACCACAGTACCATGTGCTGAGATGTGCAGATAAAACCAAGCCTCTCAACCCTGCACTTGAAGATTCCGTTAGTGCTGAGTTTCTGCTTGTAAGGATTGGGGTTTTTTTTCCCCAAACTTTGGGTCTGCTTACCTACATTCAGCCTTGGCATGGGTTGAGTCCCCTTCCTGTGCTCAGTTTAGAGTTTCTGCATCGCTGCAGTTAGCACAGCTAGGCCAGGTTATGTATCAAATACACTGTGTGTCTTAATGACAACAAGCAATAAGGAAATTATTTGCAGTAACCACAAATTAGAACTTTGTGCAAGCTGAGCTGTACAGGAGAGTCAGAGCTGCCTTGCTGTAGCTGCTGTGACAACTGCTGCTTGTTCTCTGTGCACAGCAGCTCTGCAAGATTCAGTGTCAGAGTTACACCTTCCTAACTGAGGAAATCACACAATGAAAATAGGCACTTGCTGGGTCATTTAAAGGGTCTTGGAAAAGATTTGCGATAAACATGCAGAAGAGCATGAAAACAAAACCAGCTCTTGGGACATTAAAAAAAAAATGCTATTATCTATATTTGATTTTTTTCAATGTTAGTTGTAGTTTTTCTTTAAAAAAGAAAAACAAAACAAAACTCAGAAAAAGCCATAAAAATAGTTCAAGATCTTGAAAGCAAATCCATAGTGAGATTTAAGTAATTCAGTGTATTTAAATCCCCTATGAGAGCGTTAAAAATGGACAATTTAATCGCAGGAAGGAAAAGGAAACAAATGATAGAAACATCCTTTAGCCAAGTGACAGTGCCTAAAGAAGTTTGTATGTTAAAGAAACTTGAATCAAAAATAATATACAAACCTAACACTAAGATTAATTAACCACTCTACAGTTTAAAGTGGTGTTTTCAAAAGCTGATTCTCCATCATTTGAAATCAAGAGTGGATATCTTCCCAGCTAGATGGAATGCAGGCTGCAGAGCCTCTGCTGTGCTTGTCCATCTCATGGTCTTTTTCAGACTGGCTCTTTAATCTGTTTGTACTTGCCACCATCCACAAAGATGTATGAAGCTTTTAATAGAAAACTATTCTGTGAGGCCTCTTTCTATCATCAGAGCAAGGGCAGTAGATAATAACCTCTCATTTTACAACTTCCTCTGTAAATGTTGGCTTGACAATTAGCATTTTCAAAGACTAAGAGCAACCTTCAAAGACAACCATCACCAAACAGAAGGTTGGTTGTCGAACCAAACGTCGGGATTAATGGCAGAGCATTAACAACGTGACAAAGTCTCCCCTGAGTGTTTATTTGGTGGCATTTTCTGTCCTCACTAATACCGGTGCAATAAGAGGATGTCAGCTCAAATACTCCCAAAGTCAGCTTTGAAGAACATATTTACAAATTCCACGTTTGTGTAATATTGACCCGAGGCCCTGGGAAGCTGTTGGTGCTCCCGGAACGAGGAGGGGCTGCGATGCGAATCGGGTGCGGAGCTGCGCCCCTGGCAGGGTGCAGGTGCCCACCTCACCCAGGGCAGCACTGACGGGATCTGACAGATCTGCCTTGGCCTCGCAGGGACAGCTGCCTCTGTTTGCAAGCGGTTAGGAAAAAATGTAAAGAATGGGTTTTGTCACGTTTCTTCCAAGTTTTCATCATGCTTTTGTCCAAGTTCAGTGTATGTAGCTGGTTGAAAGTTGAAATTTTGACCAGACATCTTTTGCTGCTGATCTGAGTGGGAATGGCTGCCTGGGGGGTGAGCCTTGAGCATCAGGCTCTCAGTTTTTGTCTGTTCCAGGGGCTCTGCAGGGTGCCATAGCAGTGGCTTGGTTTGTTTAAATCTGAGTAGTGAAGACCATGTAAACATATCCCATCAGGACGGCTCTTCATAAGGACAGGAATAAATCAGTTAAATAAATGGATCCTATAGTTCATAGAGAGCTCCTCTCTCATGCGGAAGAACAGAGAACTGTTTAGAAGGACTGTCCAGGACTTGTGGTGTATATATTTAAATAATTTTGCTCATGCAAAACTGAGAAGTGCAAGTTATATACAGCAGGAGAACAATGGGAGGGAGGTTTTGACTACATTTTTCAGAATAAAGCTGGAGTAGAGCAAAACCAGAAGACGTTTGCCTTTCCTCACACTGTGCCCTGAAGGCCTGGCATATGGTCATAGCTTTACAAGGAAAATAACTTTTATTCTTCCACAGAAAATAAAAAAGTTTTTTGTTGTTGTGCATTTTGTTGTGTTTTGTTGTTCATGTTTTTTGTTTTTTTTTTTAAATCCGCAAGTATCTTTCTGCTTTATTTCTGTTTCATAGTGTTCTGCATCCATTTTTTTTCTGCTTGGAAATTAACATAGCACTGGATATGAAATAATTTTGTATACAAGCGTTACTATTCCCCGTCCTTCGCAATGAACAGGTACAGATGCAAGTGTTGCCAGGTGGAATCTTTTCTGAATATATGTCTTGCATTCAGTTCAGATTCCCTACAACATCTCACATGAATGCAGTGTAGCTTAGAGAGCTGTTACCCATTAATTATATTCCATTTTATTAGCTGATGTTTCCATAAGTCATCAAAAGTGAGGCAGAAGAAATGAAAAAAAAAATGTTTTCAATCAATTTTACATCTGGAAATAAACAGTCTTAGTAATTTGTAGCATTGACAGAATTAAAGCTTGTGAGCAAAGTCTGTCCAGCTGCAATTCCAGAGGAGAACTGTTCCATAGGGCAGAAGTGTGGGAGCAGGCACTCCTACCCCTTACACTGGGTAGTTTAATTTTGGAACAGCAGTTCTAGGAAATTCATCAAAGTGTATTAAAGCAGACTGATAGCTTTCACTTTAAATCTCCTAAATGTTGTGATGCAATGGCTGAACTCCAAGATTTTTAAAAACTAATGCAAATGAAGAGCTATTGGAATTCATGTAAGGGAGGACTTTTAAAACCTTTTAAGGCACCATCTAAGGACAGAGTAGCTGTAATTTTATACAAGCTGAAGGCAAGAAAGGAGTGACTGCAGCAGCTGAGCATGGGTGGGTGAACTTCACTGCTTCAAAGCTGATGAAAAGATACTTCAAAATTTTTTGAGGAAAATATAGTAAAATTGGAGAAGCCTTAGAGAATAGGCAAAAGAATGATTCAAGATCTGGGACACCAGTGTTACCTGAGAAACTAAATCTATTCTGCTTATTGGAGAAAAGGTTAAATAGTGATTTGATCAGGGTGTATAATTATCTTCTGGGGATAAGATTTCACATTCAGAAGGGCTCCTTTAATAAAAAAAAACGGGTAACAACGGAAAACAGCTAGAAGTTAAAGCTAGGAAAAATTGGACGCAGGTTTTCAATATGGATATTAATTAATCATTGGAATGCCCTTGTATGTGGCAATTTTCTATTGCCATTAAATCAAAATGAAGCAAAGCAGAGCAGTTTTAGAAGGATGCAAATTTTGGTTGTAGAATAATGCAAAATACTAGGAATTGAAGTAACTAATCAAAATAGCTTTACAATTTTAAAATCAATCAATTTTGCAATTTTAAAATTGAAACCCAGACCTATTGGGACTCTATTTCTTCACCTCCATTTGGTTCAAACACCTCCCTAGAGAGCCCAATGCATATTCTCTGGAGCCTTAGTCTACTGCTTCTTTCCTTTGCTCATTTGGATCCTAAACTTATTAAAAGAAGGATTTTGAGACTACTGTGGATTTTAGTGGATCCTCAGGGATTTGGTGAAGGTCTCAGTTTCCTAAGAAGTATGTATCTGTCCCTGCTCTACCTGTTCCAGGCGTAGAAACTAACTCTGTGACCAGGCTGCAGTAGAATGATAGTTACACGTGCGGAGAGTACAGGTGATTGCTGTTGAAGAGAGTGGTCCAGCTCCCACATCCATCCACCTCCCTATTCCCTGTGTTACAGTTCCCTCTTCTGCTTCTATTACTCTGCTGCCTTTGCTGAGCTGACTTGTTTACCTGAGCATAGTTTTGGGGTTTTTTGTTTTTGATTTTTTTATTTCCATACAGTTTAGTTTGGAAAGCTTATCAGTAGAATCTGTGCATAAGGGCACTAAGACCAGCACAAGAGGCAGGAGTGTGCAGCAGAGTGGGAAAGGGGACATGCAAAGGGAAAGGTGGATGGAAGAGACCATCCTGCAGCACTGAGACACAAATCAAATCAGGAATTGCCTGCCTGTGCCCCAGCTGCAGTCACATGCAGTGTGCACGCTGCCTGGTGATGGATTATGTTTTCAGTGCTTATGAAACTCAAGCTACCCGTAGACTTTTTTTGCTACTGCTGCAGCTTTATATAACTGTGGCCATTACTGTTTCTTTTGTCTTTGTTCTCTGGAATGTTTAAGAGAGTTGTGCACATGCTGTTTAACGAGATTTATTTGGCCTGCAAGCTGCAGATGGGCAGAAATCAAAGGAGGTGGAAGTGGACATTGACATGACCTCCAGCATGTTGTTTATGGAGAACATCCTTCTAGTGATGTATGACAAGTCTGAGGTCAATGATTAGTATCTATTAGCTCTTTGAAAAATGGAGAAAGCAATAGTTCCTGATGGTGCATGTTTTAGATCTGGTTAAAATGGAGAAGCCTGATGTGAGAAGAAAAAAATGCTTTAGTGTCTATGTATGCAATTACCACACAGCACCAGGGCACGTTAACACTCCAAATATGTACACACAGGTTTTGTTAGTAGGAAGAACTCTGGTCTAGATTCCTTCTCCTGTCTCCCCTCTGAAACAGATGCATTTGATTATTTATTATTATTCACATCTTCCTTCTTTTTCCTTTAAATTCTCTTCTTTCTTTTTGTTTTTGTTGGAAAGCTAAATCAAAGAGAAGCTTTACATTCAGTTCTAAACGCAGGTAGGGGTGCAGTAACTTGCTCTTCTGCAAAAAATAAGCGTAAGTTCTTGTGTGAGCCACCTTATGCCAGCTCTCCTTTAGTTCAGCCACATCATGAAAAAATGGGTAGGCTTTCAAAGAATTTGGGGACATTCCAATATAATATTAGCTTGAGAAATCTCTGCAAATGTCCAAAGTAGCTGATAAAATTATTTCTGACCAGATTTAAGCCACTAATATTAAGTGATACTGAACAATATTTTCAAGGTTCAGCAGTTTTACATAGACCTTTTCTTCTTATGATTGCATATAACATTATGAATTAAAAGAGATTGGTTATACACACCTAAGAAATTGTGAGAAAATCTAGACAATTGAAATGGGGGTAGTCAGAACTGTCCAAAAAAAAGTTTTTACAATTTCATTGGTAAGACAAAAAAATTTTTTTTTAAATTTTGAAAGGGTTGCCTATATTTCAGGAAAAATAAAAAGCCTGAAAAATTAATAGTGAGCATTTAGAAGAAACAATACCACAAAATATTCCTTTCCTGCTATTACTTATACCAACGACAAGCACTGGTACTCAGTACAGAATCCAAAATGACCATTGTCCTTAAAGTGAGTTCAGAGACTCTTTGTGCCATCATTTTATCTTCAAAATTAAGTTTTGTCCAGCAGCAGCCCCTCCTCCCCACCACACTGTACGTGTTTGAGGAGCTTAGTCCCCGTGACAGCTGCCCTTCGCCTTTCCAGTGTCCAGGTGAAAAACCTTCCAGGTAAAGTGGTGATTTTGGGTAAGAGCCTGCATGGGTGAGCCTGCAATGCCTCTGTGTGTCTCCAACAGGCTGTGCTAGAGGACATGCTCTAGCAGAGCAACGCTCATAAATTATTTTGAAGTTATTTGAATGCACTTTCAGGAACAGAGGAGGGGGAGCTCTATTGTCTGCAGAACTGAGGCTCGCACAGAGCAAACTGTGTTTGTTTATGGCTGGGCTGAGACACGAAGCGATCCAGGGGCTCCAAGCACGTAGTTGCCAATATTTCCTCATTGCTTTGGAGGTGCAGCCTGATAAACAGAATACCCAAAGTTTTATGTAACTTTCTGTGAATCATTTTTGTGATGCAGGAAGGATTTTAGTTTGTTCCCTGCTGACTCTGCTGCAACAGAGCAGAGACTTTTACTCCGGGGAATCCCGTGCGTGGGTGCCTCTGTGGGAATGTGTGGGTGGGGAGGTGATGGTATCTGCATTTGTCCGCCGTCATTCAGGTGTTGGCGTCTGTGTCGCCTGTTCAGAGCAATGAGAATCTCTAGGATTAGCCCCTAAATCTTAATGAAGACCTCCTGTCTTCAGAAATCCTCTTCCGCAATGGTTTTCAGTGCTTTAGGCAGGCATACAACTTTCCTTTCCCATTCATAACTTGGAGTCTTATCCTTTTTTTCTTTTTCCTTTTTTTTCCACTCTTTCACAGAAATTAAATGGCAGTGGTTGGCTCCAACCGCCACATTCTCTCTCTGCTTAATTTCTGCTTCAAAGTTCTCCAGTTCTTTTATCTGCACAGCTGTTTTTAATGGGCTGTTCAGAGAAGGAACTGATAATGGGCACTTTGTGCTGTTTGGATTATCAGTAGCTCTAAGGTTGGCAGCCAGCACTGGCAATATGCTCTTCTTTAGGCAGCATTTTTTTGTAGCTGGACAGCAACTCAATGACACCAGACAAAGCTGCAGCAGCAGCAGGCTGACGAGCAGCAGTGTGCTGTGTGCTCCCTCTGCTTCTGCCAATCCCCCTGTCAGCTTCAGAACCTTCCTTCCGTTCTTTCTGAACTTTACTTCTCCTTTATTATTGGACTTGTCTTCAAGGGGAGCTAAGGGTGAAGCTGAGGTTCATGAAGATATAAAACACATACCCAGAAGGGAAGTGTGAAGTGTTTCCTTTTTTTTTGTAAGGCTGGTTAATAGATGTGCAGAGAAAGGGAGGGTCTAAAGACGCTTTTGAAAATGTCCCAGCCTTTCCCAAAATTGTCCACGAGCCTTGTCATTTGTAAAAAATATTTGAGAAAACAGATAGTGTGCAAGTAGAGTCTCTATGAAGGGGAAGGAGGGTTTGGATACACTCACAGTTAGGGTAACAAACAGTTGAAAACAGCCTGTCCATTCTGTATATCCTCTTTTGACCTCTAGAGAATTTGGATGTCTCGACAGTTCTTTAAAGGAGAACAGTGAGAATATGAAGGAAAGAATAGGAAGCAGAACTTTCCTAACTAATAATATTCTTCTTCTGGTTGTTAATGTATCCATCAGCTTAAAACAAGGACACCTGATGGAGTTTGGGCTTCTTATTTGAGCCGTTCATGGACTATCATAATTTTAAAAATCACTATGATCTTAAGCTCAGGCCCAATGTAGGGTTTCTAGTCTGCTTTGTGGCAACATAAAGCAGTTTATTCATCTCATTGAGTAGCTCAAAATACTAAACCCATTAATTTAGTTACATTTAAAAGAAAGTTAGATACTAGTTTTGGAGCTGTTTCCCAGGGTCAGCCACTGTACAGCATGTCTTCAGTTGCCAGGGATTTCTAAGAGCTGTTTCTTCTCTGTAGTGTGTACTCCAGTTCAGGTACCAAGGAATTTTACTCACAAAGTTAGGATATTCTTGGTTTCTGAAAGTCCACTACGTTTTATCTGAGATGGCAACATTTTCTGATTTCTCTATGTGTTTCCTTGTATCTAGATTGCTCCAGTGCTGAGTGATTTTATCTGATTTTTATTATTTTGGAATTAGGTTGGATAAGTACATACAAAAAAGTGTGTCAGAGTCATTTTGTCAAAGCTCCAGCCATAAGAAATATGACATGGTATTACTTAGCACTAAATACAGAGTTGCAAAAGCTTCTCTTTAGTTTCTAGAAAGAAATTCCATCCTCTTGAAAAAGAAAGTTACATTTTTTGAGAAAAATTTATTCCCAGAAGGGAAGAAAACACTCAAATAACTGACGTTTCTTCTGGAAAAGTCATTGCTCTCTTCCTGCGTTACCAAAAATTTCCAGAAATTTTTCAAGATTTTTCCCTAACACTTCTTGAGAACTACCTAAAGGACACCAAATAACCCTAAAATTACACAAAAGGTGGGGGAAAAGAGAAAAAGATAACAAACCTCTTCTGTAATAGGGCCATCTAGGACAGAGCCAGCCTCTGAGAGAACCTTGTTATCAGTACAGCTGGCACATTGCTTTAACTTTAATCCACCACAGTATGCTTATTTTTCCAGAAGATAAAGGTCTATGAATGTACTCTGACAATTCTCAAAACCAGTAGGAAATTCCCCTGAACATCAGCTTCTGAGAAATTGTCTGCTTGGTTTGTTTGTATAGGCATGAAAAAAAAAAAAATTTTGCCTGTAACAATAATATTTAGTATTTAAATCATATGACCCATCTCTTGCATTTCTTTGCACGTATTAATTGTCAGGACACCTCTGTGAGTTAGGTAACAATGTTAGAGTGAACGGAATAATTCACAATGAATAATTTATTTGGAGTTAGTCTCTTGGCTTGCTCTCAGAATATCCATCAGAGTCTTACCGCAGTTATTACTTTAAACATTTAAAGATTGGGCTTTTTTTGTTATTTTTTGCATTCTAGCTCCATTTAGAAATCACAGATAAGTCTGTTCCACTTTAAGTTATTTCAGCTACTTTTTGTGTGCTTGATGTGATAAAATGTTAAAATACTGGTAAGATGGTCGGAAGTTGATCAGGAGATGAGCACATCCTAGTCACAAATCACATTTTCCTTTAGTTCAGCCTTCACCATTCATTCTTTTGGGATGTGTCAGACCCTCAGACCAAGGCACGCCAGGTCGTGGGACACTTTCTTGTACTGCAGAGATAGGACAGTTTTCCCTCGCTGGTTAAATTTGTTTTGCTCTAAAATGAAAGAGTATTAACTTGACATACAGTAAAGTTTGTTGAGTCAGCATGTCTGGACAGTGGCTGTTCAAAGTCCAAACAGAATCCAGTAGGCAGGAAGAAGTTAATGTATCTAAAAACTTGTACTTTATAGCTGCTGCGTGACTGCAGCTGGAGATTTCTGACCTTGAAGGGTAAGCATCAAATTCAACTGGTAAAAACCCCAAAAATCTTATTTTTGAGGTAGAAAGAATTGAAAAGAAGGAAGGAGGAATTTTTTCACTACAAGCATAGCATTGATATATTTAAGATTCTCATTTTTTTATTAGAAAAGGAAATACCAGGTTCCCAAACATTCCTTGAAATCAAGGACCTGATGGAAGCCAATTGAAATCTGTTAGGAAAATGTCTCCAAATGTTTCCGTAGGACTCAGATCACACCTTCAATGTGTGAACAAGCAGTAACTACAATGAAAACTTGAGCTGTGCTCACTCTAGCAGCATCTAGTAAGAGAAAGTGATTGTGATTACTGGATTTCATAATAAGTTTAGAAATCTTTTCCTGCCTTGATTTAAAAAAATGGATAAACAATGACAAAACTAGTATAGGTGTTTATAACCTATACTTTATAGTCTGAAGAAAAGTTTTCCACATCAACTCCAATACAAAGCATCTGTTCATATTGTTGACACTATATTGTATTGTCAGTTTCAGTAAACTGATGTTATTATGGACCTAATGTATGGAAAGTGTCATGAATGAGACTGCACAAGGGCACACACTATCCAAGACTTTAAAAAAAATGTTATTTAACTTTTAGGAACACTAAAAACACAAACTGTGTCACATAAAATTAGAAATCAGTTCATAAAATAGTAATAACTGACCTGCACAATGTAAATTTCCTGAAATGTGCACTCATGTTGGCAGCAAGTAACAGCTAATGAAGGGAGTTTACAGAGCTGATTAACAAGGCCCTATGCTTTTTATTAGACTCATTTTGTTAATCCCTAAAATTAAGGAATTCCAGGTGTATGGAGCCAAGTATGCAAATGATTTCCTTCCGTCGAGCTGCTGATTTCATAAAAGGTCCTCCAAACAGTGAAATAAAACACAACATGCATAATGTGGAAAGCTTTACTACATATGAGAGAACAGTCTGGCTTTGCAGAGTTAAGCACGGTGTGCTGTAAACTTGCCACAGATACAAATTTGAACAAAGCTGTAAAATAGGTATAAATAAATAAATTAAAGGAATGAATGAAACGGAAGGGAAAAAAGCAAAAAACCAAACAAAACCTCTTTCCTTTAGTTTACTGGTTGTCAGTTCAGCTGCTCTTACAGCTGAAAACAATATACCTAAAATTGAGCTTATCAGACTGGTGTAAGGCATACAGATCTCTGCTGGAGCAGAAACAGATGTAAAATGATAAAGGAAACCATCATAATCTGCTAAAGATGTAGCAATTAGTCTGGTGGTGCTGTGGTACTGCGGGTGCTTCTTATGTACAGTTACACTTGGAAACTGGTTTTTTAGCCTGTAATGTATGCAAATACCTAACTCACTTTAATTTGGGGTACACAGGCCTGGCACCATTAAAGTCAGTGATAAAGCTCCTCTGACTAAAACAAATATACACCCTCAAGCTCCTTATTACTTTCACCTCCTTTCGTCTTGTCACAGTTCAGCAAAGTACTTTAGCATGTGAGAAGTCCCAGTAACTCTTAAAATTAACCCTAGCTTTTGATATTCAGCAGGCTATAAAACATGTGCTACCTTTTGGGCAGACTGCTCTGCTTCTGTATGGCATTATAGAGACAATTCATTCTCACATTAAATTTAAAAAGCTTATAATTTCTCCAAGTCTAACATTATATGGTTCAGGTTGCTCTTTTCTCCATTTAGCCAGGGATAGGCACTGTCCATTCATCTGAGAATAGTTCTTATTTAGCTCATGGGACAAGTTGGGCTATAAAACATGCAGGAAAGGGAAGAAATTCCAGATTGGCAAGCTGTGGTTTACCTGGAGTCAGTAAAAAGCCATGAGGCCAAATCCTGGCAATGACTAAACAAGGAGTGGGTTCAGGGGGAGGTAACAAGCTGCTACCAAGCACACTCCTTGTAGGAGACAAAGACTCGGGAGTCTGAGATGAGACTGGCAATGGCTTTGATGTGGTGAGAAACGTACTAATTCCACACAAATTACTCAGCTGTCAGTCTCTGGTTGCTGGAGTCCATGGCAACAGAAAGAAAATCCCCTATGGTGCTTTATCGCATATCTTGTGTTCTTTGCAATGACTTACTTTTAGGATTTAGTCCTGAGAGGTGATCCTTACCCAGTTACATGGATGAAGTCAGCAGGAATGTCCCTGTAACCTGAGCCTGCTCACAAGTGTGTAGGACGGGGTGTTTAGGTGGGTGTGATCTGTCAGTCTCATCCGGCGGGAGGAGGAAAGGTGAACTGATGTCACCCAGCCAAAGCACCTCCCTGGGAACACACTGTGCTCCATGGCCTGAGGCTGCTGAAGGCAGGGAATTGCCTATGCAGTGTCACATCTACAGGTTAGAAAGGCTACTGCCTGATCTTTCAACTTCAATTTCTTGATTAGATGACACAGAGCTGTCCTATGCGTTCTGTCAATTTATATATTGCACATGGATTCCCATTTCACGTGAAAAAAAGTCTTTTGTTCAAGCATTTTTTCTCAAAATCTCTCTTGGTCTCAGGACACCATTGTTTCAAATACTGGTTTGGGGGAAATGAAACAAGAATTGTCTTTGTCTGTCATGTAATGTATGTGATTGTGGTTTCTGCATTTCAGATTTGCTCCTAATATATTTCAAAATTATATTTTTCTAGTGATACACTGAAAACAGAGAGAAAATATTTGCCTTCCAATCAGGCTCACTTAACTTTTTAAAAGTTGTTTAAGAGCGGGAGATAATTGCATTTACATGTACTTCACCATAACCAAGGAAAAAGCAGTGATGTAAATGACAGTATAGCCATGGGTGCTTTTAACACATTTGTACTGTTCTTGTGCTGTTACCTGAGACACTGATATTTGCATCCTCATGAACAAGCAGTGCTTGAAGTATATTTACTTATGGCAAGAAAAATAATAATTGATAAAGAACAAATAATTGATATAGGTAAATATTAAGAGGCTATTTCAGTTACTTGAATTTCCAGTTTGATATATGTTTGTTGATAGAGCAGACAACCATGAACTGTGTGCTGAGGTTTAAAGTTATTCGTTGGTTGCTGGAAATAAGTAAGAAATACCTAATCTCACAATCTTGGAGTTAACCACCCAGTTCAGTTTGCTGACTGCTCAGATCTGAGTCCAACTTTGAGTCAAACAGAAAATATTGTTATAAATCTTATGCAGTTAAATGAAGTGCCATTTTCCCAAGTTGTACTTTATTAGCACTTGTGTGCTGCTACTACAAATCATGTTAAAAAGGCTCTGGAGCAGAGTTTGGGTAAAAGTTGAAAGCGTGGCATGTGGTTATTATTACAGGTTTTGTCAGGGCACAGTAGCTGTCAGGACGTGGACTGACAGGGGTGCTCACACCGTGTGAGAGCGCAGGGCAGCAGTTCACAGCCGGGCTCGCGCTCAACATGCCAATGCTTTTTTTTTTGGTCCCCCAGGAAAGATGTAGGAGGACGTGATGAAAGGCAGTTGTGAATGAGCATTCTTTGACAAAGGTCAAATGCAATTGTTTGCCATCTGCCCTTTGCCAAGTGGGTTGAATTTATCAGCCATCATCTTTAGCGAGCTGTACCAGAGAACTGTATGACACACTGTGATAACAGTATCTTTAGATACACCTCTCTGACATGCAAGGATGTCCTTTCAAGTTTCAAATAAAACATTTTGAATAAAATCACAGGTAGGGAAAGGCTTCCGTTAAATGAAATCATTCTTCAGCCTATCAAAAATGCAGAAGTAATAACAGATTTCAGCATTCACTGTAAATTCGTTACAAAACTGGTATAAAGAAAACCTTTTACAGCTGCAAGGAGTACGTCACTCATCCAACCCAGTGGTAACAAGAGTAAATACAGCTCAGAATCGTATTATCCAATGTGCAAAACAAAGAATTCTTTCATAAAGTCACCTAATTAGTCCAAGTAACGTACACGTTCAAAGTCTAGGCATTAGCCAGATATACATGTACTATTATACTCTTAAGAATTTTGCAGAAGAATTATAGGATTTCTTTTTAAAGGACTTTCTTTTTTAAAAGGGAACTAAACATGAGACAGTTGAAGTTCTGGTTTTATTTTGAAAAGACTGAAAACAAAGTCTCGATTCTTTTGTCATTTACATGCTTGATTGCTGTTGATTTTATGTGAATTCAATGGACCTATTTATGGGAGTATGCAGGAGAGCAGAAGTGGGTAACTCAGTTAAAATGTATTTATTATTGTATGAACTAATGCAATGAATTTTGGAGTTCAGACAGGTACTGGGGTAAGAAGCTATTTGTGATCTGGCTAAAGCTGACTTTACAGATTTCCATTCAAGATTTCAGTTTCACCTAAAAACAGATCACCTAAAAAAGGAAGTTTAATTTTCTAACAATGTTTAGAGGGTAGCAACTTGGCATTCTTCTTCTTGGATCCCACCTTCGTGCATAAATTTCTGAGTAGATTAAGCCATTGCATTCCTCTTGACAAAAATGCATCCCCAGGAGAACCTCACAGGGCATGGTCTCAGCATCACTTTTCATATCTCTCTAAGGCAGAATTTCATGCAAAGCCACAGTGACCTGTCTAGTTACGAATTTCATAGACTTCTTTGTATCCTACAAAGCTAGGCACAGGTACTGGCATTGGCAACCTTGCCCTGTGCCTCAGTAGACACGGTGCCTAAATGCTGCTCCTCAGTCCTGTGTCTCACTCTTCTCCTGTCCTACAGCCAGTTTGAATCATGAAGATGAGGAGGATTTTGTAAACTCAAGCTGCTTATTTAACAGCTGAACGTAGATTTAGCATCTTATTCTTGAAGACCTGGAAACAAACTATTAGCCCTTATGGAACTTTCTTCCAAACCTCCTCTATGCAGCCTGATTGTCATCAGCATTTATTGTCATCAATTAAAATTGCGTTGTTGTTGGCAAATTATTGTGGGACTTGGACTCCAAGGGAGTATTTCACCTTATAGGTTGTTAAAACTTGCTGTGTTTCAAACTCCAAGTAAGATTGGAGTCTGAGTTCATGGTAGCACACATCAGGGATAAATAATTTAACAATGTACTGTTTCGCAGATGCAGAGAAGGATAGTCAACACCCAGAACAAACTACCAGAACCAGCAATAGTAATAACAGTCATTTCAGGAAAGTTATACAAATACGTGAAAGAATAAAGCAAATCTGCTAGCTTTAAAAATGTTCCAGGCATGGACTAAGCACAGACTTTGGTCTCCTTTCATGTTACAATTTTCAGGGTTTGCTTTCTCAAAGAGACTAAAGCATATATTCAATCAAACTCACTGCACTAAATCTGCTCTATTGTTTATCTTGAGCTTTAACTTCAAAGTGGTTTTACCTATTAAGAAATGATTGCTCCTCTGAAAGAGGAAGAAACTATTTTTGGAGTATGAAGATAACAAAACTGTTTTACTGTAATATGACATACATATTATAATTTATATACGTTGGCTCAGGTTCTCCTGCTTACCTGGTCTAGTGTACATTTCTCATATGCACATGACCTTTAGATGGTGGAAAAATCCCTTTTAGAAGGAGGACAAACATTCTTACTGAAGGAAAAGAATCTGTAGATATGGTGGTGTGAAGCAGAGGTTAAATTCAGTTTCTGCCTTTCATGTGATAAAAGGCACTCATTCATAACTCTTGCAGTTCATGAGGATTCTGGAAATTGCCTTAAAATGAGTGTTGAGAAGAAAGGCATGGTGAAATAATTTATTTCATCTAATTAAAATTTTAACTTACACTCTATTGGGCTTTTCCTGGGTTTCATTTTATTGCCTGAATGGGTGGCAAATCACATTTGAAGCCCTTTTAGAACACCTGACTCCCTGTGTTCCTGCAAGTTGTGAATCCAGAGATTCGAGCTGTTGCAGTGCAGCTTATTTCAGGATTGCATTGTCATTGGCAAGGTACAACTGCGGACACAGCATGTGGGTGGTAGAGAACGTTTGGTGTGTAAAATGGAGCTCCTATTTTAGGAACAGGGAGCAGGCTGTTTTGTGTTAGAGACCTTTCTGCCTTCAGAGCAGCTCTCATTAGAATAGGTTTGATTGACTGTGAGCCTCTTCCGTTACTTTTTCTGTAGTTCTCCTACAGGCAAGGATCAATTGATGTCACACCTACCTGTTTAAAAGTCATGAGAAAATCTCTGCTGATTGCTGCCAGAATTACAGCCTGCCACAAACTGCCTCGTATTCAAGAATGTAATGGTTAGTCAGAACCACAGCGTTAATTCTAGCACAAGCTGAACTTGAGCTTCTCAAAACATTTTATACAGTAACTAAGAAAGAAACTTGAAAAGTGTGGGATTTACAAAAATAGTCTGATCAGCCTAGAACGGCTAATGTCTGCTCTGCAGGATGAAAAAAAGTGTTTATGAATAATCACAGTGCAGTAATTTTAAAATATTACTCTATTTCCCTCTTTTTATTAAAGAGAAAATCTTTGTCAGATATTGCTTTGGTAGGTGTTAGCTGCTCAGTAATGCTAAACTGTAGCATTTTGTGTCAGAGGACAAAAACTCCCAGAGTGTATATGAATTGCCAGTGATGTTTAGCTGACCTAAAGTTTAACAGCTTTAGCCCTAGCTCTGTAAATGAAGGAAAGACAAAACAAAAAATACCTCAGACCACGCATTAGCTGCCAAACCAGCAGAACCATGGTTATTTCAGCCAGTTTTTAAAGTTGTTTAAGTTATTTGTCTATTGAGCATTAATTCTCATGCAATCGAACTGCACAAGCCATTCATTCCACACAGAAAAAAAAAATGAAGTTGATTCAAGCTGCAACGTAAATGTGGAACTATCTCCTGCCTCCCTCATACACAGATGATTTTAAAAATGTGTTGAACTCAGAGATTATCTTCTCCTATTGAAATTCATTATGAAGCCAAGTGGTAGGAAGTCATCCAAAACCTTGCAAAGTATATCAATAACACAGCATTAACTATTGAGAAATAAGTTTGAAAAAATAAGATTCACCAGAAAAGTAAGAAAAACATCCCATTATGCAGCTACACAGTAACAGAGGGGTTCATCCTGAGATGCTGCATGTCCCCTTGGTTGGGTTCAGGCCCATGGGCGCTCAGTTCGCGGTTCCCTGCCTGTGAGTCTCGTCTTGCACCCCAGGGAAGTATTGAATCAAATCTTTTGAATTGTTGCAATTGTTGAGCAGAAGTGCCTTTCAAAGTGTTTTGGGTCGTTTGGTGGCCATGCTGTGCTATGTTAGACAGATTTTATAGACTATTAAACAAAAATCGGAACCATGTCTCTCCATCAAAGTATTTGCTCTGGTGCCTCTAGGACACCACACAGAAACTTTCCTTCTTGGCTGTGAGACCTCAGGAGTGCAGGTGTGTAGACAGACAGATCTGGATATCAGCAGACATTCGAGGGGAAAAGGAGATTCCTTTTCAAAATTAGGTACAGCTTCAAAGGTTTTTTCTTCTTTTTCTCACCAGGAATCTGGCTGCGCTATTGTATGTACCTCAAATTATTGGCATGTGTTCAAGGGTACAGCAAGTCTCAGTTATGAAAAATCATTTTAACACCTACTGTATAAGTGTATGTGACTATTATAATTAGAGTTCAAGTCTATTTCAAATTTAGCTGGTTACTACAAAAACTATTATTAAGGAACATTCCTTCATCTGCTAAATGAATGATTGAGTGTGTCATTAATTTATTTTATGGCAAGAACGTGACTAGGGGAAGAAATTCTAGGTGGCTGTTTGGATAGTAAGTACAGAGTTTTAAGATTTGATTGACAATCAAAATTTGTATTAACCAGAAAAAACTAAAGAGTCTAATCACTGACAGAGAAAATCCACTTGCTTCAACATATTAAACAAATGTTTCTTTGTTATAAAAAGGAGCATTTTGTTGATTTCTAAAGTATTCAAAATAACAGTTTTAGAGAATCTAATAGGTTTTTATATTTAGCCACCATGAAATGATTGTTCCGAATATCTTGAAAATTTAATCATATGAGCAACTATACACACACTGTTAGTTCTATTAATTTTGAAGAATTACTTGCATGTGCACAGTTATAATTTTCTTCTATTATGAAAAGCTCTTGTATTATGCAGCTGGAGCCTGTCAGACTCTCCTCATTCATGAAAAGACCATGTGAGACAGCAGGGCGTCTGGCCTGCATCGTGGGAAGGCTTCTCCCAAGCCCAGTTGCCCACATTTTGCTGTAGGTTCACCTTAGATTCCAGTTCAACCTTCCTCTCTCTCGCCTCTGACCCCGAAGGGCTTTGCCCTGAGCAGCCTGGGCTCTGCCCACCAGGGCTAATGCAGTGTCTGTGCAGCAGAACTGGGCTATCCCCCAGCCTGGGGGCTCCTGTTTGCTTGGTGGGACCTGTCTTTTGGTGCTGGCTGCTTTGGCCTTCCATAATTCCTTCTTGGCTATTTGGTGTTCCTGTCTGAAGTGAGCTATGTTGTTGGTTTTCTTATATCTTCACTAACCATAAGTTAAGTTTTTCTTTTATAATTAACAAAAAGTAATTTTGTATAACTTGGAGTCATACAGCGTTCTCAGCTACAGTGAGTCTTTTCAGGGGGAAATTTCATTCAACCCCACAATCACAGGGACTTCTGAATAATATTGCAAAACTCACACATTGTAGTCAGTGAAAGTTCTCCTGTCTTCAAGGGGACAGAGCCATATTGTTCTTTACCATAAACACATATTGTATATGCAAACAATTGTAAACTGGTTTCTGGTGGTTTCAGAAGATCCCTGAAATGACCCACAATATTTGCCAGACACCACTGGTTCGAAGTTGCCTTTTAGCATGCAAGACCTAATTCAGTTTGACTAATTAGTATCCTGGACTTATCTTGATCACAAAGGTGATTGCTAAATTTATCCAAAGCTTCCATCAGTCAGGGGTAGCACATCTGCTGTATAGGAGCAATTTCCTCCCTGACATTGGACAATACTACTGCCTGATGTGTTCATGTTCTAGACAGAGAAAAAATGATACTTTTTACTTAAATCTTCATATTTGAAGTCAAATTACAACAACATCTGTTTAAACTGGTAGGGTAGTAAATAAAACAAGGGTTCAATATCAACTCCAGCCCTCAGAGTATCTAAGCACCTTAGCAGATGAATGGATTAATTGAACACTGCATAAAACACTGAACATTTTCTTCTGTTAATCATTCACTGATTCACCTTGAGGGTAGGATAAGTGGTGGATTAACCTAAACTTAATTTGTTTTTCTTAGGCCCCATACTTGGAAAGAGCCTTACTGTATCCACTCGGTGATTTACTCACTGGGTGCACTGACTGACATCTGGTCCTTTCAAAGGACTGACAGCTTTCCAGAATGTATAAAAATATCTGCTGTGTTCTGTAGACCTTTAGACAGTGGAGATGTTAACATGTGTATTTTGTGACAGGAAATTCACTTTATAGTTTGCCCTTTCATGACAGACTTCTGAAAACTAAACAAACTACATATCACTAGCTGAAGTTTTGGAGTACTTGCAAAATCTTTCTGGTGATGCATTGTCTCAGCTAAAAGAGAAAGTACAATATCAGTATTTTGGAGATGGTTCCCGTGGACCTGCTGAGCAGAGCGAGCCAAGCCTGGGTTATCTCTTTACAAAACACTGACTTAACCTTTTCATTTGCTGTGGTAGCCAAACCAAACAAATATTGGCCACACTGTGAAACATCAGGGCTTAATGCCACTGAAACTCACTTCAGTGAGTTCCAGGAGGTATACTGACAATTTCCCTGGAGTATGTGTACTGCCAAGGGTAAAGCTGTGGGTTTTACTCAGCAGAGAGTGCTGTAATGCTCTGGCTGTGTAGGAAGTCCTGTAGCCTGGCTGAGCTCCTTGGAGAAGCAGGTCTCCTAAGTGGTGTCTGGGAGGGAATTCATGAGTATTTTGGGTAAACAAAGGATTCAAGTGACAGTACTATATCTTATCCAATACGTATTTGAAGTTATCTTTTTAGGGATATTTGCCTTCATTGCCAAAGACTGGTCAATAAATAAAACCACATGGTATTTTATCATTCAAATCATAATTAACTGCTTTGTACTCTCTAAGCATGCATGATCAGTTAACCAGCCTATGTTCTGCTAGAAATCTCAATTGATCGCTTATTTTATGAAAAAATAATCCATGGCTAACCCTTTTTCTTTTGAAAGTTATAAATTAAAATCAGTGGACCCTGTTAAGTGCAGCTTCACAAATTAATGTGAAATATAGTGCTTTTTCATAAGGTTTGAGAACCAGATTTAAAAGCATATTGGTGTTTGTGCACAGCAGGCAATAATGATCCATTATCCTGCAAGCAGAGGAGCTAGCAGCAACACATAAATAAGAAGCAATTGGACCATCTGCTTTGATTTCTGTAGCATCCCCAGAGGATGTGAGCAGGAGCTGACACTTCTCTCCATCTGCCCTTACGTTATCAATTACAGTTAAATTATGCTGCATGCTACAAGGCTGGCAGATATGGATTGTAGATTGTGGCACCTGAAAAATATAGAAGAAAATACATATGTTGCAAGCCAGCTGTTTATTTACAAGTTCTTGACATTTTTTCTTCACTTTCTTTGATGCCTTTTCCAAAGCTTCTAAGAGACATCTCTGCTTAGTGTGAAATAGAGAAGAAATTAGGTGTAGCAGTGCAGCACCAGGCACAAAATATTCCAGTTCCCTGGTTTATGATTGAACCCTTAATGGAGCACGAACATCAGGTAGAAAGGATTTTAAATTTTGAAGAAATAAGTTGTGAGTACATCTGGGTCAGCTGCTCCAGCCAGTGTTTATAAGGCATGTTAGAGCAGGAGGGGCAACACACCCTGCATGGTTTTTTGTAGTTTAGGAATCACGTGTAAAACTGTAACTTTTATGAAATGTTAAGTGTTTATGAAAGCTCTGGGAGTGGTAGAAGCTGGAACTGAGGGCTCCAGTTGCCGTGTGCTGCGAGAAGTGCTCTGTTGACGTGTCTTACCACAACCCATAGGAATGCTGCTCCCTTTCGACTCGGGATAATTTTGTTGTAAGTTCATTCAATTTTCGACCTGTTTGATGGATGGTTGCCAGTCGTGCTGAATTGCATTTTGGTTTTGTGGTATGGTATTCCGGCCATCGAAGCTGACATATGAACACTACTTAACAACTTTCCTTTTGCCCTGACTGCAATTGGAAGCCTGGCGCATTCATCAATCGCGCTGGCCGGTTAACCCAGCCCTGCTCCGAGGCAAATGCACTCCAAACTTCGGACATTCTGCCTTTCCCATACTTTCTAACCCTGCTCCTTGCATTTTCAATGTCATTAGTGCTCTCATTAAATAAAGCCTTTAGCAAGTGCTAAAAAATTATAAAATTGATTACATATGTTTTAATAGCCACTTGCCAATGCTGTCTGATCAGTAAAGGCGAGTAGAATACTGCACAAGACAGAAGTTAACAGGAAAAAAACCCCCAAAAACCTCTAAAAAGGCCAGAAATAAGACCTTGAACACAAAATAACAAAGAGGAGCTGAGAAAAAGGGATTTATCTGCATTATTACTGCCTGTTATAATAGAGGAATTTAAAGGTGCTTCCTCTTTGTGGACTGTCATGGGCGAGAATTTGGAAGTTCCAGAAAGCAAACAGCTTGTCTTGATATATGTGGGCTCTATTCTGTGATTCTTGCAATTGCATTAATTTTACTTATTTTGCCTTTACTTCTCAGTAGCATTTGACATTAGCAGCATTACTGTGTGAGGAGACTGTACTGCAGACTGCCCCTTCTGTGTCTTACACTGTAGGACCTACTGGAGACCATTCCACCCTCTCTGAAATGATGGAGCTTTTTTTACCTTCTGCCTAGCAAGCAAGAGACTTTGCTCCCTGGTTCTCTTCCCTGGATCCTCCAAGGACTGTCCTTCCCCTTTTTCATTGTTTCTTGCATCTGTGTGGTTTTGGGCCTCCCTCATTATTTTATGGCTTCCTCTCACTGAATTTGACTTTTGAGGGTTATGTTGCAAGCCCAGTTTTCCAGAGGTGAAGCCGTGGTTCCTACTGGCAATACATCTGTTCCTCTCTAGATGTGTTAAAATGTCAGTATTGCTCTTTACTGCAAAGAGGTTTATCATGCAAAAACATGAGAATTGTCTTTGGATAAGGAAAGACAGAGCCCTCCTCAGGATCCCAAGATACCAGCGAAGTTACTTGTTTCCTCATTGAAGTGAATTTATGCTTGTAACAGGATGTTTTGGTATCTGTCTTGAGCCTGCCTGCTCTGGCAATGTTGCTATCCTTGGCATGGACACGTAGGAAATTCCCTCTTTATCGGCTGACTGGTACTGATTATGCCTTTGGAGAGGCCAGACCTTCCCTCTGCCATTGGTCACCAAGTCCAGGCTAAAGCAGCAAACTGCATCCATGAGTATAATTGTTGTAAGAGTTTTTAAATTCTTGTGAAATGAAGCTCCCAGTTCTCAGGATTTTATTCCATGTGTTTCTGGTAACTTTCTGCTTGTGTGCATCTGGCCACTTGTCCATGCAGACCCACACAGAAGAATGATGTGATGAGATACTTGGGTGTGAGATTGTTAAAGAAAATGTGTTATAAAAACACCAACCTAAAAAACTTGTCCAAAGCATATAAAATGTCTGTAACAGAAAAGTTCTGATTTTAAGTGAAAATGTTTCAAAATTACTTGAAAGTATCTAATGTTCCAGATTTACACTGTTATTCCTGAACAATCCTTTTTTGCTGCTTTGTTGCTATGAAAGCTCACTATTTATGTTCTTCCCTCTGGGATTGGGGATGGGATCAGAACAGCTTTTATTGCCATGAACTGTCTGAATTCTATAACTAACCAACATCTTGCAACACCTTTGTAGCAAACTGACTCTAAAATGTTTGATTGTTCCAGTGGAGCAATGATAAAAGTAAACTGTAAAATAGAAATGAGCAGCCAAAAAGTCTAAGGTAAATTAAACTCATTTCACATTCTGGATGTGGCTCATACTAAGCCATGAATAAGAATATTTGTGAAATCACTGAGAAAATTTTTACTTACTTAGTCATCAATTTGAAAAAAATCTTTTTTTCTACCAGTATATGAAGTAGGCTTTCAATTTGCATCTTTATGAACAGCAGATAACTATGTGAAAAACATTAGTTTTCTAGTTTACATATGTGGTCCATAAAACTAGAGTTACTAGCTCAGTGGGTAATTACTTCTATGAAATTATTATAATAGCTTTGAACAAGGATTTACATTACTATAGTAAAATAACTAACAGTTATGTACATTCTATTTCATTTTTTCAGCAGCAATGTTTGTGTTTTAAAAGATTGTCCCTCAGAAATTGTATATCTTTCGGACAGGGAGGGGCAATAAATGAATGTGCATATTCTTACACGTGCTTTATAAAGAACAATGCAAATTATGAATCTGCAACTTAGCTAAAAACTCATTGACAACAAAGGAATGGATTTGCCATGTTTTTTAAAAGAGCTTTTGGTGGGATGCTTGGTTCAGTTCATTGATCAGATAATCTTTAAATGGGTGTTTTGTTGAAGTAATAAATTGTAGGATGTTTTTCAGATTCTGGAAGGCAAATTCTGTCTCTAAGCCCAGAATGCAGGTTCTGACAATGTGAATATTGTACACTGTCTCTGTGCTATAGGTAGAAGTAATAAGAAGGTCCCTAAAATGGCTTCAAAATTGCCTTAATAAAGCTCAGTAAAAAAATCAGACTTTTAAGGAAAAAGCTCTTGCAGGGCTTTCCACACTGCTAACCCTCACTGGCAGGAAGGTGCCTAAACCCAAATGCTCCAAGTTCCCCAAGTTTGAAAACTTTGAGCTCAGAACTCAGGTCTTTGATTTTTGCCAGAACGGGATCTTTATGAACCAGTCTTGAAGCAGGGGAGTGGGTTTAAGTCCATAAAGATGGAACTTTGATTTGACAATTAAATTTCTGACAATTTGGAGACCTGTCTGGTGAGCAAAGGGAGAGCCAGGCTCCCCAGGGACACCAGACCCCGTGGCCCCTGAATGGGATCCTTGTTTCTTGGGTCTGGTGGGTTGTACCAGATGAGTGACTCAGGAGCACTTGGAATCCTGGTCTTCCTACAGTCATTGAGTGCTTTTAGGGTCCTAGCTCATCACAAACCGGGCAGAGAGCTGTAAATCCTTTTCCCGGGCAATGCTGAAATGTTTTGGGTTTTTTGCTGGGATGTAACAAAATGTCAAATTCTTGCATCATCTATACAATGGAAATAACTTTGTCTACCTATCTTGGCCTGAGGAGTAAAAATTTTATTTTCAGTTAAGCTTACCATCCCCTCCCCTGCTATGTTTTTTAAACACAAACAGAAATTCAAAAAATCCAGGTTTTTAATAGTGTTTGCTACAGCAAATTACAGAAGTCGTATAGGTATTGTCATTTTCTGTCCATCCAGACTTGCACATCTAAAAAAGGCTGTATACAGTCATTTAAAGATGCTGATAAATAATTTTCTTTTACTTCAGCAAGTGCCCGGTGCATTTTCAGGGTAAGAGGGGAACTGAAATGCAGTTTTGCAGTCTCTGCTAACTGCATTAATAGTGCCTTTTGTATTTCAGTTGCTCTGAACTCTGAATTCTCTCTCATGTCAATAGCCTATCTTTTTAAAAGTCTACTGATTAAGTAAATAATTTTGTAGCATGTGAAATTCCTTGTATTTAATTTGATGGGATGGGAAGCTGCTTCTCGCCCTTAAAGTCTAATTAACATGGAGACTATTTTCTCTGATGAGTTCATAAGCTGTTCACAGACAGTTGGGATGTAGCAACTTTGCAAGACACTGTTTAAAGATCTCTGACATCTGAGAAAGCCACAAAATCCAATAATCCTACTTTCAGAACTCCAGGGTGTCCTCTGAGATCAATCTCATATCTAAACATCACATAAGGGAGTGCATTGTGTTATAGACTGGTTTCTATTGAACACCAAGTAAGAAGCAGCATTAGACATTCTTGAAGTAGAGCTTTTGTCAGGGGACCAGGAAGGGTTGTCAAATTCTGAAAATTTTACCCATGATTAAAGCAGTACTATGAAAATTGTTACATTTTTAACAAAGGTCAGCTTATCCTCTGTAGAGCTCTCTTGAGAGTATCCAGCAAATTATTTATTAGGAATAAAGTTGAACAGCTTTCATGTTTATCTGTGTGCATGAACAGAGCTGGCATTAATTCTCTTGTCTCTCATTGCTGTGCTATCATGTCAAATATCCTTTCAAGTAGACTTGGCTTCTGGTTTCAGTTGTGCTTTTGGTCCACATACATTTATAAAAAGGCAGTTTTAAGTGCGAAACTGCCTGAAAAAAAGGTTATGTAGGATTAGTAATGTACCAGTGTTCTCATTATCGTCGGTCTGTATTTTCATACATACTCAGGCCACTCACATTGAGTCTGCCATGCTGATATTCTACAGTGCATATTTTGTAGTGTTATTAGTGGATCTAAGCATTAAAGATCTTTATACCTGCTCTGCAACAAAAACAGAACTATAAAGGCATTGGTTCTTTAAATTTAACTTGGGCTGTTTAACCCAATATACCAGCCCTAGTGTGGAGTTATTCCAGAATACCTCCTGGGAACATACTTCAGGGGCATGTTTTACTTTGCTCCCTACTGGAAAAATTCTCACGCTGTCAGTCACAGTGTACTAGGGCGCTGTAGCTCAGCCAGGCACTTAAACCCCTACCCCTGTGTACCTGTCTGCAGAGAAAGTCAAATTAAGTTTTAAGTTTTTCATATATTGAAAAATTTAAAAGATTTTATGTGAAGATTCAGTGAAAGTTTCTAGCTTTGTTCCACTTTGGAGAGGTGATGAAATGAGCTTGACTGGTTTTTAAATGCTGCAATTCGTATGATCTTTTTTGCTTTCCTTCCTTTTGTTTTCAAAAGGTATGTTTCTGTGCCTAAAGTCTACATACTAAATTGGTACATTTTAAATTGGTCTCGTGTTGGACTCCTCCCCACTTGCCAGTGCCTGTCTGTTCTCACTGAGAAATATCAGTGCTGAGAGACACAACATTTATGAGCAAAAGGAAAGTAGTAGTAATAGATGCAGTAAATTAACCAGAAATATTTTGTGTTGAGCTAAGAATGAGTAGTATTGTGTACTAACTGTGCCAGACCTCAAAATATACCTGTTTAACTTGTCCTTTGGGAAATATGATAAGTTGATGTAAATAGTGAGTGACTACAGAATAATCAGAGTAAATAAAACTTGTTTTCTTAAACTGGCAGTTAGTAGATAGGAGTTTCCCATACCAGTGTAATTCTGCTAGAATACAGACAAGGGAACGTGAGTGTGCTTTGCATTGAAACCTGTCCAGAAACAGGCATCAGTTACACAAAACTTCTGGTCAGCTCCCCCAAGTTGGAATTTGTTGCATAAGTATTGGAATGAGATGTCTATTTTCCTACAGCTGCTAAAAATATTTAGGAAAATCAGGTTTTGTCATTCTGAAGATGACTCTCAGAGCATCACCAATTTGCTACGGAACAGGACATTCTGTTGGAGCATGTGTCTCATTTTAGTATCTTCAATATTGGTGATATACCTATATTTATCTACCTCTACAAACCTGATGCTGGGGCTTCGAGTTCTAAAATGCAGATGCACTATTTGTACTGTTGAATTAGAATATTTGCTGAGAAGTACAGCTACAGGTACTGGGGCTGTGAGGGGCGTTTTGTGGTGTCTGTTGGAAAACCAAATGTGACATCCCTTTTGGCTTGCAGAGGAGTCAATAGAATCATGTTTCAAGACATTTTAAAATTCTCTTTTAATTCATTGTAATGGTTTATATGTATATTACATTTTCTAGTTTATTCTTTGACTTGAGTCAATACGTATTCAATGTAAGTGCAGTTCATTTATAAATAAATTGATATTCTGTCCCTCATTACCTATATTTCTAATGCATTCTGATACATTAGTAAAGAGACTTGTCTGATTAATCATTAGCACATGAAAAGAATTATCTGTCTGCTGCCAAATGGAACTATTGACAATGATAATAGGACCAGCTACTGTATCATCTGGAAGCTGATGTTTTACAAGAAGGCTGGAAATGGGTGGTGTTCCATTTGTACACTGAAACTGAATGACAGAAGTCATCTGTCTGGGTAAAAGAAAAATAATAATTTCTCCATATGCCTTCATGTATTTCTACCACTAAAACGCAATAACACCTTTGTACCATGGGTATTGATTGGACTGCTTTCATGACATCTTCAGTTTTTTATTCAGACTGAGGAAAAAAAGATAAAATGTATTTTCCTTCAAAGCAACATGTGTAAGTTTCTAGGGTAATTACACATTAAAAAAAGAAAAAAAGAGAAGAAAAAATTATTCTGTCTTGCATATCATGTCATCTTGCTAATATAATTTGACTTAGCATGTCTCAAAGTGTCACCACCCCAGTGTTTGAAACAGACTGTGCAATTTTTCCTTTTTTATTTATACTATTTGAAAGCATTCCAGTACAATTGCCATAACTACGCAAGTTAACTGTATGATGAAAGCAGCAAATTTGCCAAAACATTGTGAACACTTTTATTGTGGTTAGTACAAAAACTGCTTTGTTAATTCCAAATATTAGTAACCAGTGGTGAAGCAGTGCCTCTGTTGGGTCCAGCCCTTGCACCTTTTCTCAGGTGCTCACAAATTCGTGTCTTGTGGAGTAGTTATGAAATGTTGACAAAAAAGCCAAACAGGATTTAATTAACACATCATTAGTCTTCCAACATGTTAAAATACTACACAGTTAACATAGGCAAAAAGGTGCTAACCATATTCTAAATATTTTTAACTAGGCCTGTACACTCCTAATTGCTTAAGTTAACAAGATGGGCATTATTCTCTAAATATTTTTTCTTGCACTCTCTTTACCTTTGAAGAACTGGGGACAACTGTCATTATTAGAAGCTCATTTTATGAGACCTTGTATCAATACTCTGGAAAGCAACATCTTCTGTTTTTCAAATTTAAACCAATAATGTCAGATTAAATCCTTTTTCGTGTGATATTGATTAGGCATGTAAACATGAATGCAATTTCATTTGCATTTAAGACAGAATATTTTTTCTGCATCTGTGATAGCTGAAAAGTTATAGACAGTCCACTATGCAAGTGAGCACTATAAAATACTCAGTCCCTCAATCCTTTTTGAGAGCCTCACGTATGATAGCGCTTTTTGGTCCTCCTCATAGGAAGAGCAGCTGACATCTTAATGCAGTTTAGATTTCTGATTCTTTTTATGATGTTTTGGTTTAAGAAATGCCTAGAATGCTTATGTGAAAGTAACATTCTATTTGTGTGGTTTGATTGTAAATATGAATGCAAGTGAGCAGAAAATGGTATAAGAAATAATATTTGTAAACATGTCATATCTAATTTGATAGGATTAAAATACAGCTATAGTAATTAGTGTATTATCAAGCACTAAATACAAAAAGGGAAAGAAGCAAGCAAAATACCCACTCTGTGGGGAGAAAATAAAAAATATGACAGCATATGTAGGCATATTTTTCTGTGTGAGGAAGTGAAAGACTGCTACACATAAATCAAATATATTTTGTAAAGGAGCTCTTTTTAGATTCTTTTAAAATTAAATTGAGAAGAATACATCCGTATGTTAAATTTAGCTGAATTGAAAATACTGTTTCTTCAGAATAAAGATCTACAATCTCTTTAACTGTTCCCTTAATTATAACAGAGTGTGAGTAAGGCCATTTACATTAATATGGATTCGCAGGATGGGGCTGTGAAGTTTGCTGTATTCAGCTTTGTTACTACCATATTTATAGTGTTTAGATTGCATAGTATCAGTGCTTCCTAGGTTCACTTACCAGTGCTTCTGAGACTCTGTCCAGGGACCTAATTAGTGCTTGAATTTGCAGTTCTCTTGTAAGAAAAGTGCTACATTTAACATAAGTCAATGGGACTTTTACTTTTGCAAAGACTGCTGGATCAGGCTCTTACTGTATACAAGAAATATTTCAGGTCGATGGCCTTCTCTTTGCCATATTTGAAACTGAAGCAAAAAGAAGGTCATTGTTTTATGAAAAATATTAAAAATTCATGATATGTTTTGGTTTCTACACTTGGATTCCTGGAGTAAATAATACTAATGGTATATTTTCAATATGTCTCTTAGCAATTACTGTATATTATGTAAATACTAGCAGGTAGCATACAGTAAATCTGCAACTGAAGAAATATTGACTTGAAACAAACTCATTTTAGTTGAGAAACAGTGAACTTTTTGTGCCTTTTTACTGGTCTCAGATTCATAGTGTAACAAATCTCTAATTTCCTAAGACAGTACACAGAGAAACTGTAAAATGCCATTCTCAGCGTTCAGGGAATAAAGCAAGCAGAAAGACATTTTTACTAAAATAAACAACTTGACTAAACCCAATGCTGTAAAGTGCAAGTGTGAAAATCCCACTTTAATTGTGAAAGAGAAAAAAATGCATCCTCACTATGGATACAGACACGCCTTCAGCAGCGCATATAGAAGGGAGTAGAGCAGATAGTACCAACATCCCCAGTGGGTGTGTTCGTGGAAGGCAAGGGCAATAGATGGTGTTTCCAACATGACTACAAATGACTTTTCTTACTGCAGTAATGTTGCTGGATGCTTTAATGAAAGCAGTTTTCCAGCAAATTACCTCTTTCTGGTGCTGTTCTGAAAAAAAAGGATCTGACCGCCGTTCAATGTGTTTGTGCTCAGCACATAGAAAGGTTTGAGTGAGACAGAGCAGGACCAGCTGTGTCTTGTTCAGGATAACCTGTCTGTGAGGGTGGTGCCCTTCCTCTGGGCAATTAGATATCACAGGAGCAAAGGCATTAGTATTTATTTCCTTAAGTTAGTAATTTCTGCCATCCTTTATCATATTTCTCCCCAAATAATACACTGGATATCAACTCCATATGCCTTTGATATTCTATTCTTGCCAAGTGAAGGAGGCACAGATAAAGAGAAGCATCTGATCCAGAAACCTGTGGAGCCATTTCACCACCAAATTTCCATTTGTTGTAGTGATGCAGGTATGAGTTCTAATTCACTTCTTCTCACATTGATCAACCTTTATATGATACTGCACTTTTGATGGAATTAGTGAATGGTAAAGTGCTCTGTGCTTTGAAACACACATTTCTAAAGGACAAGATCACATCTAACTTTTTATCCGGCTCTGATATTTATTAGGTTTGCATGTGTGCAGTTCTAGTTTGAATTTCTCAAAGGGATCTTTGTTGAATATTCCACTGTTTGCTTACCAGTAAGTCATTAAATCAATCTCAGCAATGTGTGTTTGGGGTTCCTGGTTGTTTGGGGGTTTTTTATGCCTTTTAGTAAATTTTTCCTTGCTAAGCACAGCAGCTTATGTAGTGCTCAGTACCTTTGTCTTGCCACGAAAGGTGCCAAGATAAGATTTTAAGCGATACTAAATGAAATTACTTAAAAACCTGAGGGTTGCTATGGACAACTGTCTATCTAAATATGGGAATAAAATATAGCATTTTGTAGATCAAAGTCTGTGTTTCTCCTGCTGCTTAATGCGTAGGGCATACAGACAGAACGTTAAGTCTTTCTACCCTACTTTTCCACTGTCCTTAGGGCAAAGCAGGAACTGCCTGTTGAGAGTTGAAAGTCATTTCCCTCTTTAATCTGTTTCTTTAAAAGACTGCAGTAACCTTGTATTTAGTGAAGTGTACCTTTCTTAAGCAGATAACAGAGATATTTTTACATTATGAAGGAACAACTTGTCATCTCTCTAGGTAAACAGTTATTGGAAATTAGGATAATGAAATGGAAAGTGCAACTTAGGATTTGATGTAAATTTTATCTGAAAGTAACTTAATTTAGTTGATAAAAGATAGTAAGTATCTTTAATATTTGATTATGAGCTCGTGTGTCAAAGAGAGTTGAAACTTAATTCTGAAGAGTGTGAAGAAATGCAATGTAAGGAAAAAATCCAGTGGAGAGCAATACTACTACTCAGTGCAATGGTATGACAGTCTGTTCCCATTTTGTGAATGATAAGTGAAACACAGAATTTCCAAAAGCTGGTGTGGAGGAAGCTTGAAGTTTTTTTAGGCAAAAGGTTTGGGTTGCTCTCTCCACCTGTGATTCCTCAGGGGATTGATCGTTTTGCCTGGGGGCTCTGCATAAGATAGAACAATGAGGTCTCCTAAATATTTATGCCCTGGAAACTCTCTATCCAAAACATATGAATGGTGCAATGGTAAAGGTGCCTCTTTCAAGTGCACTAATTCTGATTTGTCAGATTTTGATTTTATTATATTATATGTTTATAGCAAACAATTAGTTTTGTCATCACTCTTCATCAAAGTTCTTCAAATATGTTTTTTATTTAAAAGGTTACTGGTTTTATTATAAAGGGATTAGTATTTTATTTTATAAGCCCTAGCAATTGTTGTATAATGAAAAGGCTAACCCTTAAAATAAACTAAATACATGTTCAGTGATTAAGTGGCTTGCTTATTTCCATTGAAAAGACTATATAAATTACTTAAAAGCCACATGGACATTATTTATGAAGCTTATAGATTGCTTTGTAAAGTTCGCCTGAAATTGTCAAAGGATGGGGACCTTTAAAAGTTTTACTTGTACCAGATTATACTAAAATACAAAATGGGGTAAAATGTTCACCACATCATGTTTTGCTAGTTTTGTTTCAATTAGCAACAATTTGACTAGGCCATGAAAAAAGCATTTTAGAATGTTCTATTATATTGTATTTTCTGATGGGTTTTTATACTGTAGCAATTAAATACACTGAAATAATGTGCACTAAAAATATTCATAATAGCAAAAGTAACAGGAGATTTATATGGATTTATATAAATTAGTTTAAACACTTTAAAGGTATGAGTCAACATAAAAAGATATAAAGTATCTGCAATACCAGACAATAAGATTCCACATTTATAATAACTTTAGGCTTTAGGTATCATGAGCAAAGATACAGGCAAAAATGCATACCAGTATCTTGCACTGACTTTTATTTATAACTGTCTTTCATGTTAGAACCTATATGACTCATCCATTATTTATCAGGAATGTATTACTGATCAGCAAATATTGCATGGAAGTTTGTAAAAAAGCATTTGTCATTATTGAAAGCTGGATTTTTCTTGTAAATTCTTGTAAGAGGCTGTGCTTAAGTTTACTGAAAATAAACCTTTTAGTGACTCAGTCTCCCAATTATCCTTAAAGCATTTATAGAATAAAAATGTCAGCAGATTAATTTTAGTTCTCTAGTGGGTGCTGAGCGCATTCAATTAGATTAATTTAATGTGATTAGTCCTCTCACTTTCAGGTTCGCCTCCCCCCTAAGAACAGATGAGATGTGTAAGCGTTGTTAGAAATTTGCTAATGGGGGAAGTTCTGTTCTCAGATGAATGAGCCAAAATTTTGATATCTAGCTCTACTAAAGGCAATGACAAAGCTCTTATTCATGTAAATACTCCAAGGAGTTCATTCCCAATTCTTGGAAACTTTCTTTAAATAGGTTTATTTGTGTACAACTGCAGAGGAAGTTTAAATAGGTTTGTAATCTTGGACATGGTGCGTCTTATGTGGTTTTGGATGGGCAGTTTCAGTAAAGGTGCTCTTTTATGTCATCTAATACATTTTGAAAAAGATTCCAGTTTTGGACAATGTTCCTATATTTTGAAATAGAATATGCTCTTTTAAAAATAGTCTCAGCTTGAAAGTCTCACAAGTCCTATAAATATATATACATGAAATATCATATAAATACCTAAAGATCTGGAATACTTCATGTGAAATTAATACAAAGGTGTGATGCATCACAAACAGATCTGTAATGTAGCTACTCTGGATTTGCATCTTTCAGTTGTCTTTATATTTGAAACATGACTTCAAATCTGTAGATTTTTTAAAAAAATCAAACATGACCTGTGTATTTGTGTGTTTATCTGGACTGTTTTTGGGGAATAGTTACATGACGTTTTTCTTTCTCAATTCCCTTCTCCTTTACTTTCCTCTTCTACTTTCATTAGCACAGCCATGGCTAAATTTGCAGGGAGCTGTAGAATTCACAAAATAGGTGTGTTTGGAAGAAATACCCAGCATTTCCTTTCTGCGAGTGGCAAAACCACTAAATATATATTCAACACCCTCGTGAGTACTTTGTTAAAACAAGTGTTAGTTAGTTTTCGAAATATTTATTCTTCTGTTCTTTCAGCAGAAAATAAAAATTTAAAAAAAAATAGATTAGAAATGGCCAATCTAATGAGTTTCCCAAGAAGAAAGCATAACAGCCCAGACAGAGTTGAACTGAATGCTGTCTTTCTAGAAAACGTTTTCTGTGCATATAAAAGCAGCAGAATTCTACACAAAGTGATACTTAGTTTAAAAAAGAAACAACAAAATGACAGCACACAACCACAGCCCCCTTCCTTCATTGTCTTTTTCATTTTCTCATTAGCGCAAAGTGGCAGGGACTCAGTGACCTCTATTGTGAATAATACTGGCCAGAATAGATGACAGAGGAGGTTCTGAGAAATAGAATGATTTTATGCAAATAAACTTACAAAAACTCCAGAGACAGGTTTGTTGGTTTGGTTTAGCTTGGGGTTTGTTTTTGTTGTTTTATTTTTTTTCCTTAAAGCACATAAAGAGAGAAAAATACTTATTGGGTGTAACTAAAAACTGATGTCTGGCTATAACCTGAAAAGCTCTAGAGGATGCCTAATGGATTCCAGTAGGCAGAGGAGACTCAGTTCCCGAGAACTCGATAAAGCAATCCTTGAGATCCTCTCCTAAAGAGCAAGGGCAGCAGAACCATCCAGGAGAAAAGACCCAAATAACAACAACCATTAGTTTTGGGCACAGATGGAAGTTAAAAGGCACTCGGGAGGCAAAGGGACCAAGAAGACATCCATCACACCAGCACATGCTGTAGAAATGATATGAAGGACAAAAATAAAAGTGTTCAGCCATGGGCAAAGTTCTGTGCTATGGGAAACGGAATCACTCTCTATCATAATGCCAGTGGCAACTGCTAGGAAGGTTTGAGCATTAATATATCAAATGATTGAAGACATGAAGTTCTCCTATGAAGAGAAAGACGCATATAGGGTGACTTGGAGAGATCCTAGGCAAATGCATGTAAAGTACATGTACATGGCAATGAAAGCTTCCAGCTTTTTTCCTTCCAGCTGTTCCCATTAAGAAAACACCCTCATATCAATCCAGGTCTAGCTGGATTACAGAATTCTAGCTATAAGACACTGCTTATCAGCAGCAGAGATTTAATAGGAAACCATGGCCAAGTTTTGGAGAAATACAGTAACACCTTTCTGAAGCTACTGAACAAATAAGTAGTTAATGAAAAACTTACTAAATTGATTCATAATTATTTAGAGGGGACACAACAGAAGACAAAAGAGTCAGGGTTTTTCCACAATGTCAAAGCAGTAATTCATCATATTTGTTTAAGCATGTTATATCTGTTTATTTTCCATGTTGGAATAAAAACTAGACAAAATATCTGTACAGGTTAGAAAGAAAATTAATCTTGCACTTCTGCTGGTCTATAGGGGCCATAGAGCAATGAAGCTCACATTGGCTACCTCCACATGTTCAGATACTGCAGGAATGACATGTCTATTGTGTGACCTGTCCTCTCTTCGTATAGTGAATCACTGGGCAGCCTTACTGGTTTTGGGTCAGTTGTTGAAGGCGCAGTAAAGCAATCCTGGCATGGGCATTTCCTACAGGGACTTCAGAAGAGCTCACCGTGTGGCACCAAGACCATGAGTACTAAATACCTGTATTGTCTTCTGCAGTGCACCACGGGGACATGCACATTGCCCAGATTTATTGCTTTAATTCTAATTCATTTTTTCTAAGACAAAGGATAAGCCAAGCTCATCAAGCCCTGAGCATAATCAAGTAGTTTCAAGCTTTGCTTTCCCTTTTCCTGCCATCAGGGATCAATGTGTACCTTCCGTTGCTTCTTCAAGAATTCAGTTTCTGACTTGCATGTTCACATCTGCTTTCTGTATGTGCTGGCAGAACTCAGGTGTGTGAATGAATATTTGAGCAAAACAGTCATTACATGTGATCCCCAGATCTTGTTTGGCTGACTCCTGCAGAGACCATCACTTTCTGAAATGCAGTGTGTAGAATAATTTCAATACTGCAGACAAGTTACTGCTAAAAGTGTATCACCTGTATGAATATTGTCCCTATAACTTCTAATTGCAGAACATGGGCAGAGGAGGAGATAGAATTGTAGATTTATGATGATTGCAGGCTTTATATATAAAGGAGAGATGAGTATTAACAGAATTACTCAAATCACAAGACATTACATTTCCCTATTAAATATTGCTCTTTTTTCTTTATTATGACCTGCTTTTCCAATGCAACCCTAATTTTTTAAAAAATCTGTTCCCATTAAAAATTAAATCCAATAATTCTTACTTTTTAGAATCTTACGAAGATATTTGTGCAGCCAAAACTAGGTGGAAGAAAAATCTTGACATTTCAGTTTCCAGTGTTTTAAATTAAAATTAAGTGCTTATTTCTTTTGATACATTCTGCTAGCAGTTTTCTTTCCAATGCACTTTTTTTTTTCCTGTCTATATAAGTTCCTTTCCATCTAAGAGAAAAGAAAATGGGACAAAAAATATTCCCATGACTTTCTGAAATTTTGTAGCAAGACGTTGGAAGACCAGATGCTATAGTCTTATAAATTCAAAAGACATTATATACAGCCAGCTGTACCAAATAAACTCAGATTTTTATACCACATTGCAGTGTTCTGTGAATCCCTATTTGTTTTCAACATCTGTTCGGACCTGTCCATGCTTCCCGTCTATTAATTAAAATTAATCATACACTAGACTGTATCTTTATGTTTGAAGTTTGATCCAGTAAGAAAGCTATTGTCATGTACTGAGTGTTTGCTAAAGATAAAATTGTATTTTGCTTATGGTTTTTCTGCTTAATGGAAATTCCTTTACTTTCCTGTGTATTTCTTAGCTTTGAAAGAAACCCTTAATTATAGGTTAATTGATTCAGAAAGCGTTATGGAGAATAAGCTCCATATAAATATACTTTTTTTTTCCAGTTCCAGATGATTATTTTCTTCCATGTGAAAATGTTATACTGTGTGATTCTTTGATGCTTGGCCCTTCTTATCAGCAGTTCAGCATTCTTCTGCCTTACTATTCTAATTTTTATTGGAAGTTACTAACCCCTCCTCTAGGCACATCTCTTAATGAGGGTTTTAACAAGGCCTTTGCATGGTCTCCAAAACTAGTTTTGGCTTTCTATGTGTTAAATTAACAATAGAAAACTTGAAATTTAGAGTTCAATGTTCCAGCTGAGTTTGCTTTTTCCTGTGTAGATCCTGCTTAGCCTCTCATTTCAAATTGGAAAATCCAAGGATAAATCAAAACCAAGAACCTCAAATAGAGCAAAGCCAGAGTGGCATGTTCCTAAGATTCTGCAAATACCAAAAACCATGTGGAAAAACCCTAAAGGGTGCTCAGATATATCCAGGGAGGGTTCCTGTTCCTTTCCTGGCAGGGTGGTTTTTCATGGTATTTCTGAGGGACTGGTGGCACCTGAGAATATCCTGCATCCAGATCTGCTCAGCCATCACCAGAGACTCGGAACAGGTCCAGGGAGGGCTGCAGGTATTTGTAGGCAGGCAGGGAGTTTTCTTGTGGGACTGGGCAAACTGAATTTGGCTTGTTGAGCCTGACAAAACAGGGACTGAGGAGAGATACAGAGCCAGCATTGTGGGTGTGGAGCCGGGAGCTACTATAAACTGACCAGGAATAAATTTAGGCTGGAAATACAAGAGGTTTGTCACATGACACGGAGCAGCTCTTTCCTTGGACTGTGACCCCTTAGTTTTCTTTGGGAAAAGTTATCCCTGATAGGGCTGGGGGGGTTTATTAGCCTTTGGGGGCTGGGCCTGCAGTTGCTGGTTTTCCTGTCTCCCCGTAGTTCAGCAAGAGGACATGTTCCCCAAAACTAGCGCTTTATCAGAGGCAGGCTGGTCATTTAAATACTTTCCTCTCTGAGGGTTTGCTATCCTATTTCTCTGAAAGCCAACTAAGGTAGTAGGGAATTATTTTTCCCCTATATTTGGCTACAGCCAATGTATAAATAGCGGCTAAAAGGTGGTATGTGGCAAGAAGTAATTTTTAAGAATTGAATGTGCATAAAGTGTGTAGGTTTTTCCATCCTTCATTCACTTCATTAAATGCAAAGCAAGCAAAGTTTTAAAATAACTTTAATAAGTGTTTAATAGTTCCTAACACATCTGAATGGAAATCACTATATTATCTTTTCCATGTAGGAGATACTATTAGGCAGTAATTTAAAACTTAATATTTGCAGAATTATACCTACCATGTAAATACTCAAACTTTTAAAATTCAAACACTTTGGGGGATTTCAAGAGCCTGATTTTTCAAATATACTCATTTGTTTTGTAAAGGTTTTCAGTCCACTTTGAAACATATATGCATTAGGCTTAAAGGCAAAAGGAAGCAATGAGTGGTAAATTACTAGTGGCTGAAATAAAACAGTGTTTCAGGATCAAAGTATGGGCCAGCATTAACACAAGCCTTTCTAAATTTTTGAATGTTTTCAATTCTGCAGCTAAAATTGATGCCAGAAGAGTTAGATTATATTTATTTAATTTGCCTGTTTTTATCATCACAAATACATTGAAATACACAGCACGTAACACACTGTGCTTGTATTTCCTTGGGATGTCTTTAGTGTTATTCCCAATGAAAACATGCAAGTCTGAGAAAAACTTTGTCTTCGAAAGTGTGAACTGGTCACCATGAGAAATTTAAAACAGATTATATTAAACTGTCCAGTACGGTGTCACTGATTAATAATGATTGATTCTGTAATAACCATGCAAATGTAAACTATTCATTTATTCCAAATACGTATGAATTGGGAGAATGATATCTCATATAATCTGGTGTTAGTCTATTCACTGCATCATAAAAATTAATTTGTCTAATTAATGACATAAGTTCTTTTATACATGTATAATTCATATTAATTGATAGGTCTGCCTAAAAAGAGTACCTTTTGGAAGAAAAATGATCCTATTAGTACAAGTTTAATCCAAATCAGGGCTGACAAAGCATAGTGCTTTCAAGGCTTATCTCTAGCTTTGTTAATTGTCATAAGCATTCTAAATTGATTATTCTTACATTAACATGGGACATTTCATTCATCAATGCTTTGCTGTAAAGAAAATTTGTCTAATGGATTTGCGTAGCAGCCCTAAATAAGTGCGTTGGTCCATTTTTCCACTGTAGCTACAGGGGTATTCAAAGCATATTAATTCAGTAATACTGAAAAAATTAACCACTAAAATATATAGAAATATCATACAAAATTAGATTTCTGACACTGAATAATTTTTGTGATATTTCAATAGTAAATGAGTGTGCACACTAGCACTTTTATTGCTTTTGTATTTCACAGATGCCTTGATAAACAGGCAATGTTAATATTTCTTATGAGCGATGTTGCTTCACCTTCCAGGGCCACAGGGGCACAAAGTGTAGGATAAATTAGTTAAATATGCATTTTAAGGAGCTGCTTGGAGGAACAAAAATTATAATATAGTCAGGACTTATAATGTACAACCTTATAGTTAGCATTTTAATAATTTATTTGCAGATGATCAAGTTTACTATTGGTCAATGAAAGAGTTCAGACACAGACTGAGATTTTAGTGAAACAAATGAATTTTAGTGTTTGTTGCTCTCTCTCTGCCAGTTAAGCTACTGTTCTGATGTTTTTCAAAAATACATTCATAGACACAGAAAATGCAACCTTTACAAATTCATCTGGTTTCTGCTCAGAATGGGAGGGATAGATTTTCAAAAACGACACTCATTTTATAAGTATTGGCTCTGCTGGCGGAATGTACTTTATGTGCACTTTTTATGGTACTCTCGTTTCTTTTCCCCATTCACCTGATCTTTGTTTGTCTTGCACTTTCTAGCATTCTGTTAATCACTGGAAGCCACTGTGGAATCAGATCTGTGGCAGTGCCAAGAATTTCAGGAAGCTTTTTATAGTAGTTTGCAATTGAAGGCATGCATCATAAAACGAATGAGGAGGAAGGGAAGATGCTGTCCAATAGAAGTTAAAGGCTTGTTTTCTCCAACTCTCTAATCAGTGCATATTTTTCCCCTCTGTTGAGCCTATCGTTGAACAGCAATCCATAAAATGAGGCCATGCTTGACCTCCATCACTTCTGCCATGGTTTAAAAGGATCCATGAAGGAAAGAAAAATGCTTTTCTCAATTTATATTCTTCTCAGTATTGGTTCAGAGGCAATAGATGAACAATTGAGTTTAGCCTTGGAGTTTTGAGATTGATTCAGTGTCTGTAGGGGACTTTGGATTCTCAATACCAAAGGTGTTTCTATGTCTGTGCTGCTTTACCTTGGCCTTCTGGTTCCACAGGGCAGGTTAGAGATGTTTTTAGGTCTTTTGTTATTTCGAATAGATAAAAAAAGAGATCTGATATGGTGATCTTTTTATTGTGTAATCGTATTTTCCTTCAGTCAGTGAGAGCTACAGATAAAAAAATGCAGCTGAACAGCTGGCAAGGCTACTTTCTTTTTTTCAAGCATAGAACTTAGATAAAAGTGAACAGTGATGGTTTGAATTTAGTCCTATGGGAAAGGATTCTACTCTTACTGATTAATTTTATTCAGGAAGTGCTCTGTTAGTCTGTAATAAAACACTGGGAGTTATATTGTAATTGTACAGCATAGGGTATTCAGTTTGCACCAGGCTAGGAATTAACATAACCTTAAGCCTGTGTTACTTGCATTTAAACACAGACACTTGGTTTTTATACAGAAACACAATGGAAAGGACCACCCTTCTGCTCAGCTTTTCTGTAATTCTGACTCAGTGCAGAAATAAACAGTACAACTTCAGTTTCATTTGAAATATGTATCCTGGCACTGTAAATTTGATTCCTGTATAAAAATGCACTTAGAATCCATTAAAAAACCCCTATGTACTTCTCCTTCCTGGATGCCATCATTTATAAGTATGCTGTCTTCATTTATCACCTTTGGCTTAGATCCAGTCCTGATTTCTAAATTATATATCCTAATAACTGAAGCTAGGATGGATTGCACCTTCAAGTTTATATCCATTCCTGTGGTCTAAAAAAAATCCCTTTGTTCCAATCATGGCTGGTTTTTCACATCCATTTTTAATCCATATGCCAAGCATTCTCCATAGAGTTCAAATTTCAGTGAAAAAGGAACACTTCCGAAAGTTGTTCAGTTTGGTTTACAGTAGACAATGTTTGGGAAAGACAGAGATATTCCATATCCCAAAACTAAAATATACCAGATGTGCAGCTTTATTCTGGTTAAAAGCAGATCAGAAAAAAACCATATATAATATTCTTTGTTTCCTAAAAGTAATTTAATATTGCTTTCAACAGAGAATATGATACTTCAATTTTATATAGTAAAAATGGAAAAAGTATCTATGATAAAGAAGGAAATGAAAACAAATTACCTGTGCTTAAAATCCAATAAAACTCAACTTCATGTCTGATATTAGTTGAAAACATACTTCCAAGTCATGTAGGAATTAATTATTATTCAAGTAGTGTCATTTACCAGTGCCTGCATTTAACAGATTGTTCAGGTTGACATGAGAGTCTGGTAATTTTTATTATTTTAAAATGAATGGAACCAACAGGTTTTTACTGGTCATTCAAGGAAGTATTATTGGGTTCCAGTATGCCTCTCATGTGCTCTGAATTGAAGGATAAAAAGCAAGGGGGTAGTTTTTCTCATTAAAACACAACAGTGAAACAAGATACTCTCGTCTTCTTCCTTTACACCACAAGAAGCAGAACGCAATATTTCCTCCAAATGCTTTTGTTTGTTAGGGGTTTCCTGTAAGTTTGATTGTTTTAAGAGACAGGAGAAAGGAGGAGGAGTTGAACTTGTTGGAAGATGTTTAATCATCTTATAGTTGTTATCTTGGAAGTGTCCGTAAGACATGTTTTCCCAGGCTGATGAGAAGAGCCTTTTAAGATTCACTCACCTTCAGATGTTAGACATCACAGTAATGATTGAAATATGCGGCCCTCACAGGCTTAAAATACATAATCTGCTAAATTGCTTTTCCTTGTACATATCTTCTTTTTTTCAGTGAGGTCAGGCTGAGTTATCCTCTATATTCTGCACAGTCTTGATGTCTTTCATACAAGATGTGTTTAAGCCCATGTATCACTACCCTTAGGTTGCCAATTGTGACTAGGATTCAAAACTATTAGGTTTTGAATGTTTGGAGTTGGAGTTCTGGGTCAGCTGGATGCAAGTTTAAAAGCTCAGCCATGAAATTCACATCCTGTTACAAATTCTGACTGCAGTATTTAGAGATGTTCATATTTGGGGTTTTATTTTAGTCTTTTATTTGGTTATAGTACAATAACAGAAACAAATAAGATTAAGGAACCAAAGCAATTCAGCTGAATTTGCCCAAGTCTGGCTTCCTGTTGAATAAAAGCTAAAACCCATCTCACCAGGTTTGTGCTCCTGGTGAGTGTCTATGACAAAACCAATTAATTTACTGTGGAAAAGATCTCTTATTGGATAAATCTATGCTCCAGGTGTCAATTCTGCATGACATCTGTCTGGCAATATGTGCTAAATCCACACAAAGTTCTCTTCCATAAGCATCTTCAGAAATACTATTTGCAGGAACATAACTAATACTGACTAAATTAAAAAAATCAAATAGACATGTACTTTCCAGAAACACATGGGCCTGGTGGATTTCTGGGTTTATCAACCAAAAGGGAGAGGAAAATCCAACTGTACTAGAAGGTTGTCATGTTCTTATAAATATCTAAAGGCAAAGGAGGTAATGAGGAGAAGAATTGTGACAGAAAACAGGTTTGTGTGTAGAGAAGAAAACACCAGTGAATTCTGTTCTGTGTTCATAAAGCCTTTGTCTCCAACTTCTCATTTTAATTGTAATGAAGAGGGAGAAAGTAATAGGAATAGTTCGTATTCTGATTTCTGCTATCCAAAAGTTAATCCTGAAAGAGAAATCTCAAAAGATGTTTGCATCACCCATAACTCAGAACACCCGTGCTTGTTCCCGCAGTACAGCTCTCTGGGATGCTTTGGTGTAATAGCACTTGGCTTGGACTCCTACTAATGGAGTTTTCCACGTAAGGCCAGCAACTGACTGACTCTGGCTTTTTCTTTAGGCTACATTCTTCCACAAAATCAATCATCTTTAGGCTGGCAAGAGGGAAGTGCCTGAGCAGCCTCATACAGAGGATATCCCTCCACAACCACATGAATCCTGGGTAGCTCTCAGCTTGGACTGTCTAGACTGAAATACTGACATTTCAGAAATCAAGCAGTGAAATCAGTGCAAAATCAATAATAGGGTGTATAACTGAATTATGTTAAATGGGAGGTGTTCCAATTACCTTTCAAGCTCCAACCAGGTTACTGTTGATGAGTTTCTCAGGACCAGCAGATTGGGAATTCTGGAGAATAGGTTCATGGGGATTTTTTAGTGTTTTTTCCTTGCCGTGTCATTTCGCTCCAACTTTAATTTTGAGCCATCAGAACACAATGAAAACTGCTTGTCAGATATATAGCATGACTTGGCAAGAGATGCAGTAACTCTTGTGTACATCAGGTTACTGCTTTAGAATACGACATGCCAACTGCAGCATGCTCTGTCACAAATTAGTGATGCCATGTCTCACTGTACAAGAATCATGGAAAAATGCTTCTGCAGATAAAGGGCATTACATGACCAAATATTTATGATCAGCCAGAAGGAGATAAAAGGTTTGCATTACCCAAGGGACAATCATATTTTCTCTGTCCCAGTCATAAATGAAATACCAACTTCTAATACGTTGATGAAAGATTCTTTCCCATGTTTCCTCTCCTCCCCCATTCCTTTGTAAAGCAATTTCAAAGTAAACAATGGCCTACCACCAAATAAGAGTTTACTAAGAATAAAAATTGAATTTGGTCTGCCTGTTGACAAGCTGATTGATTTGTGAGCTCTTATGACTGAATCCTCTCCTAAATGTGCTCTCATTTATCATGTGTAAGATTGTTTCAGAATCAATACCAGCTTAACCGAGAAGCATTTCTGCCATGGACATTTTGAAAACAACTTGCCTTCTCAATACTGCTGCTAATTTTTTCAGGCAGAATTATCGGAACAGTTTAATTGCACTTTGCAAGTTAGCACATGCTTATACTAGGTTCTGCTTTGAAAGGATGATTTTCAAAGTAACTTCTATATATCATCTTTTTAAGAGAACAAAAATAGATTAAAATTGGATTTTCCTTCCTCTTCTAATGGGGAAATCAGATCGAACTTTCTCTAGTTGTTAAATGTGCCCTTTGAAAACCCATTTTCCAAAAATTGGATTTCTTAAATTAGCTTTTTAACATAATTATTAGCATTCTATTGGAATAAGTACCAGAAAGCAGTCTGGGAGTAAGCCTGCTTGGGTATGTGCTCTGTTTCTTCCCTAGTGATATCACGGGTTTAAAGTTACTTTTCTCGATTAAGCATCCATAAATTCAATTTTAAATGATAAAGGTTTTGAAGTCAAATATAGTACAAGGAATGGAGAAAGGGAGAAACATGGTAAAAGGTTTGGAGCTCTTCAAGCAGTTCAGTGCTGTCTCAGCCCGGGTGTGCGGCTCTGCCTGGGCAGAGATGGAGCAGGGCCGAGCTTGGCTCGGCTCTGTCCGTCCCAGGCCGGGCTGTGCCAGCAGCCCTGGACGCACGGCCAGGGCCAGCAGGGAAGAGCAGAGGTGGGTCGTGCTGGATACCAGCCTGCCAGCCAGGAAGGGAGACTGAGGCAGAGGAATACTCGGTGTCGAGTGTCCTCCACCTGCCTTTGCGATGTGTGTGGCTTTTTCATTCGTTTTTACCCTTTCAAGCAGTACCTGTGTAACAAACAGCCAGGTTGTGGAAGAATCAATTTGGGAAAGAATTGAGAGGTTTTTCCACACTCCAATTTTACTCTGAAAGAGAAATTTCTCTTGAGTCCGTTTGAATTTGGTGTTCTGAAGGGCTTTACCTGCAGGCACTCCCACGTGTGCTCTCCGATGGCCCTGCTTCCCGTGTGTTGATGCCAGTGCTCCGGCTGCTTGGCGTGAGTCAGAAGCCTGCAGGCAGTGGGCTATCAAGCGATCCAGGAGACATCCATGCTGTGACTTGGGAGCATTGGATGCAATTTTGGAAAGGATCTCCTGAGTTTTCCAGCCTACAGGCATTTCACAGGTTCCCACATCGTACAAACCTTGTCATAGATGGGTCACACTCAAAGATACTTCATTTGAACAAAAGGCCTGAGCATCACAAGATGAAAACCATCCTGATCAAAATGAACTTCTTTGCAAGTGTGACTTTATTCTATGTAAAAACACATATTTGTACATAATTATACCACATTTAACTATCCTTATGCTTCATTATATTGTATTTAATATATAATTATTCTTTATTTATAATAAGTATATTTAAATGTAATTTATTTCCCCAAGGGGAAAAGGAAAATTGTCTTCTAATTTTTCAGAAAATGGCTTAGTGTCTATTCAAAACAATTGATTATTCATACATTTGTATGAACACATTCATACAATTATGTGTTACAATAATGACAGCCTGTAAATATTTCTCTGCACTGCTTTACAGCCTATTAGCATGTTATCTTGCTCACACAGAAAGTAAATCAGAAATTTTATTTTGAATTATGTGATTGTTCAAAAAAGCTTTCAGGTTTTACCTTGATTTTTAGATTTCTGCTGAGGTGGAATAAAATATTCAGTTGTGACTGCCTTAAGTGTATGCTCTGTCTCCATTTACATCAAAAGTAGTTTTTCTGTGAATTTAGAGCAAGACACTCTCATATGATTGATTTAAATTATTTCATGGCTACAAATTAAGTTTATGGTATAAATTCAGCACTCTGATGGAAAATAAAAACCTAAAATAGTTGAAGTACTAAAACAGTGGAAGATATTTGCAGGTGTTTAATACTGGACAAAAAGATAACAAGTGGAAAACAAAACAAAGGAAAACAACAAAAGAAATAAGCATTTAAATTATTATTACAGTACTGTGCATTATCAATTTGAATTAGATCTGGTGTTCAGCTGTGTTTTAGTTAGTGCAGGCAAAACCTAAATGTGTTCTAGAGCCAAAGCATAAAATTTTTTAACTTCCCACTTTATGCTAAATATGTACATGATCAACTATACTTCTAAAAAGGAATGAATAGTATATTTTATGAAATATTTGTAACAACCTATTTTTGTACCATCAAGTGCTATTAGGGCTTACCTCTGAGTGGGAGATGATGATAATGTATACATGCAGACAGATAAATGATTCAATTCTTACTTACAAGAACAGCTGACAGTGATTGCTTATGCTCATTTCCTTTGTGCACACTATGTGGACCAGGAAACTCCAGGTTTCATGGCCTTTCATGTTCTCCAGAGTAAATCAGTCACTCACATAATAATTATTAATTATTTCATGTTGACAGATTGTTGTATTGGTTTATGACAGTTGAAAGACCATACAAAATGAATAAAATGCAGCAACTGATAAAATACTTTACAGCAGCAGTGATAGCATAAATAATTATCAATTGTTTGTAAACAACTAGCCAGATAAATTGAGATATTTGTTGAGGCTCAGCTCACTGCACTCCAAAGATTCAGCTTTGTAGATTATGAAGCTGAAGGTACGCAACAAAGGTTTTGGTTCATATTACAGTGGATTTATCCAGGTCATATTTGGGTCTCTACCCTGTATATTAAGAACATATGTGGTTAAACTTTTATTATGCAAGATATACACAAGTTGGTTGTGAATTTCTTGTATTGTGCTGACTCCAATATTTAATTTCAACTTCAGCCCTCTCAGAGTTGTGGTGTTTGGAATATTTCTGATTTTAATCTGAGCTCTTTATCCCGCTGTGCTTTCAAACTGGACTCCTAATCACCTAGCTGAGTTGAACTTTTCATCTGGGGAAGGCTGTGAGGTATTCTAGCCAAAGATCAAATACTCTCAACTGCTGTGCAGTGTGGAAGCGAGCCAAAGTGATCACCAAACGCATTGCAAAGCAGGAAAGGAAGCTGTGATGTTCTTAACATTTTTCTCGATTTGGAAGCTCCTCTGTAGCAGCTGAATTGGGGGAATCTGCTGGAAGACACGGCCTGTGTGAGCAAGCCGTGGTGCAGGGGACAGGGCTCTGCAGAACAAGCACAGGGCTCGCACGAGCCGGGGCTGGGAGGGAGAGCTGACCCTGCCAGCTCGGCCTTCTCGGACACTGCCCGCCCTGGGCAGGTTCTGCCCCTCCACCACGTTGTCTTCCAGCAGGGTTGGTAGGTGGAGGAGAGGGACAATGACAGTATTTGGTCACTGTTTTAGAGTTGAGAAGATTAGCTTCTGCACTTAATTCCTTATCTGGTTGGCTAGAAGAGTATTTGCTTGGAGGATCTGTTCACAGTACTGGGTGATGTGGGAAGAGCTGGAGATGAAAGAAAATATATTCTTGTTCTTGGTTTGATAAGTCTCATTTCTATTACTTTTCTTTTACTAACTCTTTTAAAGCAGAGTGTAATTTTTTATGGGTCCTGTGCCAAAATAGGGGTGCTGAGCTCTTGTGATCTCCACATAGTATTACTTGGAAGCAGAGTGCTCTATTCCATACTGCAAAAGCAACTTTGTGTTTCTGAGTGGTTCAGCCATTAGCAACAAGCCACTGATGCTTTTCTGCGTAAAAAGGGTCTACAAAATAAAAGTGCATTGAGCTATGAATCAGATGGACATTCAGTTTCAGTATGCAGCATTAGTTTTAAGTGAAAGGTTGCTACAAAAAATAGTCCTATTTTTTAAAAAAAATTACCATAATATGTCACTATAATCAGGAAGTTTATTCATTTATAAACATATCTTATCTTTAGCATCTCAGTCATATGCAACTGAGTTACTGTTTGTATTATGTAGATGACTCATTTCCCTTTCAAGGATGTGCAAATCATATGTCATATACAGTATCTGACCTTTCTTCTTTCGGTGTCTACAGGCCACCATTTGATTATTCAAAGCAATGCTTACAGTAATGATAACAATGTCAAGAAAAACAGTTCAGGAAAGGAAAAGTCCCTTAAGGGTGGCTAATATTAAATGCATGCAGTATTAAAATATTAGAGCAAAAGCAATACTGAGAAAAGTTTAAAATAATAGTAGTAGGAACTACTTGGAAATGAGGAACAGCATGGGAAAAAGCAGTGTGGAGCAAAATGTCTAAGGAATCCAACTTTTTCCAGATGAATTTCAAAACATGAAAGGACTGCCTTTGTGAAAATGTGAATTCAAATGGGGAGGCTGCAGCCAAGACTCAGCCCCTACTCCTGCAATGTAAATCTACCGTGGTTTCAGATTGCACATCAGACAATGTCCCTTCGTGATTTCCCCTGTTGAACAGACTTGCAGAGTTCTGGTTGCTTCATGTCAGTGGTTATCTCTGGTAAGACCTTTGAAGGGAAAAGGATAGGGTAGAGGGGTGTCCCTGGCAGTTAGCTGAGTTTTGCCGAGTCTTCTCTAACCACAATCTTTTGCAATGTCATGATACTACCAAAAATATCCCCTCGGTTTCCTTGGCACTACTCCAAAAATAACACATCGACTTTTTGGGTGTCAAGTGTAGGCAAAGCAAAGGTCTTGTACGGCACAGAACAGGGAACCCCAAAGTCACTCTTCTCTCAGATTTGGAAATGGGTGTCTGTGACAGCTGAACAGCAGAATATTCCAATTGTGCAAGCCCATGGGACTGAAGCTGGAGTCCTGCTGAGGTCTGCACTAAGTGCCAGAAGTTACTGGGAGAGTGTGATGCTGAGCCAAGAGGAGAGCCAGCTCAGCCCCGGAGCTCTGGGCATGGCACAAAAGGGGCTAGGAAAGCTCATGACTTTGGCTCTGTAAAGCAGCTGCTTTGGCTTCAAGGACAGCCTGGCTGTGCTGGCACACGGCTGTGTTTGCTTGGGGTGGTTTTGGGTGAATTTGGTCTGCTGAGCTCAGACTGGCCCCACAGGGAGCTGCTGTGAGTGTCCGAAGCCCCGTGGCACAGCGGGACAGTGACAGTGACAGTGACCTGGCCTCCCTACCTGCCGTGACTGCGCGCTGTCCGCAGCCCTGCTGGGGGTCCTGCTCCTCTCTCTTGTTACAAGCAATGTTTTCCACAGGGTGGGTTTTGTTGTTTGGGTTTTTTTAATATCTTTTAACTTAATTCCCATTACTGTGACTCATTCTGCTTTGGTGGAAAATCTGTATTCTTTTTTGTATAAAATCTGTTTATGACATGTGTCAGGACAGCATGTAAACTCCTGCTGAATCCCACCTGTACTTTTAATCTTCTTGGAACTTAAATATTTCATTAGCAATGGATATTATTGCAATGATTTTGGTGTGAGTGATTTCCCAGTTTGCTAATCTTACTATTAAAATTAATATTTAGGTTTTATATCCTTCAGATGGGAATAATGATGTTAGTTATCTGATGTTTATGTGTTTCAGTCACGAAAATGTTCCTATTTAGGCTGTAACAGGCCACACACATGTAATCACAATAAATACCAACTAATATGTTTACAGTAGTGGAAGGATGAGGTTAACTTCTGTTTTCATATTGATGGACTCAGCTGGACTTGGAATACTATTGTTTACAATTAGCTACATTTTTGTTGTTGTGCTTTACCCTCAAATTAAATCTTTATTTCATCAACTAACCCTAGGGATTCCCTGTTATAATCAATGTAATAAACAGCATTAGTTGATAGCCTATAGCTGATGTTCATTTGTAATTAGGCTTGTGTTTAAAAAAGAATAATTTTCTAAATTTTACTGCAATAATTTTCCTATATATTTATTTATGAAAGGCAGGATTAAAAGTTGACTACAGTTTGTCTTGTCTCCACATGTCTTTAAAGCAAGGTCATTCGATTAGGACAGCATTTTCCATTGTCTATTTTAAGCATAATTTTGGAAGGGAAATTGCAAACAGTCAATATGGGCTGAGCACCTAACTACCAAGTACTCATTCAAAAATCTGCCCTGCTCCTTTTTCAGATGCTTGCTAAAGACACAGCTACCCGTGTAAGAGCCGAGCATATGGCAAGTGTCAGTGACACCCTACTAAACGGGGAAGAAGTAGGAGCAAGATGCAGTGGGCCAGGGCACAGACAACAGCCTCCAAGTCGGGTTTTACTTGATGAAAAAAAAAATGGCCAGAGGTAGATATCCTGCAGGAATTAAATATAAATCTTTAACTGCTGTTCTCAGAATGCAGGTGACCCCCAAATCTTTTTGTGTACAGCGAGCAAAGGGACATCTAGTGAAACTTGTTTAACAGACAAGTTGGTAACTTTTCCTGTTAAGTTACCCTTCTTCAGCCAGTTTTTAGGAATTTGTAAATACCTGCCTATTTAGCGTTAATGTTAATCTGATGAGGTGATCTGTACAGTTCCAATCTCTGATGAAAGTGACATTGTAATAAGTTTTAATCTCTAAAGCAAGACATAAACAAAACCACTTCAGAAAATAAATGGAAATAGTCTTCATAAAGTATGTTCTTGGTTAGTCAAGAGGTTCAGCAAGCTCAAAGTGGTCCAAAATTTTGGGTATGTTTTGTACATATTGCCAGGTTAAACATATTTTTGCTAAAACAGAATGTGGCATATCTGTGTAAATCTCAGATTAGAACATTGTTATTTAGGAAAAGAATAAAAGGAGAAAGGAGCTGACAAGAAAGCTGATGGATTATTTAGATATGGGTGGCTTAAAGCATTTATCTGTGTGAAACTCAAGACAGCCCGGAGAAGTTGCTCTGGTAGTACAAGTTGTCCAGATTGCACAGTTAGTACAGTGCTTTATTTTGATCCAGCTTTCACCATGTAGATTTACTCTTTGGAACAAGATTAATTTCCCCTAAAACCACTGCTAATACTCTCAAACCTCCTGCTTATGTGACTGGTTTCCTGCATTTAACTCTGGGAGGAAGTGCCGATCCACCCCTTCTGAGACTTTGGTTAACACTCCTTGCTGCCAGCTCATACTAGGGCTGGGCAAGCTGAGCTCAAAAATAAATGAACTTTAGTTAATAAAGAAGAGGAAAAACTGTTATCAAGAAGTGTAAGGGTACAAGGAGGAGATTCATTAATCTGAGTTGTGTTGGTATTTACACAACGTGTAGGATGCAAAAGGATTGCCCTTGTTTGCGTGGTTACTCATATGCATTTTATTCAAATCTAGTTTAAACAAAATGAATGTATAGATCAAAGACTGATAAAATAGTTTGCAAGGTGCAAAGCTTAGTGTCTTAGATAATAAAGCTACTGGCAGAACAAATTAACCTGCTGCACTGGACCCAGAGGAGGATGTTCATCCTGAGCTGTGAATGCAGAATGCATTTCACTTGAGAGACCTGAGTTTTTCCTATCAGATTGCAATTCTGTGTACTGGTAGGGTTCCAGTAACATCTGTTTCTCTGTGACTGATGATTTAAAACTCATAGATCAGGATCTCCACCAATTCTTCCTAATTCTATTTCAATCTGTGTGGACGTGTGGGAAGGTAGATGCATATATATACACACAAATGCACAATGGCAGGAGATGCAGGCCACAGGAGAGCCATAAAAAAGCACAAAAGGTTTCATCTGGAATATGAATCCTGGATATGATCCAAATCACCCTGATACTGACCTGATGTAGGTGACATCTTCTCTAAGTGAAATTAGTAGAAAATCCCAAGTGGTAGCGCAGAACTGTGCTTATTTTGTGGATTGGGTGGAACTTTGTGGACCACAAACTTGTAAAAGCTAAATGGAAGACCTTAGTCTCTGTGATTGCTGTTTGGGATAGTATTTTCAAGTACTAAGATACAGGTCCTCAAAAATGTTTGAGAAATTTAACAGAATTAAATGAAAAACAAGTAGAAAAATAGAAGTGAGATGCTGGAATGTCTTTTGGAATTGTTTGAGATATAAGTGACTGTGTAAGTTGTCTTGGATCCATTTGTGGATATTGTGCTAAAGCTGGTTTTTACAGATATGGTCCTGAATTTCTCTAAGAAAACAATTGCACTTCTCCGAAACGTGAAGCTCAGGGAGAATTGGGTCTGCAAAGAAACATCTTTTCTGCCCAGTAAGGAATTACCTTTTCACAGCAAGTTGTATTTTTGAATCCCAGCTATGCATAGAAACATCTTATTATTTCAAATTATTAGCCACTAGTTCAAAAAAAAAAAAAAAAAGTTATACAACTGTGATTATGACCAGAATGTGAAACTCTCTTTTTGTGCTGAGTAATTTTCATGTTGTGACTAGCTTTTGTGAAGTCAGTGAGGGATAGATCATGACTTGGGGCAGCCATTCCCCTCCAGTGCCTGGGAAGCCACTGGAACAGCACATGTGAGTAGCTGTTCACTGGTGTACTGAAGGGACTCACAGCCTCACCTTCAGTGACAAAGTGCATTAAAATCTGGGCTTGACAGTTCAGGAGACTTTTAAGTGAGAATGAATTAACCAATTTATGCCAGATACCCACAGAAGGCCTTAGAGAACTCGTAATCATGTAAGAAAATGTGCCTCTCAATTTGGGAGGTTTAAATAAAAATAATTTAATTTGTGTTCAGGTAACACTTTTATAGCATGAATTTTATAATAAACACAACAGCTGCAGCAAGATTGTTTTCCTTGCTGTAAGGCATGGGAGAGAGTGTTTGCCAATTTTCTGTCTCAAAAAGGTGTCTTCACATCTTGACTTAGCCCTGAATATTTCAGCAGAATCTATAATAACAGACTTGCATGATTTAAGATTCTATAACATTATAATTTAAAAAGGCAGGAAGGAATTGTGTGTCATCATAGGACTGTGATTTACAAAGACTACTTTTGGATATGTTGTATGCTATTTGGTTTCTCATGACTGACTTTTGCTTGACCTAGGTCAGAATCTGTGGCCCTGAAACAATCTATATTCCCTTCCTGAACCTTATTAAAGGACTACAGAAAAGTACATGCTTACTATTGCACTTGATTCATTCTCTGCAAAATACATTCTTTGCCCAAGTTTCTGCTTTCATGAATGGGAAGGAAAAAATTAACATAGGGGAGGTATCTCCTGCATCTGCAATTTCATCTGTAAATAAAGAACTATTTTGCCATGGCATGTAGGAAGTACAAGAGCACCAGCCTGTGTTTTGCATTAGGACTTTTTAAATGGTTTGAACATTGTTTGAAATTAAAAAAATAACAGGGGCTGGCATGAACACCAAGAGCACCCTTAGTACTTAATAGGCATTTTTTAATTTTTTCCTAAACTTCTGTACTTTCAATTGCTGTATATTTAAGTTAATGTCTCCTGTCTCTATAAGGTGCAATCATCTGAATCAGTGATGGCGAGCTTTTCTGTCACATAACCAGATCCTCTGCTAGCTGGGAAACAGGAGACATGCCAAATACCTAGGGAAAGACACAATCCTGGTAGTAGTTTGTGCATGGATGCTCCCAGAAAAGTCTGCTGCACCACTCAAGGTCAGTTTGGGTATCAAGTTGTATCCTGAGGTGTCCAGACTCACTTTTACAGGTGAAAATGAGCAGCTGCATTCATTTGCCACTCTCAGACATCGAAGTGCTTGGGAGTTGCATAAAGTTTAAAAGTTTAAATCCTGGTTTAATATATGCAGAATTCCTGTGTATCCTAATCACAGAATGCTCTGAGTAAGGCAGTGAGCACCTGCGTGGGACTCAGTGCCTGGCTGGGGTTAAACCACAACAGTAATTTAGAGACATTATTCTTACAGTGCCCTTACCAGTTGCATAAGTCACTTGGGAAGATGAAATAAGGTATGAGCAGGATGTCTGTTGTTGACAAACATTCTGCTCATAGGAAGAGCAGAATAAACATTGACTTGCAGCTTTGTCTCCCAGTTGCATGTCGAACACTAATCATCATAGCCTGGTATTTTCCTGAACCCAAATGGCTTCACAGTCATTAAAGTAATGGAAAATCTTTACAAGAACTTTCACAAAAGGATATGCTACACGTTAATCAAACTTATGGCAGCTGCTAGAAGGGATTGTCAGTTTCTTTTATGATGAAAATCCACATGGGGCCAATTCACAATGCTGGCCAAGTTACAGGTGTCACATGTATAAAACATGTAGTTGGTTTAAGATTTAATTAGGACTTTCTTCTCTGATCATAACACTTTAAAGGTAAAATACACTTAGGATTTAATTTTCTTTGAGAGTGGTTATTAATTTGATGTGATTGATGTTAAATGGGAATTAAATCATAAATGTGATTATGCTTGTGGTTGGATGTTGTCTCAGCAGATTGTTTCTGCTTGTCACTTTTGAATGACTGGTGACGTGATATGGCATGTTGATTTTTATTATTGCTTAAAGATTTCACTTTATCATCATTTGTCAGGAAACTGATTTTCCTCTTAGTCCCATTAATATGAAATCTGTCATAACTAGATTAGGATAGAATTGTTATCTATTGCACCTATAAACCCTAGGCTAAATTTTACTGCCAGGAAAAAGACAGCATAATAATACAGAGGGGAAAACCAACCAACTCACAAAAAGTAAAGCTGGAATGTGAATACCAACAGATGAGAATAATTTTTTCCCCTTGTAATTATGCTGTATATTTCTATTTACTTGGCCAAACCAGATTTCAGGGGTGCTTACACCTGAACTGGAAACTCACTTTTCAGTGACAGAGTGGGTAGGAAAAATTAGCAAGATGAGGAATTCAAAGATGAAATAAGAATGCTGTACCTTTTAAAGATAGTAATTTGCAAGTTTAGAGAGGTAGTCACTTTGATTTTCCTGACAGGAAACAGGCTTTTGGCAAAGATAGCAGAGAATGACACACCATTTCTGTGGACCCCCTCCCCATTTTGGTTCAAAATGCACATACAGGAATTGTGGGATTTCTGTCACCTTACAGAATGGACCCAATGTCCCTAGCACATGTGCTGCCCCTCTTTCATCCAGAGAATCTCAAAGACTGCTTGCTGCAATATGCCCTTTTACAATCACAGTCGAGTCTGAAGCCTGCGGGTCAATTAAAGGGACTTCTGTGGTCTCACTTCAAGCCTTACATTTGTTGCTCATTTGCACTAACCAGTGTTCTTCTCTGGTACTTATTTGATGCCCATTACTGTGATATCTGAGAACAAAGATCATTGAGAACAGATACTATTTCTACCAGAAAACCGGGTTTTGTATTGTTGTAGAAGCAGAAGAATCCTATTAATCCACAAAGCACATCAGAGTACATTGCACACAATGCAAGCCATGTGCACTCTACACAAGCCTCAGCTCACAAGCTGAGATAGCTGTGACATATCCCTCAGTCTGAAAAATAAAAGGTAAAGACTTTTTTGGGGATTTTTTTAGAATTTGGGAAAATCAACAACAACCAAACCAGTTATTTAAAGTCAAAGTTTTGCATTCTAGCTTAAATTTGGGTATAGAAATAAGTATAACCTTGAAACCTGATGTTTTGGGTTTTTTTTTATATGTGATCCCTGCATTTGTATTAGTCTCAAACCTAGCATCTGATTTGTTAGAACTATTTTTATTATGGACAAATTTATAGAATTTAGACATCTCCCTGCTTGATTGATCCACCATCTACTATCAATATCGGAGCCACACTGAGCAGGATGTGCCATCAATTGCAAGTGACACATAGCAGGACAGATGCTGTAGTTTCTGGGTGCCCAAGAACCAGTGCACGATAGGATATCATTAAATGAAAAAGGAGTTGATTTTTGTACTGAGAGTGCTAATAATTTTACAGGTCTTTTAAAATACGCTTTTTAGATTCAAAGTTAAAGCTTTCTTGCAAATTCTTCAGTTAAAAAAAATATACTGTTTTTTGGCAACAAAATTTCACTTTAAAAGTTCCTCCTCAGTGTTCGGTAAAAAAAATTTAAAAGTGACAAACTTCAGCAACAAGCAAAGAAAAGCAATACCTCAAGAACATTAATTATCTAAATGGCTGAATATGACAGATTATGCAAGAACATTTTCCATGAAAGAGCCCATTTCCAAACAGTCTTTCAATTTGATAAAGTGAGTCTCTGAAATTCAGCGTCGGTCACATTGGACTACAGTTCTGTTTTGTTTAGAAGATCTGTGACTTCAAATTTACAGAATTAGCTTTTGCTAGCGAGTATTAGCTGTATTAGAGAACCAAAGAAGGAAGGGGTTAGATTCTGTACTGTTGGTACGGAAAAGAGGAGAAAATTCAGTTGAAATAAGTGGAATTACAGAGGAGAAAAATGAGTCAGAGATCAGAATCAAGACTTTATTGAAAAAGCTTATGATGTTGAATATTAGATTAATCTAATTCTCACTGTCTGATGGTGGCCATTAGTGCCTGAAGTAGAGGCAATGAAATGCTAATGTGATTAGTTAGCAACACGAAAAACAACCAGTACATTTTTCCTTTGATTGTCTGTGTGTTTAAGAATATTTCATTACTTCTGCTTCCTTTGAAATAAGGGTAAGATATAAATCATAGGCACAGATATAACTAGAGGTTGTGACGTTTTGTTACAGAGTTTAATTACATGAATCATAAAATATTGCTACAATTTTCCAAACTGTTAAACCTTAATTAATATGAACCCACAGGGACCACCTTGATGGTTCATAATACTCTGGAAACTCTCCTCCTACAGTAGTAGTTCATATGGTTGAAGATTGCTTTATAATTTACAGAGAGTGATCAATTATTAGAAATGAAGCCAGACAAATTAATTTAATATAAATGGGGTTGTATGGAGTTTGACTAATTCTTTTTAATTACCTATATGTTATTTTTTCAATAGTCTTAACAAAGGGAACCATTATTCTTCCCCATGTACAAATTCATTAATCTCATTACCGTGCAGTATTAATATAATTTTATCACACATTCCAGAAGTGCAGCACATTGACAAACCGTAATGAATCACAGCATTAGTGTACTATCACTACATTAATTTCAGGACATGCTTTGCTCATCTGCAATTTACGTTGAGACTTAGTATAAAATGAGCTGAATAAGCACGTAATTATGACATCTGCTTCTTTTCAGGTACCTCTTTGTAAATCAGTGACAAAGGAATAACAGGTTTAAATATGTGTTAACACTCTGATAGCATGTATAATTGCAATATGGCAATGTGTAATGGAGATTAAATTAGACTGCAGTGTACCTGACATATGCAAGAGCATAATTGAACTGCAATAATTATGGAATGAAAAAGACTATAAAGTACTAATATTTCAGTTCAGGAAGGTAAAACCAGAGTAAAGGAGAAATATTATTGAAATGGTGATGAAAACAAGCACATTGTTTTCATAAGGAAACATTATTTATGTTTGTAATTTTTATCTTCAGTGTCCCTAACATGTTCTTGGTGTTAGGTAAAGTTCTCACAGACTCTCCTGTTTTGATCCTTCTTGGATTTCAGGTATCTGTGCCTTTCATCTCTACAACAGCAGATAACGCCCACCACCTATAAATATAATACTGCTGGTGAGGGATTTTATGAGACTGAGAAACTGAATTTCACACATCTACTGTGGTAGAAAACAGTGATTCACTGAAGCTGTGGCCTCCAGTCAGGGGGCTGAGGAAGGGTTATGTGCTTTGTCCTGTAGCAGAGACAACCTGAAACATATGGGAGATCAAACTGTAAGCCAGAGGGTATGGCAAATTATTAACTGCATTTTAACTGAAGTCATTATCACAGAACTGCTAAAATATTTATTTTAGATGTATATCGTGCTATATTTCAACTTCAGATCACCTGTGGAAGACAATTAATTCTAAAGGTTAGTAACAGAATATTAGGGTTTGTGTTAAATGCTCTTATTTGAACAAAAATATGCAGTATATATGAATGTGACTGGTGAAGTCTGTGGTGTTATACCACATTTACATTATAACCTCAACTATGCTGTTATAGTTTAAGCAAAAATTTATTTGCTATATGAACACAAGAGACATTCATATATGTATAATAGGATATTATATTGATAAATTCATTATTATATTAAATTATTCTCATTGTCAAAATGACTGCTTACATCTTATAGAAGACAAAAACCTGTTCATGCTTATAACAGCACTTAATAACACTTTAAATACAATCTGTGATCCCTTTGTCATACATTTGTGTACATGTGTGCACATACCCTGTGCATACATGAGACTGTACTATATTTCTTCTAAGAAATGATGTGTCTAGGAATTCTGTAGCTTCTGAGACTTTCTCCTGAGAGCAGCTTTTTGAACTTTCTTCTGACATCAGCTTTTCTCTTGTTGTTACCAAGCTGGAAAACCACAGTTCCTCCACACATTTCAAACAGAGATACGTTAAAAATAAATTTCAAGCAACATAAAAGGATTCCCAGTGAAGCCATCAGAGCCTGAGCAACAAATAAAACAACATGTGACCTTTCTACAGAACCTGGTGACTTTTTCCAGCTCACGTTGGATTCGCCTCTGTCAGAGCTCTGTGGCTCTCCTTTTCCAGCTGGCTGAATGGGCTCCCCTGTGATGCCCCCATAGAGGCGCGCTCCGCAGCCGGGCTGCCTGCGTCACTGAGCAGGCTTCAGCTGCGCGGCAGAGCCGCGTTTGCTTGGAATTCCCCACGCAGGAAGTTTGCTGAGCTTCCCATGGCCAACAGCCACAGAGTCTCGTTTGGGTTGGACTCGGCCCTAAGAAAGCACATATTTTCAGGAATATCCAAGTCTTTCTAGTTTTTGGTGTCTGATCTGTAGCTACATGTGCACACTCATATCCACACACGCACCTATCCTTCATTAATTAGCAAAGGCAATTTAAGCACTTTTATCAAGTAGATTTTGAGTAGCCAGACATGCAGAGAAAGGTAAATAATTTTTTAGTCTTGAGGATGAAATTGCAGAACGTAGTAGCTCTTTCTGTAGTGCTACTGCTCACGTTGGCAAATTTTCATCTCTCCTATCAGGTTGACTCACTGTTAATTGGTATCGTGGGTTTTAACTAGCAAACTTTCCATCTGATGATGAATAAAAACCTTAATAGAAGCTTATGGAATTAGACCAGAAAACTTAAAACTGAATTTAAGGGTATGGTGGATTTTTTTTCTGGTGATCTTCATCAAGAAACAGGAATATTTAGACCTGAATTATCATTATTTTAGGACAGATAACCTAATTTAAGATTAGAGGAATTATTACCAAACTTGGACTCTTATGGCTTAAAGCAGGATTTAGACAATACTTTCTATTAAGACTGGTAAAAAGAGTAGTATAAGGCAGAATGGATTTTACTTGTTATAATAAAACATATAACTCCTGGGAAACAGAAATTTCAAAGAGTTTTTTATGAATTTGCTATGTAAACAAAACACCAGTATTTTTATAAAGGTCATTTCATACCATAATAAATATAAGGTTTGTTTGAATTAAATAGTCATAGTGAGGAAAATACAGAAGAATTTTAAGAGCTGTAACTTATGCTGCAATTTTGGACAGTAGGCTAAATAATGCCATAATCTTTTTCTGATATGCCGGAATTGATAAAGAAAAAAGTACAACCTAAGCAATTCTCTAACAGTTTTTATGAATTACAATATCCAAATTAGATTGAAAAGAAGTGCCTACTTATACACAAAATCTATTTAATCATCAGATTTACAGGAATGACAATTAAACTTTCAAACAGTTCTACTATCTAAAAATTATTAACCTATAGAAATATTTTAGTTATGTAATGTTAATGCTGCCTGAATATCAGAAATTAATAAGGTCATTTGTTTTTAAAGTGAATTAGCATTGAATGAATTTAAGATTACTTTATTGAGGCTAAAGATATTTTAGGTTCTGTTCTCCACATAAATGCAGGCATTTTCTCCATGGTACACTTGCTAATGCATTGTTTTATTTTGTTACAGAATTTGCTGAATACTAGAGAGGATCTACACATAATTTCCTTTCTTCAGCCAGTTTAAGGCATCTTACTTTCAAGAAGTTCTCCTGACATTTAACCTACAATTTTCCTTTTTTACATTAATCTTCTAACTCCTAGTTATATTCCATGAACATCATTAGATAATTCTTTTGTCTTATTTTTGTGTTTATATCTTGAAATATTTATAGACTGCTACCATGCCTCATATCCCTTACCTAGTCATTATTTGGCCAGTCTGTTACCTCTTTTAAATCTTTCCTCATAAATCTCTTTCCCATCACTAACCTCCTTTCATTGCTTTTCTCTGAATTCCCTTCTTTTCTCCCAGTCTCTCTCCCAGTGAGGTGACCTGTGCTGGACAGAGAGTTCCAGATGTGATTGTCTCCCAGCCATGTTGACACTGGCCAGTACCTCACTGCCCCAAGCTGGGGTGTTCTGCACAGGCAGTGCAAAATTGTGATAGGGTTTTGGGTTTGTTTTTGGTTTTGTTTTTGTTTTTTTGTATTTACACACTTCTCTTTGCAAACTGATATCCTATTAAGAAACAGCATTAAGAATCTTTATGTTATTGTTTCTCAGGTTTCTCTCTTCAAGTTGGATACATGTTTATTTGCCTTGAATATACGAGCAAATAAACACCACACATACACACACTGATCCATCTCCATTGCCTGACATGTCAGAGTTCTCTCCCTTCTTCCTCATATTTCCTAATGAGTACAGACCTAAGTTCTAGGGCCATCAGGAAGATATTGATGTTACTTCTACCCAGGATGTCCTGCCTCTTTTCTGAGTGCAGAAATACGTGGGTTAATTTATGATTGAATCTTTAGCATATAATTCTACAGATGTATAGTTCGTGGGCCTGCCCTCCTCCTATCCTTTCATGTTTGCTGCCTTTAAAGACAGTAATATAGTTTGGGAAGCAGAGACAGACAAAAAAATTCTTTTTTTTCAATATGCTGGTATTTTATCCATTTCAGTTGCTAGAACTAACTCACTGTGCAGTCCCAGGAATATGAGTGCTGGTGCAAGGAAGAGGGAGAAGGAGCTTGGCCAAGGCAGGGGCAAGGTAGACCAGTGGCATTTCTGATTAAATTGGTCTAAAATAGCAAGCAAACTGCTAACATTAACAGCAACTGGTCACAACAGATATGCACTATTACATTTCAGAAAGAATAATACTCTTGGTAAATGGCCAGTTCAGTCATATATTTTCCTTTATATTCAATTGTCTGTATTAAAATCTCTTTTTATCCTTACCTTCAGTAATCATATTGTATATTTATTGGATAGAATCAGTATCATACAGTGAGGAGTTTTTTCTCTTTATTGTGTATGTTCATTACTGCTTCATGCATATGGTTTAACCCAGTGGCTTTTTTTCCATTAGACAAACTTTAAAAGAATTTGCGTATATATAGCAGCTTTAGTAAATGAAATCTGTGTAGATTGATGGATTTTCATGACTCAAAGTAGTGGCCAAATTCTTAATTATTGCAGCTGTAAAAATATTGAAATACAGGACTTTTCAAAACAGCTTTATTAATTTTAATGCACTGTTTAGAAACCTCTGCTTTTTGTTGAGCAATAAGCCAAAAAAAGAGGCTGACTTTCTTTTAATGGAGTCAAGTTTTGTCTTTTTTAGTTCATCAGTCAGCACGCTAATATTCAAAGTATTTAAAGATGTCATGATGACTCTGACTTGTTGTAGAAATAAATAAAGATGGAATCCATATGTTTTTCTTTTGATGGATGAAGGGCCATGTTTACAACAACATAAGTTTACACTGTTGCTGCCCTCAAGTATTCTGCAGACCTTCATGGGTCAGCTCCTGCAGAGGCTCATTCTTACTCAAGAGTACAATTACAGTAACCATTTCCATGGTTAGGGAAGGAGTCTGTTCTGAACAGAACATACAAAATGATACTGACTTTTTTTTTTTTTAAACCCACCTTTTTTATATTTGAGAACAACTTTTTTTCTCCAATAGCAATACCTCAGTCCTTGATGGCTTACTATAGCTACAGATTAGCATTCCTCAAATATCATTAAAATATATTATATATGGCCATTTTATTTTGAATTGAGATTGTTCTTGTGTCACAGATAATACAGAGGCCTATTTTTTCAGGAATGTGGAGTCCTCATTTTATAGCTGCTATCCTTCCTTTCTCTATTTTAGTGTCTTGAAATCTTCATTGCAGCATTATCAGTGCTGCAAAGGCCACAGAATGAAGCTGTAACCGAATGATTGTCTGATTCAGAGAACATGTTTAGGAGTCACATCTCCATTGGCTTTAGTGTGCTGCTTTTGATTTTCTCTTGAATTAGCAACATATTAATCTGGACAATATTTTTACAGTGTTCACGATGTATTGAGATAAATGTTGAGCTCTTGCACATGTTTATAAGGTCAAGTTTAACAATGTATATATTTATTCCTGTTGGTGTTGCAAGCTGCGGTTTGAAGAGTCCGCAGTCTTGGTGAGCAAAGGGTATTGGTGTTTATAGAATCCATTCCATAACAGGCAAAAACATTTGCTGTTGATCACTTCTAGCTCTCAGCTTGCTGTTGGCCAAACTCCTTACCCCCAAGGAGCATTGCTTTGCTCCACTAACGATACTGAGTCAAGTGGAGGAGGCTGTTCTAGCACCACATGCAGGGATACAGGCTGGTTTGACAGAGACCAGCCCAGTTTCCCAGCCTCTGGAATAAAAATCTGCCCTGGCTGGGGCTCTGTATCTTCTGTAACTACAGAGCAGCATGGGGGTGTTCTCATCCCACAGTTCCCTCCAGGCCCAGTAGGGCAGAAAAGAGAGAGAAACAGCACAAACAGTAGAGCACATTTCTGCTGAAGGCCCACCAGGAAGGTCTTGGTGCAGGGTGGGTCGTGAGCTTCCTTGCAGTGTCACAGCTTTGTGTGTTGTGTCCTTTTCATTTAAGAAATTGAAAGTGTGAAAGTGAGCAATAAGTTCGATTCGGGATAGTGTTGACAGAAGGTGTTAGTTAGTATGTAAGATTAGAAGTTACTGTGGAAATATTATGTAAGAGGATTGTAACTGTGGAACCAGCTACAGTAATGGAAGAGAGGTTTGCTTTCCTGCAGTGCATTAGGAGATTTTATTCTGAAGGTAAATGGAAAAGAAATAAATGGTATTTCAAAGATAAGACTATCCTCTTAGCTTTAAGGAGAGGGTTGAAAGTCAGACTGTCTTCTGGGATTGCTCTCTTAATTAATGCTTTTGCAGGTACTAAATATTTGATGATCAGTCTATGGCTCTCCAAAAAACTTTCATGTTCTTGAGAGGCAAGCCAAAAACTGATTGTGAGTCAGAGATACGGGGCCTGTTTCTTTGAGCGTGCTGAGGACCAAATTCTTCCTTGGTACATTATATGTTTTCTGTGAGGTTTTTTTTTTCAAATTTTCTCCAGAAAGAAGAAACATGTGAATAAAAGTTTGTATATTTAATTTTTTCTTTTTAACCAGTGCATGGGCATTTACACATGATGAGTTTCGTTGGAACTCATTTCAAATTATCATATTTTACTTGGTGAATTTGTATTGATGGAATTCTCATATATTTAAATATTTTATTCATTTTTATTGGTATTATTTATTGTTTTCCAAAGTAATTTTCAATGACTTTTAGTGGTATTGGCTACAGTAATCTTAAAAAAGATCAAAGGATGTTATTCCTTGCCTTGCAAAATTTGTTACATTTACAAAAAGAGTAGAGCTACTTAGGAATTATATTTCTTAGACGTAAATATATTATGAAATTATAAGTACCTATCTAGAGAACCAGGAGTTGCCTGGAAATATTCAAATAAGTTGTGTTCATCCTGTGTTCTGCAAACAGGACTTCCGAAAAGCAGCTGCATTGTGAAATGTTTCCTGGACCTTTATCTACCAAATGTGTGGTCACTCATTTGACAGTCATTGCCTGGAGAAAACAGTGGGAATATTATTAATGGGTTTCAGCATTTTATTATCTACATGGCAGGCTTGCTTCAGCATGGGAAAGCTGTCAATGACCACACAGTGCTGTGTTTGATGTGACACTGGGAAAGGTTAGGTGGTTCCCACATTACAGCGCTGGTTTCTGTTAGCACACCAGTGCTCAGTTTTATGGTGTATTGAAAGAAGCCACTTGGGAGGCAGATTTTGGCTTTACAGCAATGACTGATAATAACAGGTTGGAATATGGAAGGCAAAAAGTCTTAATTACATCATGTACAGACAGAAACACACATGAAACTTTATTGGTTAAACACTCAGCTGTAACGATTTGCCAAACTCCAGTTAACTACCGAGGATGCAAAATGATGCTGGAACATTAAGGAAAATGCATCCCTCAGTGACTTGTCTCTGATATTTTAAAATAATCTCTGTAGGGCTCATTTGCTCCCTTTTCTTCAGAAGTGACACTTACTAAGGCAGCAGTAGTACGTAGGACAATACCAACACCAGAATACTGGTTCCTGAAAATTTCCCAAACCTGGTTCTTTTCCATTCTTCATCTACTTATAATTATTTCATAATTTTTTAAAGATTTTTTTTTTCAACATCTTGGGAAAGGGGATATGCACTTCTGCAAGGCACACTGGGAGCTCAGCTAAAATAAACTTTGTATTTCAAAGTTACTTTATACTACACAGACTGCTGAAAACAAATGTTGTAAATTGCAATCTCAACAAGTTTTGAGAGAATGGACCCACAAGTGAGTCAGCTAAAGTAGAAAATTAGTATGTCAGAATGGGAATTAAACTTAATCCAGGGTTTGAATGTGTGAAAAGAGTCAGAAACCCAGATAAATGAGTCCCTTACCTGCCTTTCTCACTCTTATTTTCATGTACCACATAATCAAACCATTTGGAATTGTACAGATAAGTTTTTGCGAGTAAAACTGAGGCTTAAACATCTTGTGGGTTAAGTGTGTGGTACAGAGTCTGAAGAGCCACATTTTCAGTCTGGATATTTTGCAGTCCATAGTCTTTGGGACATTTGAATTATAATATCTTGATTTCATGTCTTTATTTTTAAAAATGTCACGTGGTCAAATTTTGAAGTTAATAGAATCTGTCCAAGAGTACATGGAGAATGGTCTGGTGTCATCTGTGTCAATGTACTGTATAAATTTAATATTTACCCAATCTCCTAGTTGTTTCTCTTTGCCTCAATTGTACATCACTTCTGAACATGGCTCACAGAACCTATTGCAAGTAACATCTAATAATATAAACTAAAATTTGATGAAATCAGAAACAGCTGCAATAAAACCTTTGGATTTAAAATACAATGTTTCTAATCTTATAACAGAAAAGGGACAACACAAGGAAGACAGAAAAAACAGTTTTTCTTTTTTGTGTTTTGGGTGGTTGGTTGGTTTTTTTGCTTGGTTTGGGAGTTTTTTGTTGTTTCATTTTGGGTAGATTTTTGTGTTTTGGGACTTTGTTTTGAGGTAAAAGGAAAATTAGATTATGAGTGACCTGAGGAGAAAAGTCATATAATATATCCACAACAGAAGATGTTGTTTGTTCCAAGAGTAACTTGCAATCTAGGGAAATAGTTGTGCATGTAGTCACCTAATCTGGCAACACAGTAATAATTTAGGTTAGAAAGATCTTATCTTATAAAACTGTGGTTTTGTATGTCCTTGAACAGCCAGTCCAACTTCAGAGTGAGAGTTTATATCTCTCATGGTAAACTTGAGCTGTGCTGCAGGTGTTTTAGTTTATCACTGAAAGGAAATGACTTTTTTTACACCTAATTTAAACTGAAGCTATTCACAGTTTAAAATGTTCAGTAACAGTGACCTCTGTAATGACTAACACATTGCAGGTGGTCCGATAGCAGGCCAGTGGTTAATGTTTGCTATCGAGAGAGACAGAATTAAATGTCCACCCCAGAGTTGTTTTCTTCCAATTTATGGAACGGACACAACAGCTGGCTCAAAAGTAAGCCGCAATTAAAGGGCTTCTGAAAAGTTGCAATCAGTTTAGTTCCTGCAATGGGAGAGTTTTCCTGTTGGCATCTATTTAAAATTTGTCATTAAATTTGAAAGCAGAAATCTGGGCAAATAGTCACAACCTAAATCTCTGTATTAGACCTCCGATACTTATGTTCCAGCCTTGCAGTCCCTGCTCAGTCCTTCAGGCAAAACTCCTGTTTGTTCTCAGTTATGTGGTTGGGATCAATAAGTATTTTGTCTTGGAGGACGGAGTGCTTTATCAGATCTAAAAAGGCTCTCTTATCTTTCACAAATCTCTTCTCTTTCACAAATCTCTTATCTTTCACAAATAATCTCTTATCTTTCACAAATAACTAACTTAGAAGGCAGTTCAGATTTCCCATCACAACATATAAAGCAAAACTGGGGAGCCTGGAGCCTTCATTTTAGCTTATTTTCACTTTGGCAAAAGCTAAGTATCTTTACTGTGTAGCTGCTGTGCAGATTTTTCAAATAAGTGTAGACCTGGGTGCATCTAAACCCACCATAATCATTGTCAAATGGCACCTTGATTTAAAGTCTGATTTCTTTGTAATGCATACTGAATTCTATTACTGCATAAACAGCTGATCCTGAATCCCATTCATACAATGCAATTATAGAGTCTAACATAATTCTGGGAGCACAAAAGTACTTGGTAAAAATGGGTGAGAAATTTAGGTCCTGTCAGAGGACAGGTTTTCTATTGAGAAACAGTTCTGCTGTTTCTGCTCTTTGCCTTGGAGTGACATGAGCTGTTATACAGAGAAAGAACCTCTGAAAGTAAAACCAGATCTGCTTCACAGGAGATAATAGCCTTCATACCTCAGAAATGTTTCTTCAGGAGGTGTCTTCAGCAGGAATTTAAAACAGCCATATTTTCTTAGAATACAGGATAACTGACCACAACAGTTGAGAAGACATGATGTGTAAACAGAAGTTGTTCTGAAAAGTATGTTTCAGTATGATATGTTAGATACTACACAAACCTTTTATGAAATGGCCAAGATTAGGATTTACCAGCACTTTGTGAACTATTCCTTGAAGAAAAAGAGTCATGTCAGTAATAGGGTGCCTGGATAGGACCCGTTTCACTGCTTTGTTGACTGTGCACAGATGAGAATCAAGGGCACTCTGTAGTGTTACATGAAATACATCAGCTGACATTGCTTTTTGCTGCATGAGTGAATGTAGACAAAAAAACTCCACAGTTCAACCAGTAGATAAAGTAGACTGAATTCTAATTGGGAAAGGGATTGGAATCCAGATCATTTCTGTGTAGAGTAATCAGTTTCCGTCAGACTGAAAGAAAAGCCACACTAGAGAGTTTCAATATATATTTAATTATTTTATTCCCACCTGGGAATGACACATGATCTGGTTTTTAGCTTTCTCTTCTGGGAGGAGGGAAATTTGCATTCAAATGCTGTCAGGCAGAGGGTGGGACTGAACTCCTGTTTCCTGTCTCCTAGGAGAGTGTCATCCTCTGCTACATCACCTTCTGCTAGATGTTACCCTGGAAGTTCCTCTAGGTTTTATAATAGCTTTCTGAAAATGAAATATTTCTTCCATTCATAATGAGTGAAGCAGGCCTTTTTCTCTGCAGTTTTCTCAGTTTGTGCAGTAAATTTTCAGTTCAACAAAAACAGCCTCTTTTTATGGCTGTGTGAACAAACAGTTTCACTCATACACTTTTCTAATTCTCCCTCGTATATTTAAAGATCTAAAAAAAGCACTGACCTGTATCATTAATTGGTTTTATCTATTATTTGAGGATAGACCCGAGACCTAATACAGGTATTGAAAAGAATTGCCTTAATATCTGTCCTATATTCTTAGCGTGTTTTCCTTGTCAGATCTTTATTCTTTAATTAAAAATAACCAGTTTGACAAAGTGTTTTTTATATCCATACTTGTTCAAAAGCATTTATGTTGGTGTGGTTTCTGACTCGGAATGACAGGGTGTCATGGCAATCTCCTTTATATGTGTAGCTTCATATATTTTATAAGTCAGTAGAATTGTTCATACTTATAATTCCTTTAAGGTTATGTCATATTTAAAGTATCAGACATATACAAAATTATAGAGACAAATATGTAGATTTCTTGTAAAAAAAATCCATCATTATTATTTTTCATAAGCTATACCCTCTGTAGTACTCATATAAAGAATATATTTGGTGGATGTGTTACACAAATAACACACAAAATGAATATTTAGTCCTGAACCACTTACATTTATATCTTTGACACTAAAAATTTCCATTTGCAGTTAAAGTCTGTACATGTATTAGCAAGGCCCTTTATTGTCTTGAAATTAAATCTTTTGAAGTTTCTTCCTCTCTGAGACAAAAGAAAGCATATAGTTGACATCAAAGTGGAGACATACTGCTGGCTAGTAATTATGGTAGCTTAACGTTGCCCAGTCCCCACCCATTTACAAGCTTGCCTGTACTTTCCTCAGCATGTTCTTATTTTGATCAACACCTTTAGAAATACCTGGATAGCCCAGTTACTTGTAAAGTTACTGCAAATTTGGTTGGAAAACAAAATAGTGGTTTAATAATTTATTCTTTATATATAATTTTGGCTTTTTTAAAACCTCCTTTAATTACTCTGAGTAAGTTGTAACTGTTAGCTGGGTGTTGCCAGATGTGAAACCAGACACAAGGGTGAGATTTTACAATTCAATCACAGCTGCTTAAGACAAAATCTGGTTTAGGACACAAGAGATTGATTTAAAATACTAAATTTATATTAAAAAATAGTAGGGAATTGTATGCAGGCTAGCTAAAGTTGTTTTTTTTTTTTGTAAACTTATGAACTTCAAGTGAATCAATCCAATCAAAGTCTAAAAGAGGCTTCAAAACTCAGCAAATAATATTTGCTGTCAGTCTTCTCCCCTCATCCACCAAAGCAAACATACAAATGCAGAGCACTGCTCTGTTTGCAAATTAAAGCCTCAGTGCTCTCTAATGTGTGTGTTAGGAAGGTGAGCATTGGAGCCAGGGCTGAAATGCCTCTGTGTCTTGTAACAGTTTTAAACTTCTCTAAGTGCCAGGATGATGAACTCAAAAGAAGTTTATTTATCTTGGGAATTTGAGTTTTACACCTTAAGAAAGAATAACTACAGAAATCCATGGGAGGTGGGGCAGGGCTGGGGGGGCAGGGTCCTCCCCATCCTTACAAATTCTACTGCACTGGCCAAATTGTTGATGTGCTCAGCAGAGCATGTTAGGTAGCACAGAGCAGCTGAAATAACTGCATGTCTTCTGCATGGTGACCTTTGTACTGCATGTGTATGAGGAGAGAGATGGAGAGGCAAAACATTTATATCAATATTTTAACAAGAGATGTGTGGGACTGGGAAAATCTATCCAGTGAGTAAGTCTTGTTTTTCTGTAACTAAAACCGAAACAAAAATAAGAGCATACTTTCATCATAAAGTGTGTTTGAATTACAAAGCTATAACAGTTTTACTAGTTAAACCCAAATCTCATGGGTACCATGCTTGCCCTCATTATATTCCATCTCATATTTAGGTGATGGGTATGCAACAATTTGAAGAGAGATTTTCCTTCTGGGTCCCTAACAGTGACTCACAACAAGAATAAGACAAAGCAGCTATAGCAAAATCCAAAACAATTTAGCCACAACAAAAACCCTAGAATCTCCTACCCAACATGATTCTTTATTTACAAAAATGGTAGCTAAAAAGTGAACTTTTCCTATTGTTTGTCCCAAGTTGCTCTTTTTCTTCCCCTCAATGCAGATCTCAGTTACTGCTTCGGAGCAGCAAGCAACTGCAGCAGCTAATTATAACCAGCAGTCTCTGTGTTCCCCCCCTGCTTACCAGGTCATGGCAACATTCATTTGGAGAGTGTTTTTTTCTAAACAGGAAAACATTTCTCCAACAAAAGTCTGTAAATATTTTTCTCAGTAGTACTGGCAGGCAATATTTATCCTGGTACTGAGGTCATTCAGAGGAGATCAGATGTGATAATGCTGAGCTTTTAGCTGTCAGCAGGACTTTCTGGCATTTCCATAGAGTTTTCAAACATATAAGCATAGAGAAGTCTGTTTTTCTTGTCCAGGCACGCTTCTAATTTCCATCACTATTAGGAGGTGTTGTACAGTCTTATCAGGGACATTACAGACCTCCCAAGTGTTCTATGGCCACTTAAGTCTCTCATGTTTTAATTGATTGTGACAGATAACAACGCACTGTAAATCTGTTATTTGATCAAGAGGTCCTGATGAACCTTGTAAATTTTCAAAATGAAACCAAAGTGTTTCATGCATGTTTTCCAAACCTGGTGATGGAATGGCAGAGCAACATGGGCAATGACTGTTTATCACTGTGGATAAAAAATAACTAGTCTCTCTCTGCTTGTCCTGTCTCTTCAGCTTGTTTTATCACTTCTCAGATTCTCCTAATTTATTTTCTGTTCAGCTTTTTTATTATTTTCCTTTCATTATGACATTAATTTTCTGTATGGGCCTTCTTGACACTAACAGTAGTTATTCTGAAGTGTTGTGTGTTATTTATGAAAGTCAAATAGCCAATAGAGAAAAGCATTTATAAAGTTCTTCTAAAGCATTTATAAACTCATCCAACAATAATTACTTACACAATGCTTATCAGGATGTCATCCATTCTATTTATTTACTGGCCTACCAGTAAATTGGTAGTAAATTATTGTCATAATGTTGATTTTAAAAAAAAAATCAGAAACACCTTTTATTCTAATTTCTTGAGAAGTAGGGAATTACTGCAGTAATGGGAATGTAAATGTTCTGCTACCTTGATTAGGAAACATAGACTGAGTTCTAAAGAAGAATCCTTTGAACTTCTCAAATGAGCGTTGAGAGAGGGCCATATTTCTACCCTGGCAGCCATTTGGAAATATTAGCATTTCTTTTATTAAATGACAATGTTAATGCACATTTAAAGTTCACCCTTCCCTGGTAGTGTTACCAGGCTTCAAGACTGACCAACCAAATCTCAGGTTTAGCATGAGAAATCAGGCTATTGGTGTGATACAGATTATCTGGCTTTATTTACAAATTTGTCAGAATTCCTAAGATTTTCATGTAGAAAAGCATTTAGACTTTTCAATTCAAGTCTCTGTGGCTCTTTGACTTTATGTGACTCATTATGTCAGGTTTTTTTAAGTGGTCTCTCTCCAAACCACTGCACGTTACTATATAACTATAAAACTGCTCTGACTACTGGGTGTAAGGAAGAGGGAACAGGAACCTGGCAATGGTCAATGACTTTGCCTCCCAACACACTTAAAGATATTACACTTCTTTTTTCAAACAGAGCTATGAAATGGGATTTTTGATAATAATATAGCACTTTACAATGGCCTAATTTCTTGAAAATAAGTCTATTGCTGATTTTGAGTGTGTCGGTACAAAACTCTGTTCTTCGAGCTTCATATGAAAAGTCCACTGACATTGAAGATAGTCTTTGTTACTCAGAACCCTAATTCACTGGGTGTATTAGGATGTCAAATTCCTCTCACATGACTGCCTCAAAAGAACAGCCTGATTATGGGGGAAGTCACTGTTGAGCAGAAACAAGTTTTTGTGATACAATATGAACACTTGTTATTTCTAACCAGTTAAGGAAACTAAAATCCCAGTATTTTCTTTTTGTTCCCACTTAGAATAGTAACTTGTCATGCAGAGTCCACTGCTAATTAAAAATATTAGTACTGTTAGCACTGCCAACTACCTAAGTAATTTGCCTCAGTAACAATTCATCCAAACCAGAAGCAAGAAGAGGGAAGAATTTTTTAATTAATTGCCTAAGATTATGCATGTCAATGTTATGATGAATAGATGGTACTGAATTCCATGAAGTAATTTAGTACATAAGAGTCTATTAGCTAGTTAGTAACCGTGACCCCATTTAACAGTTATGGACCAGCATAGCATCTAATCGATATTATTTGATTTGTATACCCTTTATGATCTAACCAGATCCCATAATGTCAAAAATCATACCTATCACATTGAATTATAACACATTAAGAATACAGGATTGGAAAAATCAGATATGTTTGTCTCAAGAGTGAGCTGTGTTAGTATATTTACACTACAGTGAAAGAGACTGTACTCTATCATCAAAAAAAAATCAAGAACACATCTCAAAGTGCTTTTAAAATGAAATGGAGCATGGGATAATAATTTTAAACTACTTTGGTTGGCTTTTCCATACAATCTTCAAAAAAACCAAAAGCATTAATCATCCTTTATTTATATTTTTAAGAATCAAATGTCAGTAGATGGCTTCTATAATTCTGTGCATATTTGTTTGCCAACAAAATTTAGATGAGCAGATCATTTTCAATTGTATCATGCTTCTAAATCACGCAGCAACTATGGTTACCTGTGATGAAAGAAGAAAATGTATTGATTCTATGTAAAAATATGGTGGAAAAAAGAAACACATGCCTGAACTTACTCTAATTTGCTCATTCAAAAAAAAGCTGGTGGTTCTTCAGGACAGAGTAAGATGTGAATGCATGACATACTTACAGAAGTTAATCACAGAGCTTTAATTTAGCAAAGCATAGCTTAAAACTATTATAATTATGTATGATATTTTTAACATCTCATGCTTTATTCCAGAACCTCAGGCTTTTCAAGGTCTATTTGTGTTTGGACAAAAACATGCACATGAATGAAGTAGAGATGAATATGAAAACTGATTTAGGAGTGAATTAATACAATCATTAATAATTTTAACTGCCTGTATGTAAAATAGCGATCTCTAAAGATACCATCATCGAATATTCCCAAATGAAAAATGTGTTCGAAGTTATGCATGCAGTTTCTGGGCAATGTATGTTCTTTTTTCGATAGGTTGCATAAACTTGCAGGGCAGGGTGTTCAGCTCCCCATCTACTGTTCAGAATGGACACACCCCCAGAGCAAGCTGCACTCTCAATCCAGGGGTACCTTCCTGCTCCTCTCAGGGCAACAGGCAGAACGTTGTACCAGCCTTGGAGTCCCCTTCCAGCGTCCTTTGCCTGTAGAGCTCTGGTAACTTTTGTTCAGGATTCAATTCCAACATACAGGGCCCGCATTTGCACTTTTTCACAATTTTTTTGTCATGTTGTAAAACTTCATACCCTTCTGTTAGTGTGGTAATTTACAACCCAGCTGCCTGTCAGACAGGTTTGGAACACACAGATGGAGGCAGGCGTATGTACAGTTGCAGGGAGAGGCACAGAGAGCTGCTGTTCTTTGATGTTCCAGAGCACACCCACACATGTAAAGACTGGACAAGTGTGGCAAGTGGGTTTGCGTTTACCAATAGATAACCTGAAATCCCTAACACAAAGTAACCCTCTCCAAGAATTCTGTAAGTGATCAAGAATACAGTGTCCTGAAAATATCACCAAGTCTAATCACTTAGTCCCAAGTTTAATGAAGTCTTTAGGTCCAAACTTGCCATTAATTTAAATGGGAAATCAATGGGAAGTTAGGAGCCTAAATGCTTTGTTGAATCAAGGCCTCCAGGCTCAATTGAGATTCCCATAGTGATCACTATAAAGAATTCTATTAAAGCTCTGGATTGTGTTAATCACTTCCATACCTGTCTGTTGGTACCTACCTGGTTCATTTACAACATTTATTTTATGTGTTTTAAAAGGGACTAAAATTGATACTTTCAAGCGTCTAAGGTACAGTTATACACATAACTTTGAGTAGGATCTAAAATATTTTCCAAAAGCTTTCCATTGCCTACCTGCATTTCCAAGTACATATCTATAGCAAAGGCTAGCACTAATGATTGAAATACCCAAATCCTACATTATACTTTCTTTCCAGTTCAAAACCATTTTTTGGAATTTCTATCTTAAATACAACCAAGAATTTAAAGAATTATTGCAATAATTTTTCCTACTACTCTGTCTGATATCTATCAAAAACGTTTGGATAATTGGCCTAGTCTGTGAACCTTTCCAATAGAATGTTGTAAAGATGCTAAGGAATTTGGGAAAAAATGGCTAGTTTTAAAGTTTTTCACTAGCAAATCTAATCAATATAGATAGATGAATAATTAATTCTAAATAATATATCCTGGTTTGTTACTTTAATCCTACAAAGTAATTATTCAGTTTTATCTTACAGTATTCCCCAGCTCATACTAACTGGCTTCACTTAAATAATTCACTATGGGCCAAAGCTTGATTGCACTGAAGTCAATGGCAAAAATCCCATTTTCTCCAGTGACAACAGCATTTAACCCTGAGGAACTGACCTTAAGGTTAATTAAATGTTTGAGAAAACCTGAGGTGATTTATAGTTTCATGCTGAAAGCAAGAAAAATTCACAGTTTTGTTAGGTTTTGATGTAAAACAAGATAAAACCTAGTGCTCTCAAGCTGAGTTTCACTTTCAGTTTTTATTTTCTTTTACAATCTGAAACTCAGAGAAACTCGGGTTGAGTGAAATGCACTGTGTGTACTGCAACCAGATTTTGTTTTGTAATTCCTTAAGAAGCTGTACCCAGAAAGTTTTGTACACCTTTGCTTCTATGATCTCCTTCATACATCCTACTAATAATGAGTCTCTTTATTAGAGGTTTGTTTTCATGGTACTTTTTTACTGGAACTATTGCAAGCAGTGCTGGGCATATTTCTTCAATGTGCGCATAAACAGTTATGAAAGAAGTAAAAAAGAAAGCCTTCTGTATACACATTTCACGGAATGGACAGCATTAGTCAAGGAATGTTATATACTTGATTTGATTAATGAGTTTTGGGGAGATTATTTCTCAGCTTGATTCATGTGCTTAAGGGCTGTAAAGTAATTTAGAATCTAATTGCAATGTTTTCCAGAATTTTATGTTGCTTACATTATCCTTACAGAATACAGAAATTCCAATCCGTCCTCTACATAGTTCTTTGATATACAGTAGCATAATTCATTTCACTAGAAGGTAGCCAGATTACACATGCAAGTATGTTATTCATTTGAAGATATTAAACTTTGGTCTGTATATGTTGATAAAAATACCCAATATCAGTATGTTAATATACAGATTTCTCACTGCTCGCTGTACAGTTCTGCTATTTAATAATGACAGAAAAAGATATTTTCACTGTAATTGCATATAGAGTATTAGAATTTGTATATAAAAATAATCGTAATTTTTCCTTTTCATTTCAACTAGTATCTGTCCTGATAGAAGTTGACTATGTATCTATTTGAGTGTGGAAAAGCCACTGCTATATGCAGACTCTGTAGGTGGGAAGGAGAATTAAGGGAAGTGTTTATCAGCAGCCACACAAAAAACCCACAAACATTGAAATCTCAGAAGCTGTGACAGCAAAGAGATCAAGCTGAAAGGAAGCTGTGGTGTAGAACTGAAAGTGCACAGAGTTCAAGACTTGATAACTTCATGAATTCCATGAAGGCACTCCTTCATAACAAAAAGAAGCAGAAAGAATCTAAACCAGCTCAGAGTTGCATGACTCAGCTGCTCTGATAGTAAGATGATCTTTGTCCTGAGAGCAAAATACTGAGAGTAGGAGAAAGTGCTCAAGTGTTCAAGAGCTGCTTGAACATCTCAGTTCTCTGAAGCTCTCCGTTGCTTGCCCATGCTCTAACACCACTGCTGCCTTTTTCATATTTGATAAAAGGGTCTGGATTTTTTATGTCTCTGACCAGGAGCTGGCAGAATGAATTTATGACCACAGACCCCAAAATAGATGGAAGGAATATCTTAACAGTGAGTTAACTGTAGGCACCCACAAGAGTAAAGGTAATGAGCCCTCATCTTTTAGAGCATTGTTTTATCTCTTGTTTCTGTGTATCTACGTCTGTCTGGTATTTTATATATTACCATTTTCCTGCTGCAGGACTTTTCCCATGTTCTGTGCTTTCAGTTTGCCTTGAATTACTGACTTCTAATAGGAAAAAAAAATGTATTTTAAGGGAAATTTTCTGAAACCTAGACATTTAGAGAGAAGTTTTCTACCCTTAGTGTCCTGGATCATGTAGAACTGGGACCAAGGCAATTAGAGTAAACTTGCTTTTTGTAGAGACCATGGCTTCCTTGACTGTATGTCCACTATTTCAACGTGAAGTAGGTTTAATGCCACAAGATTTAAAAGAGTCTCTCAGTGTCATGAGATTCTCTTTTCTCATTCTTACTTGGGGCTGACAGGGGATGTTTTTTGCCTGCTGCAAATTCCATGTTTGTTTTCAGAAACTCTAACCAGTCTTCAGTTTCCTGGATTTTTTGGGGGTCTCTCAGTGTGCAATATCCAAAGTCTTGGTTTTCATACTTGGGCTGTGCTAAGTGTCGTGTATGTGTTAGGCTTGCCAGAATAGCTGAAGAGGAAGTTCTGAGTGTTAAGAGTTGATCAATGGCAAATAATATCCTTTGAAAATGAAAGTACTGCTTGGTAAGAGTGAAATATCAAAATTACCTCCTTCATTTACAATGTGTTGAAAGCCAACAATTCATTACGTTTTGAAAATGTCATCAGAGGATTGTTTTTCTCTATTTTATTCTATACTGTAAGCACAGATGCTACAGAGGATCTAGAACAGGCTTTAAGATTTTACTTCACTGAAGACAAATCATTAGTGGTATTTTTGGATAGTATCTGTTGTATGATGTGGAAAAAAGGGTGCCTCAATAAGGTACAGCATAGTGATCACACCAGTTTTCATCACCAGTAATTACCACAAAACTAGGCAAAATGTAGAAGAATAAGAATATTTTGCTTAGATTCTTGATAATTGAAATATCATTACTGAGCCTCTTGAAATTTACTCTTATTAATAGTTAGTTATTATAGTCTTAGTTATTACGTGGCATTAAAACTTGTCTCACAGATTGAAATCCACAGATTTAAAAGAATTAGAAGTTTATCTATGCATTATTAGGTATTTTCAAGCTAACAGTAAAAATTTTGTATATATTTGGAGATTAGAAAAAGAGAAAGACCCCCTCAGGTTTTGTCTGGTTACAATCCAATATTGAAGGCTTCATTTGATATGCACACAGTGTTAGTAGATGTGTCTGGATACAGAACTGGGCAATGTATTTCACTTTATTTTGCACTCCTTTCCCCAGAAAAGTAAACAAACACACTGAACCGTCTTTGCATCTCTAAAAAGACATTGGGGAATCATTATAAGGTTCCAGGTGTCCACTGCTAATGACTGCACTGAATTAGGGAATAAACTTTTCAAGTTTGTTTCTTTTTACTTTATGCAGATTTGTAAATTAGTGTGTTTCTTAGCTATGTTGAGCTAAATTATTATGAGAAAATGAAGAGACACAGGAGTAGTTTTAAAGAGCTTTCATTATTGTGATTCCCTAGACTGCGTTGTACCCACAGGTGGTATTATGAAGCATCTAAACCAGAATGGAACATCTATGAGATTTTTGGTCTTGGATAATTTAGGGGCCTACTTGAAAATCCTGCTATGGGAACCTTTCTACTTGCTCTGAATCAGTTGCAAGATTAAGTTGTGGCAGTTCAACAGAAGAGTATGAAATATTCAATTCTTATGAGTCTCCAGAAGAATAGTCCAGCTTCTGTTCATTTTTGGAGTATATAAAAATTTGAGTATATTGAGGGTTTTATGGTCCTGGAGATGGTCAGATCATAGCTGATCAGGCAGATAAATCTTTGGGTTGGATATGATCTTACACAGTGAAAGCACCAAATCTGTGAAAACCTGCCTTTTGCTTTCCAGATTTTGGCCCTCAATACTGAATAGTAAGTTAAAAATCTGCCAATTTTGTTGGCAGATGGGGAACCCCTCCCCATTTGGAGGTACTGCAATCAAGTGGATTTTTAACTGGTGCAGCACGTCTTTATTTACAACTTGTAAAGTGTGTTTGCTTCTAAAACTTTCCATGTGATACAGCTCTTTATATTATATTACACTTATAAAATCTCACCAAACCCTTATGAATTAAAAGATAATTAGTGGTTCAAAACACATAAGACATTAGGCCAGAAGTGTCAAAAATGTCATGAAAGACCATAAATCATAGTATACTTGCATTGATCCCTCATATAGTTAGTTTTTAAATCATCTCTTTAACACCTTGTAAATGTACAAACAACTATGAACCCAAGGGAAACTTTAATATGTTTTTTATACATATTTTAATTTCATCTCAAAGTACTGGCTGCATAAAAATTAAGTCAGACTCACAAAAACTCATTGATTTCCTCTGGATAAAACCCATCTGTCCAAACTAATTTAGAACCTTTTTGAAGCTGTAAAGTTAGTCATGCAACACTGAGGTCATTATGGACATCCTGTACTGTAGGAACTCTAGTGTAATTTTAAGAAGGTAATTTTGTTATATTTACTGTATTTAAATACAGTGCTACTTTTAAGGAACAAAAGCCTTACTGTGTAACTGTATTGAAAGTAAACCAGAAGCTGTGAAAAGTGAGATCTGTTCTTTTCCTTGTGATTAATGCACCTTTCTGCCAAAATTGAAACTTCTTAACTGAGCTCATTTAATACAAAGTAAACGAATTCTGCTCTTTGGATTTGATCCGCTGGCTAAGCTCTATAGATAAGGGTCTAACAGTGAATAGCTTTCATTCTAAACAAAGGATGTTTTGATAGAAAGGTCAGAGCTAAGGTCTTTTATATTGTGATAACAGGAAAGGGAAATGACATATTAATGGCAATTCATGCCATGGTGGTCTGCTGAACATGGTGGATCCAAAAGAAAAAAACAGGCTGCAGTGCTATTTTTTAAAGACATCAGTTTTTAATTGGTCTTATTTTGAATGACAATTTCTTTCATTACAGTTGGCAAGACAGCAATGCCAAAATGTACAACACTACTACCACAGGGAAGATTGAAAAAAAATTGTGTGTATTGATCTGGATTCTGCCCTCGAACATTTTGCTGCCAACCAGGATATTAAGCAGGCTTAGCCCTTGTGAGTCACACTTGTAACAAAGTGTGATGATCTGTAGCTAATTTTTATAATGTGATAGACTTTAATTACATGCTGAATCACTTGAATAGGGCAAATAAGTTTAAATTAAGAGGTTCTCACTGTGGCTCAGGACACGTACATCATGTTGCATGCTTTATGTGCAGTATTAGAGATTTAGGGAGCAGGATTTGCATAGAAGAAGAGAAAACACGGAGTTTTAAAACATTTCTGCACATTATAAAAAATCTCTGAACTAACATGCAGGACTGATTCTACCACAGAAATCTTTATTCTGAGATAAACAAAATGATGTGATTTGGTAAGGCAGTCACTTCAGTGAAGACACTCAAAGCAGTTATTCCACTCCTTTTCCCACCCTCCCAGCCCCCTCCCCTTGGGGCAGGCTGCTTTATCTAGAGCCAGCTGATGTTATCTGTAATGCCAGCAACTTTTTACATATCCACATTGAGTCCAACAATTTCATGACATGGGATGATAGTGTAAATTCCCATATTACCTAATGGAGTCTGAATTGACTAGCATTTCTTTCATGCTTAGTAGAGTATCAGCACAGAGAACAGAAGGATCACGTATTCAAGGAGCAGTGTAGGATGACAGCACAATAGTGCATTTTTCCTGTTCATGTCTCACATCTCCAAAGAGAAAACTTCCCTTTGCCTGCTTCCCTGCCCTCTCCCTTGAGACGCATTCCCTAGCAGTCAGTCACTTTGCATGTCAGGCTGCAGCTGAACTGGAGATGTGATCCCCTGCCACCATAGCCAAGCACTGTAACCACAATCTCCTTTTCTAAACTACCACTGCACAAATAATGTCATTATATTTGCTTGTAAAGGTCTGTCAAGCACTTCGATGACACCAGATAATTCTGAAGAGCGTCACATAGGAAGGATACCAGAAACCAAACAACCCCCACCACACTCATGTCTGCTATTTAAACAACCTTCCACCCCCAGAAAAAATTACAACAAGTCTTATTCCTTCAGACTGGGATATTGCATCCATCTCTCTAGATAATTGTTACGAGTACACAAGCCCATGTTAGACATGCTTTGTCATGCCATGTCATCTGGAAGCAGCTCTGGGAAAGAGTTCTTTTATTAAAAAAGCAGCACACAATGGATTTAAGCTCCAGCAGTGAAATACGGGAACTCTAAAATTGTTGCTTACTCAGTAAAGTGTGTGCCTCTAGGTAATGTGGTGTAAAGGTAGTTACACACCCAGGGTGCACACGAGGTTGATGGAACCCAGCTATTAGGCAAGAAGCATTAGGAATTCAAATAATTAATGCCTCCTTTCGGTACATCAGTATATCCTTTTGTCCAGTGTCCATTCCCTTGTCTTAGTGCAACCCAGCACGAACGCTGTATAGTATTCCTGTAGGCAGTGAAAATATAGCACCTAGGACCAGTAACTTTTCCTGAACCTTGATGAAATCCCAAATCAATCTCTAGTCATGATCGACCTCCTCTCCTCATCTCCTGTCCTTCCAGGTGATAATTCTCAGATATCTCAAATAGTAGGCACTGCCATCCATTCACACAATTTACCAGCTACCCTACCGAGAAAAGAAAGTATCTGCTTAAAAATTGTATTCCCTGATACCAGTCTACTGCTATATTTCCTCCTGTTTGCCCATAGCACGTGGTGTCTCCCTGTCTTTCTTGCTGTATCCTACAGTGGTGTGGAAAACTTGCTTGGGTTCTTGGTTCTTGCTTGGGTAGCCAAACATTTACTTTACCAAAGTGTGGTTGCTACGTATATGTTTATCTTTTTACTCAATGACACTAAATGATACCTGAAAGAAAAAAAAAAATCACCTAGCATTTTGTTTTAGAGAAAGCTTTTACATGAAGAAAAATCTGGATACTAGTGAAATATATGCAAGTGAATAAATGTGACATCACTTTCAAAATTTTTTAAGTTATAAAATAATAAACAGCTCTTTATGAGATAGTTAAATTTTGTTAGATTTTAATCTAGCCATGGAATGAAAACAGTTTCCCATTTTGTAGTGTGTTACCAAGCAGTAGTAACTTCTTTCAAAATCAAATTTCTCCCCTTTAATAGGTAGCTATTTAAGTACCATGGAAACAAGGCAGTAGTGTGTTCTAAAATCTTTAGGAGTTCTCTGAATTTTTTTCAGCTCTCATTACAAATACGTAATTTTGCCCCTGCAACTGAGCAATCATGCTACAAAAAATAAACCTGATATGATGGGGTTTTACCAGCGACAAAGTTCATGAAAGTAAATGTAACTGCTTTTATTTTCTACTTAATTAATTAGGAGGACAGCATACTTGGGAAACATGATTTGAGACATGGGAAATAACTTCTTGAATGACTGCCACGATTGCAAATTATTGTTCAGTTGTAGGTGACATCAAAGACAAGATTGCTGTGAAAGTCAGTGTGTCTGTTCATGTAGTGCTGCCTTTATGTCTGTGTTCTAGAAGATGGAATAGGCACGTGGAAACCACACTGCTCTTGACTGAGCTGCTAATTGTACAAGACTGATTTGGATCAATATGCTTAAATGATGGACAATTTATTCTTCCAGGGTTCCCATTTCACTCTGTAAACTGGGGAAGAGTTCAAGCAGAGCTCAAGGGAGATGTAAGTAAAATTCTATTACATAGAAGAGTGAATTTAGTCCTCAGACCTGGCCCTGTCACTTAGAGGTAGCCTTGCAATCTTCACTCCTCAAATCACTTTGCAAGTACAAACTTGGATTTTCTTTAGCAGTCTTTTCCATTAGCAAAATTTCTACTCTTAATCTTTTTCTTTATATAAAAGAAAAAAAATCCAGTGGTAAAATTAATAATGAAGGAGCCATGTGCTTGAAGCAAATGTGTCAAGAAATGACTTATTTTTTCTGACTAATGAAAAAAAAGGGTAAATTCATTTACCCCATCTTGGTTTTTTTGCTGTTATAACACTCTGTAAAATTCTTGCCTTATGCTGTCCTATTCAGGGTTTATTTGTTTCTGTCTTTGAGGGGATAGCTCATCATATAAAAGGGGAACGCATTGGAAAAATACAATTGTTCCCTGTATTCTCCAAGAAGTCTTGTTATGCAAGGTCCTCTTTAAAAATACATCTGTCACACTCTATGAAACGTTTATATGGCCTCTGTTTTCATATCTCACAGTCCTAATGCTTCCCAAGATATAACTGTGATATAAGAAGTTACTACTGTCTCCGTTATAGTGAGGGGAAATTAAAGTACAAAGTGCCTACGTGAATTGGCAAAATCACAAGAGAGGCCTATAGGGGAGCAGGAAATTGAATGCCAGCCTTATAGCTTAACCAGCGTGTCAGCCTTCTCTTTGAAAAGAATAAATGGCCCTGGAACTACTGAATGGTTATTGAAATCAATATGCAAGAAATAAAAAGGAGATAGTAGTTTTTTCTGTAATCTTGCGTCTGAGATAATATTTCACATTTCAAAATTGTTGTACTTTCAAAGGACAGAAAATAGGCAGACCAAGCAGAACAAGTGAAATATTTTAATCCTATAGAATTCTGAAGAAATCAGTGTAAATCACAGCCAGATGCATATATTTATGTAATTTGTGTGACTGTTTGTACATACACACACACACACTTTCTATTTCAGAAGAGTTGTCCTCCCTCCATCACTTCTGACTTTATTGTTAAAGACATTTTCTGTCAAGGCAAGACAAAAGCAAATTCCAGGTTTTTTTACAATGTCTTGCTGACAAAATATGCCTTCTTGTTCCATGTTTGTCAATACATCAGGCATATCTTACATAACTTTATTTATTGGTGTTAATCACATAATTGATTTCTATTTTTATTGGTAGGATTCTCACAATTGAAAAGCCCACAGTTTTTAGAAACAGATTCAGTATCAACTATCTTCCCAGTTATAAACTACAAATGTACCTGGTGATATTGCACATTCTTCAGGATCTTAATTTAACAACCTTGTTTTAGTGCATCAAGGTTCTGAAATGCCAAGACTGAAAGAAAAATCAAGAGGCCAGAACATGGCATATTTCTGTATGATATTCAATGCTAATTATTAGCTATGTCAAGGAGGTCTGGAGCTGTTATAATAGTGAAGTCATTAGCCTGACTGTTTATAACCTATTATTTAACTACAGTGTAGCATTAAAGAGTCAACTACTCACATTTGCTACTCAGGCAGAGACATTTATGACCAAACAGAAATTCTATACACTGTGGTTTTCCTGACATTTTGCTCAGCTGTTCACTACTTATTGGAAACCATGATTACTAAATTGTTTGCTAAATTCAGTGTAAAGTTTAATGAATTAGAGAAATACACTTTACCAAGAGTTATATTTAACAGGGATGAGCCTATGTCCTAACAATAGTATTAATGCTAAGAAGGAAAGAGAATTTAGGAGTAGAGAATTGCCTACTGTGAAATGAAGTGACTAGAAACAAAAGAAAAAAACCTATACTGTTCCTTACCCTGGCTTTTATGGCTCAAATCAGAAATAAAGATAGATGAAATTTTAACATCTTTGCAATGAAAATGTTTTGAAACTTTATTAGAATTTAATCTTCCTGTCTTTTTGGGCCATTTATCATCCGGTTCACTTCAGGCAATGACAGCTCTATAGTGATCTCCTATTGACGTGCAAAGAACTTTTTCCCAGTGTCATGTCATTCAATCCATCTATTTTTATGCTTCTTAGGAATTATTTACTAAAATATATAAATTTTAAGGCTCTTCAAAATAATAAGCATCTTTCTGAATCAATTTATTCTATTCTCATACACCTTAACTTTTCTGACATTAATTTATGTGAAAATTTTACATGTCACGAGTTACTACTGTAAATTGAGGATGAATTTTCCAACTAAGCAGAACCTTTTTAGTGTTGCAAAATACCAGTAACTTTAGTAGCCACATTTATTTGATGTCAAGAAAAAGGAAGAGGATTACAAGTTGGAATAATTAGTATTGGAAACTAATCTTCATGCTGAACTCTGATGGAAATGAATGGGTGAGTTTTTGAAAAAGACTTTTAATCACCCCTTTTGTAAATAGTGAGTCTCTTCATCTCCTCTGCCTAAAAACTTCATTATTTTTTTCTTTTCAGACATTTCCTTTCCTTTCAGACTTTGAACTGGTTCTTCTAATCCTAGTAATGGACAGTTTAAAGACACAAATAAAATCTAACATCTTTGAAAAAAAAAATGGAAGGGAAAAGACAACTCCTTTTAAAAAACATGTGGTACTCACTGTAACACTGAGAAGAAAATTAGTGTGTGCAATGGACATCGCCCCAGCCCAGTACCTATGAATGAGCCAGCAATCCCTGAAGCAAAATTCATGACTTTCTAAAAACTTTCACTAAGTGCTGTAATGAATTGGATCTTTGAAATAGGCTTGTAAGGGATACATCAAAATTATCTGAGCCTTAGAGCTCAGTAAGTTCAGCTCCATGATGAGACACTTCGGTAGAGGTTGGGGAGGATATCATAGACCCTTGAGAACATATCAAATTTAGATCAGTGATGTTCAGGATAAGGAACAGCTCAGTGGTAGCTGTTTAGGTAGGCAGATATTCCATTCAGTTTTATTTTCTCTTAAAAAGGCAACGCATTTCTGATACCAGAAACTTGGCTCTGTCACTGGTGATACATTGACCTGTACAGAGTGAGAAATTAACAGAAATAGTTTAATGTCTTTAACACAAAAATGAGGAAGTATCAGAGCTTTTAGAAATGTATGTAACTTTTGTAGTACCCAATTTTCAATCTACAAATACGTTTATTTACAAGAATAATTACATCTGCCAATGTGCTAGAAGAATAGTTACATTTTTTCTTCAGTGCTATTTATCTCATTGTAATGAAACAGCACTTCCACCCCTACAGATCAACACTGCTATCATATCACTGGTAATAGATGCTACTTCTGAATCATATGGAAGATCAGTATAATCGAAAATCAATGATCTAAACTGAGGCTGGTTGTTCTATAATGTGGTTTATGTAATTTGATAATGCCAATCCTAATGGAGTTAAATATAATCCATTGAAATTTCAGGATGCAAGGGTCAATAGGGAGTGCAATGCTTCACTTCCCAGCAATTACCACTTATTACTGGGGCAGTGCTTTTGCTTTGCTGTTCTGCTTGCCTCAATAAATAATATTTGGAGACCCTGCAGCTGCAGTCAATAGAGTACAGTTTTATTGTCACAGCTTCATAGTCAGATCAATACCAACTCTTCTGAGACACGGGAGAGAGCCACCACACGCCAGTCTAATGAAACCATGTGTTTTTATGATTCTGAAATTATACATTTTATTCATTGCTCATGCTTAATGTCACTGTTGCTTTTAATAGGCCCCTTTTGACTCAACTTTTATGTGCCCTTCACATGACATTTATGTGTACAAAGAAAGGGAATTTGTGTTCTTAAAATGAGTTATAGTGAACCAAAATTGCAAACATTTCCTGATTTTTTGTGATGTCGAGTTCAGTTACAACATTTCCCTACATTGCTGTTGCAGAGTTTGAGAATAAACTAGAAAATAATAAGTGTCTAAGTGGACCTCATGCTGCCATTTAAAACCCATTGAAGCACAATGTAAACTTCAGTCAGGAGTGTGATTCTGTGTTGGTTAAAAAACCTGATCATTTTAAAATATGTCCAAAAAGCTATCTGCATCTTTATGAAAATTTACGCGTAGCAGCTTACTCTGAAAACACCAGACTCAGCCTGGCTATGCAACTCAAACATCTCAAAAGATTTAAATGAACAAGTTCCGTTAAAGGCACCCGGGCTCAATTCAGGAAGAACATTTAAGACACAAGTTAAATTCTCTTGTGTAAACACCAGTAGTGATGTGAACAAGCATCAGGGAATAGCATTATTCCATGGAAGCAATTTTCTTTACAATTATTTTTCAACTATTACTTGTATTTTTTACATCTCATGCCAGTGATGATTTGTCACAGGATGATAGAAATAAGGTGATCAGTCATTTCCATTGGGTTAACATAGACTTCTTTCAATGAATGCTTTGGAAACACCAAAAGCTCAATTTTTGCTGCTGTTAAAAATCCCAGAAGATGTATAGACACTGAAAGTCTGTTCAATGATTTAAAGTCAGGTAAAAAAGGTGAGGAAGGATTTCAACATTTCTTTAAAACAGAGACCCTCTTTCCAGCACCTTCAGGAGGGAGTTTTCCTTTGCAGTAGCGTAAATATTTATAACACTCACCACCACCTGCACAATCATCCCCATAAACTGATATGCTCTCATAACTGCTGGTAATGAAACGTGTTTTACGCTACAAGCCTTTGGCAATGTGTCTGTGCAGCGCAGACTTTATCAAAACAAGAGCAGCAGCAAGCTCCAGCCACTGCTGTGGCACAGCCACTGCCTAATTTGAGGTGTTTTCTTTCCCAAACAGGCATCTCACATGCACATATATATGTATGCAAAACTAGAGGAAGCAGTGTTGCTGCCCTAGAAGCAGTGTCTTGGGATTCAGGTTTTATTCCCATTTTTTTCCCACTGATTTATTATTAAACTTTTGGGAACTTTATCTGAAGTTGCCTCTTGAAAAACAGAATGCTGATACCCGATTATTTTATCTGCTTTGAGATTAATGAATGAAAAATGGCATGTATGATGTAAACACTCTGTGAATAACATTTATATTTGTATAAATCTAGGCTTTTAAATAACCAGTTTTGAGTAGACAGTGTATAGTTACCTCATTTTAGAATAACTATGATTCTTCTGTTTGGGACACCTAAGTTACCAAAGGAAAGTTACTTAACTCCTTCAGCAACAGTTTGGGACAGCTTTCAACTCTTAACGAATCCAGAATAATCATGAATTTGAATAATAATGTCAAACCAGAAAAATTAAAATTCATAAATGTCTTAACTTCAAATCTCTCTAGAAGGCATAATTAGTTAAAACCATGCCTGAGATCCAAAATTTTGTTTATAATGTATGAGCAGACTATGGGTTTGTTGGTCATCATCCAGATTCATCTAGTTTCAAAACTTTATAACGGAATAAGATAGAATTCTGGATTTACAATAAAATTTTGGCAGAACAGATATTCACGTTGATGTTCAACTGTAAAAATCTTCTCATTGTATATACATATATATATATGTATGGATGTATGTATTTAAAAGGCAACTAGTTTTGCGCACTGAGGACATAATCTGGATAAAGACCATGCAATAATTGAAGTTGATCTCACTGAAGACAATAGAAGTCTCTTCCACTGATTACAATGGATATTGGATAGAGTACTAAATGGGAAAATGAAGGCATTTATCCAATGAAGCTCTTAAACATGAGAATAGTCTCACTTAAATCTCATTGAAAAACCTCTTAGTTTTTCAGCAGGATTATTTGCAGGACGAAGAATGACTCTGTGTGAGCAGGGATAACAGAACAAGGCCTCTGTAGTCGTGTACCTGGAGCAGATCTTTGAGTGAAGGCAGGCAGAGTCTGTATCCACGCCTCTGGGCAGTCGCAGTGGTACCTGAGCCCGGCTGAAGCACAGCTGACGAGGTGCTGCCGAGCCAGAGGATGGGGTGAGTCCCACACACCTCCACTGCCTTCCCAGGAGGGGGCTGATCCCTGTGCTACGTCGTGCACAGCGTGTGGCTGTTCCCAGCCTTCCACCACCACGTTAGCTCTGCTGCCAAACCCCTTGGGCCATTCAGACAGGTGCTCGTTCCATGCTGAAGAGCAACTGAGAAATTTGAACATGGGACTTCTCCCATGAGTAGACCTTCAGACCATCTTTGTAACACTTCTCTGAGGGCACGATAGGGAAGTTTTGTATGATAGAACAAGTTGTATTTTAGCAAGATCACACATGATGGCAGAAGGGAGGATATTATTTAGTTATGAATTTGTAAAGGTGAGCAAGAAAGCACAGATTATTCCTACATAAAAGTAATCCATACTGTAAAATCCAAGAGTAGGATATTGTAGTAAATTTAAAATCCTCATTTTTGTAAGGAATACACCAAGTTATTCCTTAGTTATCGAGAGAAGTACATGCAGTATGTGTAGAGATTAAAGTTGTGCAGTATTTTCTCTTTAAATTGTCATATTTAGGCATTGATCATTCAGTGAAGACAGGACAGCTAGAAAAGTTCTGCTTTGCCAGTCCTTGTATCATTTTGACATGCCAAACTTACAGGTGGAACAAACATAAAATGAAGAGACTACATATTAATTGCTGAGAAGAGTCCAAGAGCAGAACAGATACATTTTAGTGTGATTTTTATAATGAATCACTTGACAAATGAGATGACTGTTGCATGTGGAAGTTGTACCAGTATTTTTTCCTAACAGAAACATTTTTAGGTGGAGAAATGCTTATCTATTTTATGATCAAATGTTATTGGAAATGGCTATGTCTTGGGAAATGAATGGGATCTTATATTGTCACTGAACATATTGAAAGTCACTAAAGACTGTAAGTTAACTCCTTATGGTTCTCATTTGAATGTGTCAAAGCATCACTAGAACTAGATAATTCATTACAATCCAGTGCAGTTAAGCACCTCATAAAGTTAATATTCAACACTTGTATTTACAGCACTTTCACTTCAGTAGGTTTTTAGGGATGTTGTTTAAGCCAAACTGGTGCTGACGCAATTATTTCATTTTGCCTTGTGTCAGTGTGAGATAGTAATATTTTTCTTTATTGAATGTTTTCCCAAAGTCAGACCATTTACTCATGTTACAGCGCAACAGAACAACAACTCAAAACACACCACTCCCATTGGGGAGGACATGGCATTTATGAAAGAACCAGAACTTCCAGGCCTTTTTCTTAGTCTTCCAAGAAATAATATCCCTCTTCTGCTTTATAAAAAAACACAGTATGGGACTGGGGCAGAATTCCTTTTTTTTCTTTTAGTTATTCAACTTCTGTTTTGCTGTATAAGGGATTTACAGATTTTCCATGCTTTTCATAACAAAAACCAGAAAATAGGCTGCAGTTTTCATCTTATTTACCCATACAGTACGTAGGATTCAAGAAAATACAGTCATGCCAGTAGATGTATAAATTATTTGCTACTGTCTTACCTTTCTCTCCCAAAATGAAAATATTTTGACAATGAAGTGATATCCTAGATTTTGTCTTAGTGATTCCTACCACAAACCACTTCATCCTTTTCCCTGTAAAACTGTAAAAAAACCCCAAAACTTCCTTTTAAAAACAGGCAATAGTTCTGATCTTTATATTGTCCTTTTATGGTGTAAACATTGCAGAAAAAGAATATGTTAATATTTATAAAATGCTAGCACATTATTTAATTCGGATGAAAATAATAACAGTGTTATTGCAGTAAACATGGTGTAAAAATATGTGTGGGAATGTTTGTAGTAAGAAGAAATTCTTTCTTTGGTACTTTTATTTTAAACTACTGTAGTTTTCAATTTTATCAATTGGCCTAAGAAAGATACTGTCACTCCTTAAAAATCCTATTATGAGAAAGGAATAGTAATAATGATAATAAAGTATCTTTGAAATACTTCTGTCCAGAATTGTGTAAAGTTGGGATGCATGAAAAGAAATAGAATTATAATATTTTCTATAGTCCATTTTAATTATTGCTTGAAGTCACAGACAATTAGATATGATTTGAGGGTGTGCAGTTACACTAGTTCTGGAATTAATTCACGCATTGGTTGTTTTATGTATACTCTGTGATTCTGTTCAGTGTCACAAAATATATTGAAAACTCTTAACACCTTTTAAAACTCGATTCACTTCTGATGCAATAACAGAGATTGGTCCAATAAAGTAGAATGAAAATCCATTTGTGAACCTTTTTGCTGAAGTATATTAAAAAAAAAATCTCCTGTTATTTGAGCTTACCTTATAAAATGTTTACATGCTATTAAATACTACTAACATCTCCTGTGTAAATTAAATGGGCTGTGATGTTCCCTATGTCCTAAAGAGCAGTAGTACTTGAGGCTATAAAAATACCTTCATGTAATAAATCAAATGCTCTGCTCCTAAAACTGGAATTATAAAAATAAAGGACAAAATCCCTGCCTAATTAGCTTGTCTGTACAAGCATTGCTCTGCAAGCACTATAAACAAAAGTATGTTCCAACTACTGTAGTTCCTACCATTCAGCATATTTTAAGAGCTAGTACCTGGTGCAGGAGGGAGAATTTACTTGTCAGAATAATTTTGAGAAATAATTTCAAAGTGTGTGTACTAGTTTGTTAAAGATTTTTCCATCTATGTAAATAAAAGGTAGTGGGTAACATCATTTGACAGTATAGAGGTTTGCCCCAATGTCTAAATTCAGAGGGGAGGCAGGGAGTTGAAGTAAGTTGATCCTTTTAATACTAACTTAAAATATTTGCTTTCATCCATTTACTGATGTGTAAGTGAAAGGCAGCCTAACCTGGCATGAAGGCAGGTATAAATGTTAGGCTGAACTAGAAACCTTTTTCTTCTCAGTTTGCTTGTGTCTGCTTGCCGTGATAGTTTCATTCGTTGTTACATTCCACTGAACCTTTTGCAAGTCAAGTTTGCCAACACGAGACTTTGCCAAACTTTTCTGTTTTGTTTTAGTTTTACTTTTGGAAGTGTTTTTGGCTTCAGCTGTGTAGAGAAGTGATATCTTTAGATAAACCTATTCTACAAAGAGTAAAATGTGTGTTGTAGCAACTGACAGGATCTCTCCTTAACCATTTTATCAGCTAGAGCCACTTTTCTGTCTGCTACAAAATTGGGTGTTACTGAAATTTAGATAAGAGCTGAAAGAATTATTTCAGCGAGGAATAGCTGTTTATAGGGTGCTTTTTTAAAATTTTACATTAAAACATAATTGGATATTAATTGAATCTATATGCAGTAGGTACTGTGAATATGACATGCCTTGTAGCTTAGTTCTCACCTAGACTGATCCTTAAATGAGTATTTATTGACTCTCTCCCCACAAATTGTATTATTTGATGTTACAACTGTTCCCATGTGTGTCAATAGTTGGTATAACAAAGTGCTGGGAGGCTGCAGACTCCACTGCTCTCCGTTTCCTCGAAGATGAGCACACAAGTGTTCCAGATATAAAGCCAGCTTGTATTAGCATCCAAGAAAAATAAACTTGAGCATGTAATTCTTAAATGATATAAAAAGATTAAAGAGGTTGAAAACAAATCTCCCTTCTGCCCGTGAGGGCTTTGTAGAATGTCTGCTTTTCTCCATCCTGATTTCCCACCCAGCAGCATTAGAGCCCTTGGGGCTTGTAATGATCTCAGTGGGGACCCCTCTGATCCATAGAAACCTGGTCCTTGTCCCTCCATGCCCCACGGCCTGGGAGGCCCGTCCCTGTCCCACAGTCCTGCTGTGGGGTGACCTGTGCTGCTGGCCCTGCACAGGCACCTGTGTCCCCACACACTGGCGGCACTGACCCCAACTGCCCAGTCCCCCTTTACACGGACTTCCCTCACAGGCCTCAAACATGTTTGTCTTTCCACAGGACACAGTAAATCACAGACAAACGGACTGAATGCTTTTGCCACCTAATCACACCTGGAGAAGGCGACATTCTTGAAGCCTGTTTTCTTGACAGCCTTAGTGAGTGCGTTCTGTGGTCACACCCATCAAAGTGCTTCTCAGCCGCTTGGGTTTCCCGAGGAGCTCCGCGGCCATCAGTGAGACGAGTCCCACCTGCTCTCCCAGGAGCAGGGGGAGGCAGCCCCGGCGGCTGTGCCGCGCTGGGAGCGTGCCTGGAGCCGGGGGGACGCAGCTGCGCCGGTGCCTCGGCCGGGGCAGGGACGGGGCTGAGCTGCTTCTCCTCCCGCCGAGATTGCTGCTCCGGGCAGCTCCCCGAGCGCCCCTGAGGAGGTGTGTGGGGGGCACCGCCCCTGCCGAGAGCCGGGGCTGGCACGCGTGCTGCGGTGGCGCGGTGACCTCTCTGTGCTGCGGGGGGCCGTGAGCTGCCTGGGCTGGGCTCGGTGCCTCCAGCGGGGCAGCCGAGCCAGCGGGATGGGGGGCGCTGCTGGAGGCTCTGGGAAGCCTTGGGAAGGTGATGCTTTATGCTTTTTGTGCTTTGGTCCTCGCGGGCAGCCTGCCCAGGCGGGGGACGTGCACCAGGCTCCAGCAGCGCTCATGGGGAGCACTGGGGATGCCCTGGGCCCCATCCCGTGGAGCGGGTGTGAATTCAGTGTGGGAGCTCCATGGGAAGCAGCACTCGTTGAAGTTTGACAAGGACCAGGTGAAAATAGCTGGCTTGTTGCTGGTTTTCTTGTTTGCATTTTGTTAGGTACATAAACTTCGTGCGAGGTGTGCCCTGCTGTCTATGCCCAAGTCAAAAAGTGTCTGTGTTTTTAAAAGAGAAAAGAAAAAGCTAGGTGACTGTGTAAATGGCTTTTTGGGGTCTGTGCTGACAGGTTTTCACAAGTGCTTTTGTACTGCCAGCCCAGTTAGAAGTTCAAGTTAATTCTATGAAGCTCCTTTTCCATAACAGGACACAAGAACAGGTAGATGTGCTTTGCAGTTTTAAATTGCTGTTTCTTTAAAAGGTACTTCTAATGTACATGAATAAATTAATTTATAGCTATAAATTAATACTAGGGTAGCATGAAAAGTTTGAGGTCTTAATATCTTTTACACGTATAAAACGCTAATTTTACCAGCAGTAGGTACTAATTTACTTGTAAGCAAGCTGTGTTTATCTCTGCATACTGATGTTATTTGTCCAATAGCCTGCAGAGTGTGCACCCTGCTGCCCTAGCCCAGAGCTGCTGGTGAGCTGCAGCAGGGGCCACAGGGGTGTGCAGGTACAAGCCAGGTAGGGGCAGGCAGGGAGAGGGGAAAAGGCCAGGCCTTTTGGCAGCAGATCAAATCTGGGTGGTTTAATTGTATCGTGACACTTTGACACATAATTTCATTGTACGTTTATAAGTGAACAGGCAACTGCTGTAGTTATGTTGTGAGTGGTGCTCTCAGTGTGGCAGAGCTTTGAATTCATTGATATTTTCAAATAAATCTGAGAGGAATAATGTGCTTCTCTAAGATAATTAAGTTCCTTTTACCTTGGAAATCGTTATCTGAGAAAATAAATGGAGTCTTAACTATTGAGGTAACTTCAGAACTGCCTTCTTGTTGTCCTGCTTGGCCTGATGCGTGTGTGTGTGATAGTAAGTAGAGCTGGTGAAAGGCATTATTAAATTTCACAAGTGAAATGTGTGTCTTGCATGACCTCAATAACAGAAGCCAGAGGAGTCAGCATGTAGAAAAGCATGGAAAAGTGAGGAGGCCTTTGATCATGAGAGAGGTGGAGATGAGGAAGAGGCACAATGCTCTGTGTTATGAGCTGCAGCTGGGTGTGTGGGAGCAGAGCTGTCTGTGGCAGCCCACCTTAGCTGCTGCATATTGATAGTGTTCTTCTTGTATGCCTGAATACACAGTGGTGCTTGATAATTTTAATGACTTGTTACTTGATGCTGCAAATGTGATTCTTGATTAACTTAGGTGCCTCCGTGCTGAGTTGTAGTTACAGTCTTTCCTGTACATTTTCCATTGGAGCACAGCCGAGTATTTGGGTTGAATTATGGATGAAATGTTGCTAGACAGTTCATTTCTAGTTCACTATAGGAAACCTGAGATGTCATCAAATGTGTATTTCTTGATAGGAAGCCACATATTATTTTCAGGCAAATTAAATTTTAATGTTACCAAAAAAACTTGACCTGTCCTTTATAGAAAGTTATACTATTGTGTTGTTGGGTGGGTTGTGGGAATGTGTATTGATGCATGGATCTCAATTATTTTAATTCCATGACACTATCAGGAACAGGCATATGACTATAATAATGCAATTCTCTTTAACACAGTCTGTAAAAATGCATTGATTTTATAGCTCCCCAAACTGATTACATTAATATCTGTGCATAATTAGTTTACACATTACTAAATTACTGACAGATTAAAAGTGAAATAGTGCAGTTCATACACGGCCGCATAACTGCCAGAAAGGAAATTAATATGGATTCAAATGGTCCTTGGAGACCTGCACTGAAATAGCAGAAATCTATAAAGACTGCTTGCGTTAGGAAATTTCCATCACCAACATGTTTGTGGTTGATGCTTTTCTAAGTCTGTTAATATGGGTAAAATTTAGTACAGGAAATGATGTTTGAATGATGCTTTTACTGTTACCAGCTCAAGAATGTGTTTATTAAAAGTAAATTCCTGACTTAAATGGCAATTACATCACATGTGAATATGAATTTTTAAATACCTTTTTAAGTGTTCCTAATGAAGTGGTAGTAGTATAAAGTAGCTACTACTTAAGATTCATTTGCAAATTATATTGTTTTTAGAGACTATAAAAATTGAGAACTTGCTCCTGGTGCTTCTCCCTTGGGCCAAACACACATTGGAGATAACCCTATATTAAAACTTGATCTGTTTATACAACCTCAAACTCCTCCAGACTATTTTCTGTCTTTAGAAGAGTTTTGATGTAAACTGTGCAGCTCAGTTTTATGCACAATTCATCAACAGTCTACAGGCTTTTACTTATTGGATACGTCTTGATGGTTACTTGGATGCCAATTCAAGCTATCATTGTGGAAAGAACTGTGTAAAGAATTGGTTGTGTTTCTTACAGATTGATTGCGGCAGAAAGTGGTGTAAAGATGCTTTTTTTTGCCTTTTCTTTATATTTCATTTCTTCTCAGCCTTGTTAGACCTGTGTGAAATATGATCTTGAAAGGAGAAAGAAGTGAGAGACTGATGCAAGCGCTGCTTTTTGTTGCAGGCTTTGGTGAAGGCTGGGTGTGACCTCAGTGGAAGGGTAGCATTCGTGAGTTGGACAGGATGGCAGGAGTGAATTGTTATGCAAAGAGCTGCAGCCAGATTTACTATTTACAACTGAATACAAAATGGAGATGCAGATGAATTTAGTCTCAGTTGGGTCTCTTGAGGCAAAATGCCCTCCAAGGTCAACCAGCATGATGTGCATAAGGATCTGGTTTCTTGGAAGTCTCAGTATTTATAGCTTCTGTTGCCCTTAGCAGAAGCTGTGGAGGTTGGTGGGTGTCAGCTCCAAAGCCATATTACAAAAGCAGAGCAAATCTGTTTAGGGGAGAGAAAGATTGCTGCTGCTGCTTCCCTGCCTTGTTCCTTCTTTAGTGTAGCATTTAGTTTGCTGTTTCTTACTGAGCCTCAAAAAATTAGATTTAATTCTAGTATATAGAAGATTTGGGAAGACAGTACTAAATATGCCTCTTTTCTAATGTTCCTGTAGTTTCTCAAGTGGGTTCATTTTTTCTTTTCGAGAGGACTTTTTGGTTCTTTTAGAAACAATTTTCTTTAAAATTAAGCTTATAGAATCATACTATGGTTTGGGGTGGAATGAGCCTTAAAAAACACTTAGTTCCAATCCCCTGCCATGGGCAGGGACACCTTCCACTACACCAAGTTTCTCAAAACCCTATCCAACCTGGCCTTGAACACTTACAGGGATAAGGCAGCCACAGCTTGTCTGGGCAACCTGTGCCAGGGCCTCACCACCCTCAGTGTGAAGAATTTTTCCTTATAGCTAATCTAAATTTAACTTTTTTCAGTTTGAAGCCATTACCCCTTGTATCTCACCCCTATATGCCCTTGTAAAATATCCCTATCTTGTGAGTCCCCTTCAGGTACTGGAAGATGCTCTAAGGTTTCCCTGGAGCCCTCTTTCCTCCAATCTAAACAACCCCAACTCTCTCAGCCTGTCTTCATAGGAGAGACCCTTCAGCTCTCTGATCATCTTCAGGGACAAAGTTCAAATGAGAGCTGTTTAGAGGTACCAAGGTTTCGTTCTGGATGTGTTACTTGCTTTTGCTTGAATGGTAACAAATATGTGGCTTTGTTAAATAGGGATGATGTTTAGATTCATGAATTCACATGAAGTTGCCTGAACATTGCCTTCTGGGAGGAGATTGATTTCATGTTTAAGTTAATAACAATTTTCACATTGTGATCCATTTCGCTGAAGTAGTCATTGTGACTTGTTAGAACTGTATTTATGTTTATGTTTGCATGGTAAGTACTTCAGATTCAGCAGTCTTTGCTGGAATTAATCACACGTACACGCCAATTTACTTTCTGGATTTGGAATTAAGATGGATCTGCGTGAAACATGATGATTTTGTTTGTAAGTGTTTTTTGGTAAACGTTTCCATCAGTTATAACTCAGGCAGTGAGATGCCATCTGGGAGGTCTGCCAGGTTTCTGCGTTGGCAGACCTGTTGTGTGTTCCTGTGGCACTGCCGCACATCTGGCTGAACCAGCAGGAAGTGCTTCACTTCTTGCCAGCTGCTGGTGCACTTACTCTCACACTGGGCTTGTGGACAAAGCAGTGGCCAAAATTTCTAGGAGGAAGCAAGGACTGCATGTGGATCTAAGAGACCAAACTTTATGGAGCTTGGTTTTTAGTATTAGATATTAGGAAGCAGAAGGAAGATGAACTCTACTTTTGTTTGCTTGTTCTTGAAAAAATATTTTCAGGAGTAGAAACCTCTATTTTTATGGATAGGAAACTTCTGCAAGGCAGAGCTGTTATTATCTGCAGTATTAACAAATACACATTATGCACCAAGATTATTGGCACCAAGTCAGCCCTGTGTTTGAATGATGTTTCAGGTGAAAAGAGGCAATGTTACAAGTGCTGTTAACTTCCTTGTTTTAGGCAGAATTTTGAAACAGCTGTAATGCTTATGCATTAGTATATATAGTTTAGTTATAGTTTTAGTATTAGTTATAGTTTTAGTATTAGTTATAGTTTTAGTTTTATATATATAGTCTAGATATAGTTTTAATGATATTGTCAAGTAACATTTAATGCATAAGGTATTTAACATGACCAGCTATCTTACTTAAAACTTACTTTGTGGATTTTGAATGCTTTGTTTTGGCAATGAGTATACCTTGGCAGTGTTATTAAGAATTGAGTAATTCCTACTTTAGATTCGTGTCCAGAAAATCACTCTAAATGTTATCCTTGACATACTTCTAAAAGTTCCTTTGACTTTTAGTGATATGTGTCTCCTGTAATTTTTTTTTTTTTGTCAAAAAGTTTTGTTTATGTATACTGCATGTCTTCATAGTAAGTGTAGTGAAATAGGAGGCAAGATTAGATTAGTAGTTTTACTTACTACATTAGCCTTCTATAACTCTATAGGTCTTGAAGTTGTAGCTTTTCTACTAAGATGAAGCTGCATAAAAACACCCCTCACCACCAAGAAAAAAACAACCAAACCCAACAAAAACCAGCTTTTGACTTTTTATTTATTATGAGCTTTACACTGCTAAGGCGGAGTTAAGATTGCTTAGAAGCTGGTCACAAAGACTGTTTCTGTTTAATGAGGTATGTGAGCGTTGGAAGAATTGTGAAACATTAGACTGCAGTTTCCATAGATGTTAATTTGACATTTTTACAGGAGTATTCTTTTTGCTTGTCTGTATCAAACAGACTGTAATTACATAATTATTTTGTTTTAGAATTTCATTTGCTTCAGTGCATTCTGGTTTTCATATGGTCTCTTGTAAAGCTCATGTAAATGTTGCTGCGTTCAGATAGTTTGAGCATCATCGTTTTACCCGTTCTACTGGTTTCCTCACAAGTCTTACAACCTTGTGGGTTTTCCTCCTTGTATTAACTCCAGGAAACCTAAGATCAGGAAAGCTGAGTTTCTTACAATAAGAGGGCAAATTAAATTGGCAGATCAGTGTTTGCTGCTGAAGTTGCAAAGCTTTCCCAAGTGATACATGATTAATGTCCTGAATGGCTCAGACTTGCAGTTTTCTAAGTGGAATGATCTTGAAAAGTGTGCTGGCTGGCAATTGGATCATAGTGGAATAATCTTTCTCGTAAGAGTTAATGTATTAGAGGGGGCCTATATGTATGGACTAAAGTGTGCTCAGTTGAAATACGTATGTGGATATGTGGAGGATGAAGGTGCAGTAGTAGACTGTCAGGACTGTCCCACTTGACAAAGTGGAGGGCAGAGTGGCCCTTTAATGGCTGAATTTTCACTGCCTGGAGGTGCTGAATGCTTTCTAAAATAAAAATCCAGGGATGATTGTTCAGTATTCTACAATATTCTGTCTAATAATAATACAGAACCCTGACATTTGGATGGAGGTAATGTCAGAATTTATTGCTGTTTCATGAGAGCTACCTTCATAAAATGTGTGAAAGCTTGATTCTTGTTAAATTATCACTGAATTCACATCCCCAAAGATGGAGGACTTTTTACAGGAGCGTGAAGTGACAGGACAAGGGGGAAAGGCTTCTAACTGAAAGAGAGTAGGTTTAGGCTGGATATTAGCAGTAAATTGTTCGCCGTGACAGGGGTGAGGCCCTGGCACAGGGTGCCCAGAGAAGCTGTGGCTGCCCCATCCCTGGAAGGGTCCGAGGCCAGGTTGGACAGGGCTTGGAGCAACCTGGGACAGTGGAAGATGTCCCTGCCCATGGCAGAGGGGTGGAACAAGATGATCTTTAAGGTCCCTTCCAACACAAATCATTCTATGATTCTACTTTTTCTTCCCTGGATAACTGCGTGTAAACTACTGAGCATTTTGGCATTTTTGGAGGCAAGCTTTTTTTTTCTCTTGGGATTAACCATTAAATTAAAAGTAAATTAAAAAATCCCCACAAAGAACTCAGTGAAATGACCTAGTGTTAGGGAACTTTTTCTTAGGCAATATGTTTTAACCTTTTTGAAGAAACTGGCTATATTTTTTTCTTTCTTATTATGCTTTAAAGAGCAAATGTTTGGTATTTACTGGTTTCTTTTCCCTTTGGCTTGAAAAGAGTTACATCAGTGATTTCACAGCTGCTTTGAAAGTCAATCTTTTAAGGCAAGGGAAGGAACTGATCTAGAAAAAATGAATTAAATTGTACTTTTTCTATTTTTATTATTTCTGCTGTTATTTAAGAAAGGTGAGAGTGGTTTTCTGGCATCTGTGAAATAAATGTAGAATTTCCCTGCCTTACCAAAAGTAGTTAATCTTTTTTACATAATAGTTTTATCATTTGGTTATATGGGGCAAAGTGGTTTTCTAATCAGAGAATTAAAAAATAAAATGGTAATGCCAGAATGGAAACATGTTTTATGGATGACAATTTTTAAAATAATTTGTAGGTCCATTCAACATTTTCTGAAAGACATGAGCATTGAATATCGGGAGTTATGTTTGCAATTTTTGTGTTTTCTTTAATTGTTTGAGTAAATTTTGAAAATGTATTTCACTTTTCTGGAAGTAATTACTGACTTACTCTTTGAATTCTTCAAAGAAAAAGGAACAGGTGAAGATTATAAAATATAAACCAAGGGTCAGCTGATTGGCAAAGCTTTGACTTTAATGGGGAGATTTAATAACTTTCTCTATGAATTGATTATAGCATCGTCTGTAAGCATTTGCATAAATGCAAAAATAAATAAACATTAGGGAGAATGTTCTGGTGTTGCACTGTCCCCTCTTCCTGCCCCACTTCACTCTGTGGGACCTATTTCAAAATTTCTTCTCTTGTATTATGTGAAAGATGAAGGGACCTGATCTTTTTCTTATAAAAAAAAAACGGTGATAAAAAGTTAGAAATGAGCTTCTGTTTATTCCAATATTGAAATTCTATAATCTGGTCCGTGTAAAACCATATTTACAGCTGTTTGGCAAATGGATGAAGTTTGCAGCCTAAGTAACAAACTGCACAGAGATAGCCCTCCATTAAGAGTTGCTTGTGTGAGCATATCAGATTTCCTGTAATATAAACCACATAAAAAAATATATTTGATATGCTGTAAATCTTATTAAAGCACTGAAATGAACCCAGATATTTTTTTGTATTTTCTTCTACTTAGCAACATTTGTAGCAGTACTTACAAATGTATGGCTGCTTTCTGTGTATTTCTGCATGGTAAGGAGGAAGTATGAATACTTGTTATTAAACTTTTTTCTTGCAACAATATACTTAAAAGTTGTTGTGCCATTCAGACTTCTCCTAATGATGCTGAATACAGAACAGTACACAACAGGAAGATGCAAAGTGTAATATTAGAGGCTCTAATTACATTTTGAATTCAAAGCACATCACAAAAATTATTTGAATGTTTTCAAGAAACTCGAAAATCCTTCAACTGCTCCACTTGTACTAAACCCCTGCTCCTCTGAAACCAAGGAAATGAATATTCAATATTTTTTTCCATTTGAGTCCCTTGACATACTATCGATTCACTTTATTTTCCCAACAATTTCTGACAGATTTCCCAATGTGGATTACTTATGTGCTTTGATATTCATTTTGTGACTGCCTTTGAAAAGCACATAAAATTAGAACTGCAGCAACCTGTTCACTGGAGCTACAAACCAGTGAGCACAGCCCTTGGAATCACTGTGTTCACTGCTACTGGCGAGTGCAATAGACTTCCAGCATCCAACCTACTGAGTATTAAATGACGGCAGAAAGTGTTGAAGATGGAGGAATTAAAGAATTCACTGGCTTATGACAACGTTATTGAAAGAAATGTAACATCTTAAAAAGCCTGTTCCTTGTGTCTTCCATCTCTGTGTGGTCTATTTCAGTTCTGTTTAGTCAGGACACTTTATGTACCCTTTGGGTAGAACTGGCCCTTGTCCATTGCTTGGTGTTCCCTTTTTGATAAGGGATTCCTTTCCAGTGGAAGTAGGTCTTCTGCTGGCTCACTCTTAGACACGGAAACGTGCATATAAATGCTGAAAATTCTTGGAGATGGCTATTTCTTGCCTTGATACCTATGCTGGTGTTGGGGGAGAAGGTTGACATCAGGAATATGGTTTCCTTATAAATGTGTGTCTTGAATTTTCTGCTGGTGAAGATGATTGGTTTTCTTATAATAATGGTCTGGACTGGCTATATGGTGTTTTCTGCTCTGGATTCAGATAAAATGTTTTTTCACCAGGAAAATTCAAACTTGTGTTTATTTGATTCAATCCTCCTCTTACCCAAGATCTCTGGAAGTGGATGGTGCAGTTAAACACTATGAACAGTCAAATTTTCCACCCTTCAACAGGGACTGGTGAAATCCTATACCTCCACAGTAAATGACAGCACTTGAAGTATCTGTGTGATTTTTGTATTTTTTTTTCCTACCTGGTCTACTTCATAAACCTTTAGCAATTTTCTTAATCTGAGATTAGCCTGGTATGAAATATGATGTTTTGCTTGATTGGATAAACATGTGCAAGCAGTTGAGATTAAAATGAGATTTGAGAACTGAGTATTTCTATGTATATACTTTTTGAGTTATTTTAAAATTGTTTTTTTACAGATTTAGGAGCATTTGTGAAAACACTGGGAAGATGCTCTGAAGGTGAAGAAAACTTCCTAAGAAGTTAGCAAAGCTGTAAGTCAGGTAATTAATCTATAGTGTTTTAATAACTGAGATGACCCAGGTCCACGCTTCTGGGGATCCACATTATAGGAACACCATTTTAAACGTAAACCAAAATTTGATACCTGCAGCAATGTATTGGTTAAACAATCAAACAGAAAGAAGTTCCTCAAACAACAAAACCGCAGTGTGAAGACAGTGTTTGTGTGTATATCAGGCCAGAATAACGTGGAGCGGTTCTGTTTGATCCTAGTTTTCAAAGCTTTTTAAGCTTTATTCTTATTGGGTTTTTGATCTCAGATTTTTAAAAGCCTTTTTCTAGGTAGTTCCTTCAATTTTGGAACCTGAATCAAGTGAGATTGTTAAAACTTAATAATTCTTTTTAAGCTTCTTTATGCAGGAGGTTCCAAACTGGATTAATTCAAATTACTACTTTGGCAATACCTAAGCACCTGATGCTGATGTCATTACTGAGAGTTCTACCTTGCATGGAACCTGTATCATGGTTATGCTTAGGTAAAGTTCAGATCCCAGGATATCATGATGATCATCTAGCTGTATTTCATATTCAGTATTTAAATTCATGATGAATTCTAAATCAAAAAGAGGAACAGTTTAGCAACAGACGTTTAGCTTTCAATCTATAAAATACACTGTTATTAAATTGACAGAAGAGGAAGATGTGTAGGAAATCAGGTAGGACTGATGTTTAATTTTGAAACTGAAATACCATTTCTTAAGAAAAATACTATATTGAATAATTCCATTTCCTCAGTTTCTGGACTAGATTGTTAAATTAAGGGGTTGTTTTCTTGAAGTTTCCTGAAATCTTCACTTAACAGTTTCATAGCAACACACTCATTGTTCTCTTTAAAGTAGGACTTCTTCTGCTTCATAATGAAGGCTTTCTGGCAAGCCATCCTTAGAGGTCAGTTTAGTTTTCTAGACTAAAACGTCTTCTAGATGAACTGACATGGACCAATAGCAGCTGCTGCTCTGAACTCAAAATTACTGAGGATGCATACAGAACTCTGAGAATGTATACAGAACTTCCAAGTTCATGGCTCAGTAGTGTTTTCCAGGTTGGTGATGCAGAAGTGGCTTCTTGGGGCAGTTGTGCTGACAGTGTGTGAGTGTGTCTGTGCGTCTGTTGTTAAAAACTTTTTGATTTTGTCATTCCAGAATAAATGTGGTGGAGAGCTGGCAATCTGAGAGATTTTTCAGTTCTGTGAGTCCTAGGAAAATGAGCAATGGTTAGAAGAGAAAGTTCTTATTCCCCAGAGAGGGAAAGGTATAATGTAACATTGACCTTTATTAGAAACCTGGGAAGCCACAGGAGCTATCGACCTTGGGGCAAAACTCTACAGGAGAGGGTTTATTAGTTTTACTCCTTCAGAATCTGGTTGGTTTGGTTTGGAACACATTTCATTTACCTGAAGTAGAAACTCCTATTACTGTAGGAAAAGCACACAATCAGCTGAGAAACTGACTGGCTAGATTAGAAAACTTGATATAAATAATGCTGTCAAATGTGAGTGCTCTTGTGGAAAAAGGCTGGACAACATATTTTCATTCTTTCTCTCTCTCACCTTTATGTTCACAACTGGCTCTTCACAAGCAAGCTGCAGTTTTGGAGAGTAAATTACTCATTGATATTGTCAGAAAGTAGTTCACTGTCTCAAATCCTGTGCCATTAGGTTATTTCTGAGAACTTTTACCTAGCCCAACCTCCTGCTCTGAGCAAGAGTGACTTCCCAGCTGGACAGAGTTCCTAATGATTTATCTGTCTGAATTCAGTAAATCTCAGAAGCTGGAGATAACATAATCTCTAGAAGTGTCTGTTCTAATTATTAAAAACCTATTTCTCCTAAGGCCTGCAAGACTTTCTGTAGAACTGCTACCTACTGAATTGGTCCTTAAGCTGCATTACTGCATGACACTGGTATTCCAAAAGAGGTTCTTTTCTCTGTGAGGGTTCTGTTGTCCCATTTTTCTGGCTTGATGAGATCCCTTTGAATATAAGGTGCTTCCATCCACAAGCAATTTGGCATCATCTGCAAACTGGAGGATACACAAGTTGCGTTTCTGCTTGGCCATGTGAAATACCACGTGGATTTATCATTTGGATATATGGAAAATTAGTCCGATTTGAAATATTGCATCAATCACTAGGATCTACTAAGTTCCCATGGTGGGAAAAGCATCTCTAGCAAAGGAGCCTGGCAAAGACTTAGTCACTGTGGCTTGTCCATAGAGTTCTGTTAATATCTGTATTCATGTAACCTGTAAAAATAATTTTCGGGAGCTGTCGTAAGTCTGCCTCTGAATCATCTTGTGGCCATGATGGAGTGTAATTTTGTACTTGGATCTGCAGTTTGGCACAGAGGGTATTTTGTATCTTCAAGGTTTCTCTATCTGCTGAGATAAAATCTTGAAAGCTTTGAATCTGAATCAGACTCATTTGCTACCTGTAAAGCATATGGCCTTTTATATTCCAAAAGACACATCTCTGGCTCTATATTTTTTCCCTAAAGGGTTCTTATCCCTGGATTGTGCATGTCCTTAATAAGAGGGAAGGTATTCTTTTATGGGCAATAAACAATAATCTCTAGGACTCATGCTTTTGAGGTGAGGGTAGCAACAACAGACTCAAACATGTTGCAGGGGTGTATTTGATCATATTCTACTTCACTAGTTAAAGCCATGGAGGGGATTTGGGTTTAAACAGGCCAGCCCACATAGAAGAGTTGAAACATGTTCTTTCTAAGTATGGTGTAGCATATATGTATTCAGGAGAATTAATATAAATTAATCCTAGAGAAAAATGATGTAAATTTGTTTTCTGTTGTAAACTCTCATGTACTGCTTGGGTACTGCGACTTAAATCTGTTCAGGAAAGTTTAACAGCATAGATGCTACATAAAAACCCCCCATATTCCATTGTCCTTTCCACTTGCTGCTTTTCTACCTAGCAAATCCAAGAGAATTTAAAGATGTATTTTTAGCCATCACTTCAAACTTCGGTTTTCTCCTTTCTTTCTTTTTCACATTTTCTTTTACATTTTTGCAAATTCCTTGAGATGTGTGTTATTTACTAGTGTCCATTGCTACATGCTTGCAAGGAACTACCTTCTTCTTTCTTATGTTCTCGTACAGGTCGGATTTAAATACGCAATCATGAATTTAGCACAAGAGAGGTTTGAGTTAACTCACCCAGTAGCACACTTATTCCTTCATAGGTGAATATACTCAATATTTGAGAACTACTAGTACTAAAATTATTCTTGTGAGCTAATCTAAAAATAGAAAAAGATTTAAAACCGTACTATTCTTTCTGTGTTTTCTGTCAATGCATTTTTCTGGCACACTGTCAGAATTTTCTTTTAAGAAAATATTTTGAAAAGGCACCTGCTTAATGTCATTGGAGGCACTAACTCAAATGGAACTGTTAAGTCTCTTATTTTTATGAAATAGTGTTCTCAGAGCTCTGGCAGTAATGATCTTAAATTAGGTGAAAGCTTAAAATAGGCGAGGAATGACTGCTTTAAGATACCATTCCATCAAATGGCTAAACATTATAATACATTTATCCTAAAAATGTCTTTAGAATGCCTAATAAGATATTGTAGTTTATGCCTGCTTATGATTGTTTGCATAGATTTTGGTAGGCTGCTAACATGCTTAAACAAGTGCTCATATATAACCTTTACAGAACTGTGGCAGTGGTTATACAAAAAATCAATATACTCCACTAGGATATTGAAAAATAGGATTTTCTACTAGTTAGATGCACACCATTAAGTAAGGCTCCCTTACAACCATTGTTGCTTTGCTTGTCAGTTTTTTTCAATCTGTAATATATTCTCATAGAAATTTGTGACAATTACTCTAGCTCCCTGTGTAAATTTACTTTCCATTTTGAAGGGTGTAATTTTATTTTTCAGTTTGAGGGTGTTTGGTTTTGTTAGTGTGTGGGGCTTGGGCGTGGGTGTGTTTTGTTTTGTTTGTTTAGTTTTTTAAGGAGATAGGAATGTAATGAATCCAGTGGCTTGATTCTTTCAGGATCCTTTTGTAGCAAATTTTACGGGGTCTGCAGCCTGTAATGGCAGCTCCTTCTGCAAACAGGTAAGGTGTCTGTGAACTCAGGGGCACAGAATAGAAATAACCAGGATAGCAACAGAAATCACGGTGTTATACAGTAAAATACAATAGTGATATAGTGCAAACCACAATTAAGGCTCTGTTGAGTTGAGACAGGTCTAGGGGAGGGTGTCCCTGTCCACCGCAGGGGGCTGGAACTAGAGAACCAACCCAGAACATTCTATGATTCCTTGTTCAAAGAGAAACAAGTCCATCCTAGCCCTTGACTTCTGTGACCAGTGCTGAGGGCTTTGGAAACTGCTGTCAGTGCTGTAGCACCCACTGTGGTGGAACTACTTTTGGGCTTTGAATTCTAGATTTTCTTTCTCTACATTGTTTTATCAAATAACAGCACTGTGTATTGGCTCTAAGTTTTTAATGATTGTCAAATGCCTCATTTTTAATAATTGTCTTAATTTTCATATGCTAAATTTGTACATTCTCAAAACTTTCAAAGCTGCAGGCACAATATATGTTATTACTTGAGGTTGTTCTTGCAAATTCTTTAATTGGTTGCAGAAGTTAGTATTTATAGTACTGTGTTAGTGGAAAAATTGCATGTCACTATTTTGAAACAACAAAGATCTGTTTGTGTTTATTTGTCATAGACATTTACATTTGTAGTTGTCCATAAGCAAGCAATGATTCACAATCATTCTAAATCAGGATGCAGTGGCTTCAAATATTCAGTAGTCCGTGGGTAATCATTCCTGCACAGTAATATGCTTGAAATGGAGTTTTGAATTGTTTTTGCCATCTCCAATTTTAGCTTTAGTTTCTTGTGGCCATGGGCAGTAGCTTGAAAATGTTTCAGTTGGAGAATGTTAATCTTTGATAAATGCCATGTTATGGATAAGTACTTCCACATTAGTTCAAAGCATATGTATCTCATTTCCGTGCAATTAAATAATATTCAGTTCCTTAAAAGTGATACCTTGCTGAGGCTTTTTTTCCTTTCATAACACACGTATCAGTTCTCAGTGAAGCTGTTAAATAACTGGGATTTCTTACTGATTTCGTCTGGATAGTATTTAATTAAAATGCAGTTTGTGACAGGACTTGTTTTGGCTGCAACAGATTTTTCTTTTTTTTTAATTGCCCTGTTTGTTAGGGGCACTTGGCACAAATGTGGAAGAAATGTTTCCTGTCCCACAGAGACTATAAAACAAATGGCTAATCCAAATTCCCTTGAAATTTGTGAAAACGAATGTCTTTTCTGGTTAATTGTTTATAAGACAGTTTTCATGTTGTTTTCAGATGTTGATGTAATTTTTCACTTTTTTAAAAAAATTTATGTTCTATTTAAAAATGATTGAAAGTGAAGTCTGTACCTCTACAACATCATGCTTTTATTACTCTGAGGAGAAAATGTCCAGCTCTGTGCTGTTATCTGTGATCCTAGGGGTTTCATCTGGGTTACTGGGTTCTTGGCACATGGATATTTAATATACTTGCAGGATGGTAGGTGTGTGGGAGTGTCTACTTGCAACTTTAGTCCAGTGTGTTTTGCATAGCTTATATCATCTGTAAGAATACTAGGAATTAGAAAGAATTTAGTCATTTTGGTAGAACAAGTTTTTGTAAGTAAGGCTTGAAACAGCTGTAAATCTCTTGGTAGTGATGATTAATTATTCTGTAGTCTTGTGATATACTAAATTTATTCCTTTACAAAGCTATGAAGGAATTAAAAGTTGTGCTAGATGTTGATATGATAAAGATGCTGCCACGAGTTCATCTTTAGGCTGTGCCAGGCAGGTAATATAGTGCAGCTGGAGATACCACTTTGGATCCCTTTTTCTCACTTTTTTTTCATTATTGTTGTTGGGGTTTATTTGCTTCTTTGTTGTTGATTGTGTTTAGCAACTATTTTCTTAAAACTAGTGCAAGAAACTTTCATGTGTCATCACACTGAAGAGATTATGTATCACTGCAGTGACAAATAAAATTATGCTTAGTGCGTAACACCGTACTATTCTTTCTGTGTGCAATGAATCACTGAAATATAGCAACAGTTCTCTGATATAATTTGGAATAGAAACATATTGTGGGATCAACAATGCCAAATAAAACTTTATAAACATATTCGTAGGATAGAGAGTATTCTAAACTGAAGGCATTTTTTATTTTTTAGGTTCTGGCATGTGGTTCTGCTGCCAAAGAAATCTGATAAGCCTGTTCAAAATTTTTTATCTATTACTTGAACACTTTTATCTTTTCCTATGTACACCAGTGCCAACCAAGATTATTATTTGTCTCCATACCTTCTGTCCTGTGGTATAGACACACAACGATGTGCTGTCCTTTGGATTTGCAGAGCTCAGGAGGCTCTTGTGCTGGCTGCAGGAGGAGGAGGGTGTGCTGGTTTGATTCTTAGTTTACTGCTTGGGAAAGCAGACTGCTCTGCATTTGTTTTTTAACCTCCAATGTTGCACTAGCTTAAATATGAAGTATGGTATATACTTACTGGAGTTAATTGTAGATGTAACAAGGGCATTTGACTGGGAGTTGTTGGGGGGAAGACAGAGAGGAATTCTCGGGTTTTGCCCTGAAGATGTGAGCTAGATTTTGCTGACATGGGTAAGAGTCTGCTTCTTTCACCAGGCATTGAACCAAGTTCTGACCACACTCAGCTCAGACAGCTCAGAAATAGGATTTCCAAAGTAGCTTGTCCTATTATTCTGAAATACGAGTTCTGCTAACACTGCTTACCTGTTTCTTGCTCGTGTTGCCCAGAGTGCTGTGCCTGTTCCCCGAGCAGGGCAGCTGTTTATCATCAAGCTGTCACAGAGCACGCTGTGGCCAGGACCCCAGTGGGTACTGAACCTGTGACATTTTTGGTATGCACATGTACCAGCTAAGGCCTCTATGCACCTCATGAAACAGGAATCAAGTAAACAAATTAATTTACAGGGAGCAGTCAGAGGTGTGAGCAGAATCTGGGTTTCCCATCTATAGAATTCTGCCACCACAGTTTAAATGGTGTCACCAGGGAAGGACTGGCAGGCACAGCCCCATCGCCTTTACTCTCACAGTGTGAGGGTGGTGCTTACACAAACAGCTCTACTAAGGCTGCACAGTTGGTCTTTAAGTTTTAAGTCTATGGCCACTGCTCATAGGTAAACTGCATTAAAAAAGCCATCATTTTAGAGGCCTGGATGATCCCATTTTGGGGGGAAAAGGTGGTTTTTTTGTGTTGATGTAGCAAACAATTGGTGTTAAAGTGAGATTGGTAGTGGTTTCCTTTTAAGTACCAACAAGAGTTTAAAACAATAAATTTAAACAGTAAACTTACTCACCAGTCATTTCTCAGAAAGTGTTCCTAAGGCCGTTTTATATTTCACACTCTTGAAATGATAACATTCCAAATATCACTTTTCATTGCTTGTGTATCTGTAGCCTGAACAAAATAAAAATACACTCTTCTTCAGTTACATTTATGCAATTTTTAATGTCTTTTTTCATTGTAACCCAAATAAAATAACTGTTTCTGTATTTAGCATTTATTAATTAAGGATTAATCTAAGATAGAGGCAGTTCTGACATTCTTGCTTAAGAAAAAAAATTCTTTTGGCATACAACAACCGCTTAGATTTCCTCCCAAAAGACGAGGTATCTAGATGGAAGAAGAAAATAATATCCATGAAATAGTTTAAAATGAGCACTTCCCTGGACTGGGACAAAGGAAATTCAGCAATCTTTTTTTTTTCTTTCAGAAATCTGCTCAGATTTCATCTCTGCATGATTTTCAGATGTCTTCACATACATCTGACTCTTTGCCTGTGTCTCTCTCTTATTCTCTTTCAGTTTGTACCCTGAATCCTTGCAGAATTCTCCAAATCCCATGGAACTGAGGTGAGTGGCGTGGCATGTTTTTATATTTCTGATCACTCGAGGAATGGGAGCCCATTGTTCAAACCAGCAGATGGTGCTGTGCAGCATCTTATGGCTCCTCAGATCAACTGGAGTCATTTTTGAACCAGAAAACTACTTTAAACTTTCTAGTGCAATTCCTGAGCTGAAACAAATGTTTGTGGAATTAAGTAGTGATTTCCTTTAAGTCTGGGGGACTATTTTAGTGGGTATGTTTTCAGTCGTTAGATGTTAACATATGCCATATATTGTTTTGTTTTTTTCCTGATGGAATCAGGGGTACCCAAGCACACTTAAACCAACTGTAACTGTTCATGTCACTTAGTAAAGGTTTGAATTTTCTGACAGAATAACTAATAAAACTTTAATATTAAGAGCTAAAATATTTTAGAAGAGAAAAATTCTGGAAACTGTAAGTAAAAACAGCAGCTAACCTTTTATTTATGGAATACAGATGAGGAAAAGTTTGGGATTTTTTTTTCTTTCAACAATAACCCTTGCTGTGTGAATAGTACAAACCAGTTGAAATACTCAATTATATACTGCATACTGAGGGCCTAAAAACATACAGTAAAGTAATGCAACCTTGATGTATCTTTTAGATTGAAAACGACTTGTAACGAATGAAATTATCTTGTGTTTAGCTTCAAATTTCAGTGTAGCTGTGCATTGCTCTAAGATTCAGTTATTTAACAAAAGGGTTAAGTGAAAATTCTGATGAAAGAATCAAATATAGAGCACTAGAATAGTAAATAAGACTGTTCCAAGGTTTCAATTTGTTGTATTAGTCAGTGACAAGTACAACATTTTTAATGCATGCCATAAGATTCTTCTACCCAAAGTAAACAAGCAGAAGTCTGTGTGCATCTCCAGCAATTGGTTCGGGTTATATGTATGCAGCTTTGTTTCTGATAATGGATTCAAGTTCAACATAAATAAAAACAGTGTACATTAAGGAGGATAAATATCTAATTGCCATAATCTGCATCTAGAATTGAATGGATGTAAACATGCTAACCACAGAAGACAATTCCTCAGAGCAGAAAGTAGCTAGTTGGAAGATTATTAGCAAAATATCTGTACTTCTTTTGTCTGTTAAGCCTTTCTTCTTTAAAGATGGCAACTATATTTTTGAAACACCTTTTAAAAATCATAGCATTTGAACCTTTTAAATATGAGATGAAATTATATTATGTGGTTTATATACATTTTCTGGCACTGCAGTAAAATGCATCCTTTGTAGGTTCAAAGATTGTTAAACTGCTAAAAGTTTTGATATAATTTAAAATAGTTTTTTACGCAGAACTCAATTTAAGCTCAGAAATTATATTGCTTTTTATCTCAACACTTTAAAGAATGAAAGAATATTTTTGTCAGTATGCATGAACAAGATACAAATAGTATTTTAGGTTTTTTGGTTATAACTGATGTTTAAAAATGTACTTAGTTTGAAAAAGAATGCAGAGTATTTACTTTCAAAATGCACAACATAGGCCCAGCAGAGCTGTGTTTCTGACGAGCACCCTGGTTCTTGAAACTTGCATCTAACAGAATCCAAAACTTAATGCTGGGGTGAGAAGTTTGAGGTAAATAGCTTAGAAAACTACTGTGAAAATGTGACTGATTTGAATAACACATATTGCTTTCCCAAGCGCCAGAGTTTATTTCTGACAACTGGACAATATACTTAAGGAGCAGCATTCACCTGTTTACTTACTAAAAAAAACAAAACCACCCTCTTTAACAGAATTTTTTTCTCTATTTTTTGAATGTTTGTTTATGCTGAAATATATTTGGCTTTTGATAAACATAATTAAATATATTTCTACCTTCTAAAAATCTAGGAGTCTCAGATTTACACTGAACATATAAGACATTGAAACTAAATGCCTTGTGCATTAAAAAAGATAAATATGATAAGAAAACTGTAATATTGATAAATTACAACAGATGAGGCTGAATTTGAAAACACAGTTAACCACTGTGACAATATTTAGACTTAGCACCTTCATGTCAGGGCTTTAATTGTTTCTTACAAAGCTGATAATTTTTTTAAATGAAAATCTGTTATCTAAACAGACATTTCAGAATTTGAAGCCTCTTTGAAATTACTGTAAAACTGTGATATTTATCACAAGTTTTAACAGTTTCAAAAGTTCTAAGAGAAAATGCTGACAACTATTTGTAGTTAAATTACTTTTGTCAGCTAAAATTTTGTACAATTTCTGTATAATTCATGATTTTAAAAAGTTAACAGTAGGTTTGCAGTGTTATTGCTCTGGAATTAATGGGTGAAAAATTGTAGTTAGGAGCTCAGAATAAGTATCACGTCTCCAAGATTGTAGTAATATAGATCAAAATGTAGTAATACAGATAAAAATGTATTTCCATTAATATGCACCTGCTATCACTGGATTGTGAAAATATACTTATTCCCCACACAAAATTAAAATTGTCCATAGGGAGTGTTAAATCTTGTAGAGATTCCATTTTATTTGTAAATAAGAGATATATTTCTAATGTTTCTTCTAGGGGAAAGTAAGCTATTTTTTCTTTACATAAGGCAAACTTTTTGGTGTGATTTTTGAAACATTAAAATTTGAGGAATATTTGCTTGTAAATGTAAATTATGAATTTTGTGATAGAGTGCACTCTAGTTTCCCCAAGTATTTCTATTTAATATCCTGGAAATGAATATTGAAATGACTAAATTGCTTGTCCTTGAACTCGTTGCATTACTACACTTCATCTCACTTCATCATTTAATTTGTATGGTTTCCAAATCTACGTGATTATCATCTATTAGTACCCTTGGTGACAGAGGGCAGGACACTGTTGTATCAGAGTTAATAAAGCAGAAACACAAGCCTAATTACTGTGGGAGGTAAGCCATGCTGGCGAGATTTACCTTTCACATAAGGCCTATATGTGGTTAATACTTACAAATAAAGATGGATAGATAGGCATCTATGTCTGTGTGTTTCTGTCTTATGTTGACATAATTCATTTTTGTATTACAATTTTTGATATATTCTCCTTTTTTTTCCTTCTCCTGTGTATCCCTGGATGTATTACTGTAATCGTTCTCAGATGATTTATGTTCAATTTTGAAAACTTAGCTGGACGTGGAAGCTTTCATCTGAGTTAAATGATTATGCAAATATAACATAGGTGCTCTCAGACATTACTTTTACCTCTGCAAATTTATATTAACAAGTGTATATTGTATATATTAATTTCAGATTTATTCAAAATGGTCTGTGCATAGCAAACTGAATACACTTGTCATGGCAGTATTAAATATAATGCATCCAGAATATTAAACAAGATTTTGTATGGAATTTTAATTCAGGGGTCTATATTTTATATATTTGTATGCAAGTATGTGCATGCACATATATGTAGAGAAATCAGTGCCAAAAGACCTTATTTTGCAGCCACTGTGTTGTTATTCATCACAAAAATATAGTTTTGGCCCACAGTTCCTATAAATCAGAGTGATTTTAAAGATGAAATGACTTAACTATACTTCAAATCTCTACAAGTAAACCATATATTTTAAAGACGCATAAGTTTCACGTTTGCAAATATAGGTGCATTTAATTTGCTGGACATTATGTCAGTCTGGAAACTTTTGAGTCTTTGTCCGAGTGGTATTTATGATAATTTTATTCTGAAGTGATGCAGTCTTTATTCAATAAAAATAAATACAGACAAGTTATTGTGCTATGAGACTGAAAAATGTTACAGTAGTTTATACAAGACTTTATATAAAATGTTTTATTGATTGAGTCTATGTCAATTTTAATTTAAGCTTTATGATTCAATCTGTGTCTATTTTTAATTTAAGTGGATTACATTCCGTAAAGATCCTTTTACTGTATTGACTTGGATGTACCATATTATTAGGTACTATGAGTTCAGCTTCTACAAATCTGTTAATACATAAAACCATAAGAAGCCTCTTATGTTCAAACCAGGTTAGAGTGAAGACATCAGATTAATATTTGATCATGTAGAAGTGCCCTTAATCAGATTTACTTATTTCTCAGAGTGTTTCTGCAATTATCATAATTGTTGTGCTAAATATGTTTGTCTTTATATCTGGCTTTGGGCATAATCTTCTCTCTTGAAACCCTCTCATTGTGGGACTTGGATTCCTGCACAAAACCCAATTAATATTAAGATGACAGTCCCTGATGAGTTCCCAAGGAGCCAGCAGCTGAGCAGACTCTGTAACGTTCTTAAGTACAGACTACTTGAATGATCAAGAGCATCTGAGGGAGACATACAATTCAATAATCCCTTTCTCAGGAAAGTCAAGAGTCCTGTGAGATAAGAGTGAAATCAAAGGAACACATCAGAAAGAAAATGACTGGTATAGTCTTGTAGTGTCTCTATTAAAATGCAAAAGTTATGGATTTTTTTAGGGGTGATGGGAACCTTTTCTGTTTTATTGATTTCTTTTTATAGTTTGATGATTTCTCTAAGATTATCTTAAAAGCTTAAAGAAAAAAGAGACTTCATCAAAAGGTATTCTGTGTGACAGGCACATACATACTTTTTGTTTCCATTATATTAATTAATACAGCACATTTCAGTGGTTCTTAGTTTTGAGACTTAAACTTATGCACTTTATGTACGTGGTACATTTGTCACAGTTGTTTTTCCTGATGGTGACCCACAAATGATAAATAAGCCACATGTGGCTTATACTGTAAGAGCTGTTCCTTGAAAATACGGAGTTGCAGAAAAGCAATACTGTTTACTGGTTTCTGTATGCATCAAAATGGCAACAGCTGCTCTTTTCTGATACCCTCTTCTATGATCTAATATCAACAACTAAATTTACTCTCTGATGATAGTGTGCTAACCTATTGATTTGTAATCAGAAATTGGTTTCCTGTCACTTTAAAAGGGAAGCACTAAGGGGCAGTAAAAACAAGCCTGTCTGTTCTAGATGAAGCTCTGGTTCAGGCTCCATGCTGTACGTTTTCTTATTTTAAAGAGTTCACTGTTTTTTTTTAAAGAAGATGCTTCAATTAATCTGAAAAGGCCTATTACTTTTTAGCTTATGGTACTGTACGGGGTTCATGTGTTTGAATTGCTCTTGAAGTCCTCCTTATATCTGTAATCATATCCATAATTAAGATTTTATTTTTTTAATGGTTGTATGGCTGAAGCTGATATTTCTAGAGGTAAAAAAACACAAACCAAACAAAACATCTCAATGCTGGTAAGTGTTCTTTCACTATAGATTTACATCATTAACGAAGTTTCATTATCTGAAACTTGTTAGACAGTAAGATAGTAAATGTTACTAAGTGATCAAAAATGCTCTTCTATATCTTTGTTAGTGTTCCTGCTTTGTCCCTTAAGTTTGTCTTGTGCATTTCACTGAATAGATTTATTCAAGTAGTTACATAAAGATTTGTTTCAAAACCAGTAGGACTGTAATGGAATGCAGCACAGGCGCTTTCTAAATGCACATTTTAAAGTCTTACTCCTCCTCTGTTTTTAGTTCCGTTTATTGTGTATTATGGTAAAGTTTGCAGCTGAGGACATTATCCTAAGAAAGTCTAATATTACATTAGAAGTATGACCTGCCAACATAAGCATTTTTGTTCATTTTCCCATGCCAAACTGGACTAAATTATGAAGGATGTGAAATAATATGTGCCTTCAAGTTTTCCTCTGCCTGATTAATATGCAAAAGAATCAAGAGGTAAAAATGAATGCTCAAATCATACATATGTATATGCCTTTTAAGCTTTATAATAAAGGCAAAATAACCCCTTACTTGGTTAAAATCCAACTTAAGAGTCAACATACAAAGGTGACTGCTGTATAATATTAGACATATCTGTATTATGTGGGCACGTTACTGCTCCACCAGAATCTCTCAATAGTAATTATTATGCCAAGCACCCTGTTGGCACAATTACACTAAAGCTCTAATTAGTAGCAGTAAGATTAGAACCCCTACATGTTAAATCTGTAGAAGCAAAGCTGAGTGAAGGATTTAAAACAGTTTCAAAACATTGTATTGTCTTTATTACAGTCTTTATATTTCAGTAAAGAAGGGTTTTCTATAAAATGCACTTAAAATAATCTGGTCCTGTCACTAAAAATAGGAAAGATAAGGTAATTGCAGTCAAACCTCAGTACTCTGCTTCTATCTAGGTGCTTTATATCTCAAGTGTCAAATCCAGTGAACTCTAGTGGAAGTTACATACTCCGAAGCTTTTCCTTAGATGAGTTGATGGGTTTTGGATGGATAAAGGCTTTTCCTGCTGCCTTCAGTTCCTTCTTAGTGACTGCTGAGTGTTCTATGCTGGAACTGTCTGGCACGTGGCAAGTCTTATGTCACAACTTTATCGGTAGCTAAACATGATCCTTGTTAATTCACGCCTTTCTCAGTTTCACTCTTCACTGTTTTTTCTGTAAAGTAATGAAAACACCGAGTTCATTGTCCCGCTGTAGCTTTACAGACAGCACACAAACACTGGGCACTGCCAGTCTGAATCTGCTTCCTTACAGGGGACGATCAGAAGCCAGCAGAAATGATGTCAAAGGATTGATTCCGCTGTCTGAAAGGTTGTGGTCTTACCACCTGTCCAATAAAAGGAGATTTTAGCAGATTTGAAATGACCGATGATGCATCCTCATCTAGATTTGGTATCTACTAAATCTGAGTTTAAAATATCTGCTTCTGTATAACTCTGTAAATGCTGAAAGTGCTTTTTTCCCCTGATGTAGTATCTTAGGTACAGTATATTCAAGTAATGCATCAGTTGACTCTTGGAATAGGTAGAGACTTACATGCCTAAAGCATTCTGCTTCTTAGTATGCTTTGTGTTTGAGGGGGAGGAAGCCTGGATTCTCTGTTTTAGGAACAATTTCTTTAGCTGTGCTGAATTGTAATGATTCCCCTCATCAATTTATTTATTCTTATTTATAGCATATGCCAATTTCTCACTGAGAAAATGATTGTATGATTGCTTTGTCTTAATGTTTATTGATTGCGTGGTGCCACTACCATTAATGAAGAAAGCTGGATGCAAGGCTAACTGAACCTGGTGAATATATTCCCACTGGCTCCAGTAACATTTGAATTATGCCTACAGTAGAAACAGACTTTATTGAGCTCTCCTCAAGCTTCTCCTAAGGGGAGGAGGACACCTTTTGTGCTTCTTATCTAGGTTACTTTAGAGGTAGAGTTATGAGCAAAACAGGAAGACAGGGACCTAGGAATTAATTTTGTGAGGGGTTTTGCACTTCACCCCTTCATGTTTTAGGATACTGTTTAATACTATTGTACATCTCACTAACTCGGTCTGACAAAATGAGCACAAGACAACACTGGGAGCGAAGGGGTTGCCTGCATTTAAAGGCTTCTCCTACTGTGTTTTTCCCCAGTAGAAGAGGGAGTCTCACATGACAGTACTACTGTGTTTTGTCAGCCCAGGAAGAGACATTAAGGTATTTTTCTGTATAGCTTCAGGCTGGTTCAGTGATTTGTGCTGCTGCAAAGAGAAGCGCAGAGTACAGTCTCCATTACATTGCACTAACTCTACTCAGACAGCCTCGTATAATCAATCTAGTTAAATACCTTTCTTTGTAAATGCCTGGATGTTGAGGGCACAGGTGAAAATCATCAGTGCTCCAAAGGTATTGGGTTTTTATATGCATTATTCAGACTTAATTTATATACAGTCATTGTTATCTATAATATGTGGCAGACTAAGAGTCTGCTGTCTTACTTTCGATATTTACCCTGATTTAAAAAAAAAAAAACACAACACCTTTTTAGTCTCAACTTTGGGCAAGAAGGCTTGTAATGAAAAAGAAAATTATTTACAAATAATAAAATAGCTGTCATTAAATAATATATTTTATGATTTTAATGAATTCAAAAATTGTTAAAGTTCATGTTTCTCTCATTGTTAGTGCTATTAAATGCATATTAGCATGGTCATTTTTGTTTAATGGAAACAAATAACAGTTAATCTTATTGGGAGGTTAAGTGGGTTTACTCTGTAAAGGGCAAATCCCAGATGAATGTTTTCTTTTTTAAAGAATAGCTTTAGTCACTGACAGATGGTCTCTGTCTGAGTCTCCCTGTAGACAGATACAGTTTCTTTTTACACGTTTATGAAAGTTGTAGATACAGATATTCAGTAATATGCTGTTGTGTAGGACAAAGAGCAAGGCTGGTGGATTGATAGGATTAGATTTCAGAACAGTGACATATGGTTGGTTTATCAAAGTGGACAAAATTTGAAAGGAAAAAAAAGTATCTACAGTTACAGCTACTCACATAATGGAAGAATTTATATTTGGGCAATTGCCTCTTACAAAAGACAGTATGGTAGCTCTTATTTAACTCTGCTTAGAGTTGGGTATATCTTTATTAGGTCCTGATTGTGTGCATTTCTGGCTTTCAGATTACTCTGCAAAGAAATTGCCATGTAATCTTAAGTGCAGAAAAGCAGTAATGCCTTAATTTAGAATATTGATAATTTGATCCCTAGCCCAACCAATCAGATATCAATATCACTTCCATGTCTGTTGCAGATTTGTTTTATAAATACATCTAAAAACCTCCATAAGCCTGCGTGATAAGCCTGTGTTTTACTTACCCTGTATGCTACATGTAAAGTTATAACATCATTATAACCTTAATCAAATAACTATAGAACATATTTAGTGGTAATTTGTCACAGTAAAATTATTCATAGGTGTCTTGAGTAAGTCCAGTTATATTTATGTGTTATGCCATACCATGTTTTTTGGCAGTGGAGTTCGCTAGATTTCATAGATTTACTGTGTCTGCTTTTTTTTATGACTGACATAGCAATAACCAGATTGCAAGGATATTTATGTTGTTTGTGGCTTAGCAAGATAATTAAAGGATATAAATTAATCAAGTGCAATTAATTAGAAACTTTATGTTCACAGCAGTCCTTCTTTGCATGTATAATTTATATGTATTGATTTCCCAGCTTTCATTAGCCTATGAGATAACAGCAAAAATGCATTAGAGAAGAAAATGTACAATTAGCGTGAGAGTGAACCCTGGCATAATTGATAGATCAGCACATGTTTGGGGCAAATATAAAGCTTTGTTAACTGTCATAAGCAGTTAGAATTGATAAGTGGTATTTCACTACATATCTCTCAGCTGATTAATGGTGTTTTTAAAGAGTCCTCTTAATGGGAAGCTGATAGGTTGGTTGAATTTACATTTTAATCAGAGTATTTATGATGGAGGCAGCCATAAGAAATTTATTGGCACAGTGGTAAGGACCTTCCCTGAGGGATTTGGGGAAAGAGAAAGCATTTTAATATGGCTACTCACCTTCCCCTTCTTTGTGTGACCTGGTCAGCACATAGGAAGGGCAAGCCTTTTTGCTATCAGCTAATAACTGTTATTAGGGGAAATTTCAGTTTCTGTGTTAATTAATAAGGCGAAATGAGGATGAAAACCTACAGAATACTTGCAAACTTCCTCAGGAAAGAATAGCTCTGTTATCAACAATAATCTGTAACAACTACTTGTGGATCCTTACTCTGTGAGATGCTGTGTTTTAGTTAGAGTTTTGTTGAAACAACACATTTCTTTTATACCTGTAGGCCCTTCCAGTGTAGGAGAACTCTTGATCCAAACTAGTGTCTGATTATCTGTTGGACAAAGATTTAGAGCTGGGAATACCTCAGCCAATTTACGAGTCGTGTTTGTGATTCATTGTTCAGGTGTCCTTGGTTAGAACAACTGTCTATATGTTGCTCAATAAAACCATATTTGTTACTTGCAGATACTTGCTTGAAACTGGAAGCTTTCATATAGAAATGGTTTTAAGTTGTACTTTCTATTTGAGATTGTTTTCTGATTTATATATATATACATTCTGCTTTAATAAAAATATCTAGCTAATGCACATATTCTTATATTCCCAAATTTCTGTCTAGCAAATAAGCAGTTTTGCTTACCCAGTTAAACTAGTTGTTCAAATGGAGGAGAGCTAGACTTGAAGTATCTTGCTTTACTGTTTTTATTGACATGTCTCAGAAGTTAATAGCCTCATGCATCACTTTCTGTCTCGATGAATTCTATTTGATTTTCTTTTGTATACCTATTCCACAAAACAAGCAATCGCTGGGTTTATTTTGTACATAGTACCTTAAATAAAGTTTTTTGCTTTAGTTATTTCAGGGGTTTTTTTTTCATTTTTTTTTTACACTGCTTAATTAGAGAAGCTGATCAGTAAAAGTAATTAATAGAATATGAAATATTTGATATAAAAAAGGAAATTACATCTACCTATGAAAAGAAATTAGGGATTCCATGCTTAAAAATTGTGGGTTATTTGTATGTCATTTTAGCCATATCAGATAAGAATCTTAGGCCATATATAGACACATTATTTTTGTGTTATAAGTGTCTTAATTATTCAGAGTTCATTAGTTTCCTTTTTTCACAACTCAAAATAAATGAAAGTTGGATGAGTTTTGCTATTCAGTAGCAGCAGCTACGCAGCATCACCAAGTGACAGTTTTATAGACAGCGTGGTAATGGCTTATTCCTTTAGAAAGAAGGAGACAAAGTGATTATTATATCACTTATTATTTTAATGCAGAAATGAGGGTTTCCTACATTTGTAATTTAGATAGGTTGCCACCTTAATGCAAAGTTGTCTTTTGTATTGTGTCCTTACTTGCTCAATTTGCATTGTGCCTGTTGCTTTACACAGTATCTTTGGTTGGATTTGTTGGCATTTTGAAAGTGAGAACTATTGTTTTATCTGTCTGGTGGCCCCAGGGAAGAAGAGTATCAAGTACTGTCTGCAATACAATTCCCTTTTTTATTTATAGCTACCAGAAATATAAAGCTGCAACAAGTATACCGTGATATAATTTGGAATTAAAAACATTTCTGAATTAAAGTGACTTGATCGTAATCCTGCAGGTTTCTTTGTCCACAATCAGGAAAATGAGTGATAGAGATCTAAGCAGTGCTTGTGCGACCTATGCTTGGTCTCATTGAACTAGAGGGATTTCTTCTGCTGGAACAATCCTCTTGCCCCGACCTCTTTGCCAATTTCTCTGACACATCCCATGCCTTTGTGCCCATCAGTGACTGGTACCAGTCTGAAATGGCAGGTGCTTGCTCAGATTTTGCTATAATGCCCTAATTTTTGCATTCTTACCACTTGCCAGTTGAGAGTCTGGGCAGCTCCCCTGCCTTCCCTTGGCAGAGCAGGCCCTGCTGCAGCCACTCACAGTGGCCCAAGAAAGGCTTTCTGTAAAACCACATACTGGAGGCTCTTGTTCCCCTTATTTCCTCTTGTGCATATGGCATTCCTGGACCAGTGTGTGTGTATCCCTTGAGTTTATAATTGCACGCTTTACTGGCAACTCACTTCCAAATGAACCAGGTCTATGTGTAAAAGTTACAATGGTAGCTAACCTAAAGGTAAAAAACGATCTCAATTTTTCTACATATCATTTTTAAACTGAGTGGAATAGAAAAAAAAACCCCTACTTTGATATTTTAAAGGGAATAAAAGTTTCCTTGATTTTCAGTTTACTTGGAAGGTCAGTTGCAATGCAGATGTTTGTTGCATAGCAGGTATGTTGGACAGATACATCATGATGTAATTTTCTTTGCTCTGATATACTCCATGTCATCTTGAGAATAAAAATGAAAAGAACATTCTAAGATTTTTGTCCCAAACTGAGATGGCATCTTTTGAAAAGGTTTGACTGGATAGTTTTCCACTTAGATACGTATCTGTTTTATCTGAAATGTTAGAAAGGTAAACTATGAGTGGACAACTCCAGATTATCTGTTTACAGATGCTATGTTGTCAGTAGATTTAATAAGCAAAGATGGAGATAATAGCTTTATCTGAGCAAAATATAGGAAATATCTATTAGTCCCACTAAGTTGTTGAACATGTACTTTAGCATTTTTTAACTGAAAGATCAGGCACTTTTATTTTATAGTGGTTCAGGTTGTCTCCGGTTTAATGCCAAGAACTCTCTGGGAGTGGAATGTGACAGTATTCCAATAGAAAAGATGAAGTGGCAGCGGTGTGATAAGGATGTGGTATGTAGGATGTTGATGTGAATGTATTAAATTAGTTTATATGCACCAGGAGAAGAGCTACTTGAGCAAGGTTACTGCCTACTAACCACCATAAATTCTCCAGTGAATGGGAGCATGCCCAGGGTTTTGCATGTGATTTTTGTGTTGTAGGATCCCCATCGCTGGCTGACTTAAGTGCAGCTTCATTCAGAGCCTTATACTGTAAAAGCAGTTTGAGGGTGCTGCACTAAGCAATTCATGACATGGGGGATATTTCAAACAGTACTTAAAGAAATCTCTATTTGAATGTGATGGCCATATTATGGATGCTGGTTGTTTTCTTTGCACAGATCAAAATTAGCTAAAATGTGTCTCCCATGCAGTAAATATAATTTCTGAGAGGCAGGACACTGTATTGAATGTTCTGTGGAATTTTAGTGTAGAATATGCTTCTGCTGTGCCCTCTGCAAATAAACAGATTTTGTACAGAATTAACAGTACAGTTTAATAGATTACATAGATGTCAACTTCCTCAGTTTTTATCTGAAATCTCTGTACTTTTGTTTTAGAAAAATAATGAGAGCATTTTTCTGATCAAGCTGCGTCCTGCAACTTTTATTTTTATGTTAGCTGATTTAAATTCACCGGTTAATGGGAGTAATGAGGCTGGAACAACTCCATTTCTCAGGAAAATAGGCCATTTATTCTGAAAGAAAGAGAGATACTCCGTTATAAATACCTAATGTTTTTATAATATAGAATATGGTGACAAAACAATCTAATTGGTCTGACTGATTGATGGAGCCAAACTTTCTGAGGTTCTGGAAGAGAAAGGAAAGGAATCGCAACAAAAAGCCCCAAACCAAACATGCAAAAAGTATGTGCTTACATGCAATGGAAAGGGATGTGCAATTTCAGGAAAACAGAAAAGTTAGGATGTACACTTGAAAAAAAAAAAAAAGTCATAATTACAGCTAGTTTTTTGTAAACAACCCTCTTCTAATGCTGGTTAGTTCTGTAGATCTCAGTGAGAGTTCTGGCAAGTGGGCTCATGTTTTTATTTCTTCATACTAAGCCCTCACTTTATTATCACTTGACCATCTTCTCCACACTTGAGAATAATCAAATATTTTGTTTGAAAACTATAAAATTAAATACAAAGCTTATCTATTCTTCGGTCTGGATGTGTGGCAATAAAATGCACTGTCAGGAGGCAAAAATAGCAATTTCCATGTATATATATCTTAGGTTTGTCTTTTTGTGATTAGTTCTAGCTCACAATGGAAAATAAGAAGTGAACAGTACTTATTTGAAATACTTAAGTGTGAACCTAATCCCATTAAGTTAGTTCTGTAATTCACCAGGGTGCCTGTGTGGGCTTCAGTATGTGATTATTACTTGAATGTGTGGGAGGAGGTTATGAAATTTTTGGCTTCAGTGAACATTGCAACATTGGAGTTGAGGGGTTGAATGCTTTATATAAAGTAGTAATTTTTTAAAAAGTATTATCAAATATTCTGCAATTTAAGACTGTGTGTTGCGGCCTTTAATGTGCATATCATAAAGTTTTAATTTTTTATAGGTTATGTTGAACATGACTGCAAGAGAAGAGAATATCAGTATCTGTGCAGATGGTGAACAGATATTTTCAAGAAATATCTGAAAAATGCTTAGTTAGCCTTATAATATGTGGTAATTACATCTAAATTTTTTTTTCTCTTTACTAAGAAGGGAATTTTTATTTAGCAACAGCTTTGTCTGGCTTCCTTTATTATGTTTCCATCTATTTTTGTTCCTGGATTGCACCTGCTCAGTAGTTATCTAATCTTTCTTAGAAGTTTACACTCTCAAGTAAAAGCTTTGAAGTTTACACTGATTAGTGTTTTATGGCATAGGAGATATGTAGAGTTCCTTCTTTTTACAGTGTTAAAGCTATTATGCACCTGGTAGAAAGATAGACATTAATGTGCAGATGACAAACCTTTAAAATATTTAGTAGATTAAAGTACTGAATTACTCCCTACTTCTTGTTCAAGGTCCTTCATTTTATAAAAAAATTCTGCCAGTTTGGGTTTTGAAGACAAGGGCTTTTCGTGTGTGGTTGTACACTGGCAGACATCAGACATTTTGCAAAAAGTAGATAGTTTTAGAAATCCACCTTTTGATTAGAAGCGTATTGAAATATTGCTGATTCTAGTACTCTTCAGCAGTATTGCCTTTTCTTGAATATGTACATGACCATTATTCACCCAGACACTCAGGGGTTTTTTGTTTGCAGAAACACTGTATTTAACAAACATCATTGGAAAGTGGATCTTGTATAATTTTGACTATAAAAAGTCTGTGTAAGGGAGATGTTGTTTAAGCAGCTGTTTGCATGCCTATGGCCTGAGAAAATATAGGCATATAGGTCACCCGAAAAAACCTGATTTTTCCTACTATTTAAAGTCTCATATATATATTTATATAAGTAAACATCTTATGAGTACAAAATCTTCATATTTTTAAGCCACTTGGTGGTAAAAAGTGAAAAAAATCATATTTTACTCCAAAATATCCTAAAAGGAAAAGAGGCTGGGAGAAGTGGTTCTTGTGGTGTGAAATGAGAAACCTTTTCAGGTCACATGAGTAAGAGATTTGCCCTAGCTATGGGAATTCTGAAATGGTTCTGATGCTCTCTTGAGTTTATTAGTGGAGATGTCCTTAAATTCAAATGCTGTTTTGGTCTTCCTTAACAGAGTCTGAACCGAAGGCCCTGAATTTCTGTGGCCTTGAAGCTCTTGATGCTGAGCTCATGGAGCCCAAGTGCACAGACACCTGTTGTCCTCTGTACTTTAGTTTTCCCTGTTTTTCACATAGGACTAAAAGGAATGTTGCTGGTTTAGAAGGGGGTGTTACTATTAAATGTCATTTTGTGTCTCGGTTCCGTTTATCCTATCAGTAGTGGAGAGAATGTTCCTCTGACTGCAGAGTTTAACTGATGCTGAGAATTAATTCCTCCAGATTCTACTGTTTTTGGTAAGACTTTCTAGAAAAAAAACCATAGGTAAGCGTTCTTAAGAAATGGGTTTTCTGTTGGGGTAGGACACCTTTCCCTCGTTAGTGACAAATGGGAAGAAAAACATGCTTTGAAAAAGAATGGACTGGAGAAACTTGGCTTAGAGTTTTGGGGTGAGGTCGTTATGGCTTTGTTTGGGGTTGGTTTTTTTAATGTATAACTGATAGTGTTGACTGGAACCTGCAGTGAGGTACACTCGGTGTGCTCAGACTGCAATTTGATCTAATCAGGGCTTGGCCTAAGAACGTAATAAATTGTCAATGCAGGATTTTGCATTCATTTACACTAATATAGAGTGTCTCATTTCTGAGAAGTAAATCACGGTGGCTTTAGTACTTTATTTTCCATCTTGTATGTAAGTAAACTGCAGGATCAACTGGGAGGTTGAATCAATCTGCTATTTATTACCTCGAAATGTGACACCCTATTTTAAGTGCCTTATTCCCTTATGATTTAGACAGAGTAGTGCATTACATTTAAACAGTATAGAAACCAGCTTTACTCTTAGTGGGTTTTTCACTTTAGATGTGATGGATTTACATTTGTAAAAAACTTTCAGTGCATCATTATGTTATTACATAAAATAGAGTTTCAAACAGCCTGAAATGGAGAGAACAAGGAAAGTAATTCCAGATTTTCCTGTAGTCTAATAAGTGTTAATAATTCTGTAGGTTTTTTTCCTAGCACTATATTCAAATACTCAAATAATATGCTATTGATCAGTTGTTTAATTTCTTCTTTTGTTTTTTGTCTAGAACAGTTTAACATTTCTTAATAAATTCTTTTCAAAGGAAATTATGATTTCTTGCAGAGCATAGGGCATTTCAGACACTTTCCCCAAAAGGGTTCTTGTGGTTTAATGCAACTTTTCTCCACTAATTTATGCAAGTAAAAGATGAGGCTTTGGGTCTTGGTGTTGGTGGTTTTGTTTTGCTTTGGTTTTTTTTTGTTTTGGTTTGGTTTGGTTTGGTTTTTTTCATGGGGATCATGGAATGAGAGCTAAAACTTAACTGTTCTTCCAACATTATATTCTGGGGCCATGCACCACTGTGATCTCTAACAATTTTAACTTATGTCATAGAGTTTTCACCATACCTTTAAACTGAATTTTCATGTGTTTATCTAGTTTTAAGGGATTAATTGGAAACATACAGGTAACTTATCACTTTAAAAACCTTCTAGATTTAGTTGAATAAAAACCAGCATCCATAACACTGGTTGTCTGAATAATTTTGACTTCTTGGTCACATTGTGTATGACTTAGTTGGGATAAAAGTCTCTCATTATTTTTGTACCTCTGCTCTGCTTTTTCTACTATAAAGTTTTATTTAACTTCCAACAAGTTGTTTACAAAGTCGGTGTTATGGTTTTGAAAGTATTAAACTGATTAAATTAAAGGAAGATTTTTTCGCACAAATGAAAATGTAACCCATTTTCTGAAACTAAGCATTTGGACCCCAAATCAGAAAAACACTTGAACATATACTTTTTTTAGCCTGTTAATGTGAAGTTTTAGTGAAGTTTTGTCAAGTCACAGTGACTTTCTTTGCTATGTACTGCTTAAATGGAAAGCGTATAAAGGCACTTAATTCTTGTAGACTTTAACAAAGTTCTTATGCTTGCAGTGGTTACAGCCATGATCTCTGATGGCCTCTGTGTTCTTGCAAGTAAATCTTACATTTGGAGTAGAGAATTTGATGCAAAGAGGAAATATACCCACACTACCAACTTTTCCCATGTATTTAGCACTCAAGAAATACCTGCTATATGGGAATAGTGGCAAAGGGCTAAGTATTTTATTCCACAAATGAACACAGCTGATAAAAATTTTAGCATAGAAGTCAAATGACTAGATAAACTGTATTCAGGCACACAAAATTGTAAAGGTATCTTGAATCATTACCTGGTACTTGAAACAGTTTGCTTTGACGAGCTTTTTTTCCCCTTCCTGTTTTATTACAGGCATACTGTATGCTCAATAGTAAAGAAAGGAGAAAGCATATGGCCTCCTGTTTGAACTTCTGTAATTAATCCTTCCAAATACTATTTCCTTGGAAAGTTATTTTTAATTTTATTACAGTCTGTTCTTGTGTTCTCCCACACAATCACTTGGGCAACATTTGTATCGATGAAAACGACATAAAGCAGCTCTTAACTAAAAGGAGACTGCTGTTTTACACAACATGTAAATGATTAAGTGATAGATTTTTATTACTGTTTGTGTGTAGAGTGCACTACAGCATTTGAGCATTAACTCTCCCCCCATCCTGCCCCAAATCTGTGCAGTCCTACAGGGTGTGTTGAAGATTTTTTTGCTGTTTAAAATCATATGGCTTATTTTTTAGAATGCTTCTTAAAACACCAGTTATTCCCTTAGAGAGAAATTTATATTTATTTGTATGTTCTGTGGATTCTTGCAGTAATGCAAAATAAAATTCTGCACTGTGGAATTGCTAAAAAAGAAGCTAAAGATCAGGTTGGTCCTATCCTTCTCAGTATCTTGTATATGAAAAAGACTAGACTAAAAAAGTCTGTCCATTCTTAAAACCTCTTACACAGAGAATTACAGATGTGTGCACTGAGCATGGCTACTGGATGCTGCAACCCTGTAAGGCAACATGGGGAAGGAACATTGCAAATGAAAGTATATGATGATGGAGAGCAGTAAGGATTACATTTTTGAATACCTTAAAATATTTTCCAGAAGTCCATGCAAAGCAACTGAGTTGAATTATATTATTATATTTGAGTAACAGAACATATTAAATGATCTTGATTACAGTTGCTTACAGAGAATGGAAAGGTGACAAATGCTTTCTAGATATTTTCTAAGGTTGTCTTGAAATGTAGGTTGACAGAAAATCTTCCTCCAATTTTATCTTGAAATGAACTAGAGTTATTCTAACTTTCATGCTTTTGAATAGCTTATAGTAAAATCCACCCTTTTAAGATGTTTCATAGAATGTTTCTTTTGTCTCTTCCCCTCTTCATCCATATCAATTTTTCATCAGATTTAGTGAGGGAGCTTTCTACAGCTATATTAGCCTGAATGCTGTTGATTTTAAAGGTTGTAATTGGGAGCATAATTTCATTTAAGAGGTCTACTGGCAAGAAATAAAACTGACTAGAAACAGTGGACATAAAATGTGGTTTTATTCAAATAAACTAAAGGGTGAAAGCAATGTTTAACAGATATCTCTTAGCAACTTAATTCCTATTCAAGGATCACAGTAAGTTCACATTTCCAGGAGTGTGATCAAGGTCTGCCTCTTAGAAACACTCACTTATTGGTTTTGTCACTTGAAACTGAATTTGCTGAATTGTACCAGAGAGCACAACACAGGTTTGATTTACATAGGCACAGTCCTCATTAATTCAGGTGGAGTATTAGGTCAGCAGCTCAGCAAAACCAGGATTGGGTAGTGCCATGTCTGCAAATTCAGTTCCTGTTTTTCTTCAAAGATATGCTTTTCAATTCTGTCACATATAAACATTGGGTTTAAATGGAGCACTTCTTTAAGGCTAAATGAAGTCATGCTTCTGCTGAATAGCAACACTTCTTCTTAGTCTATATATATGAATTATACATATGAAATAGAGCTGTCTAAATGTCAACTTTAAACACAAGTGCTTAAATAATATTAGTTATCACGAATAGTTCATATATTTTAAAGTAAAATTAATTGAATTGTATAATAGTTTTAGGAAACTATTATAACTGCTTTTGGTTTTTTTATAAAATATGCACGTGAACCAGCAAAGAGATTTTTGGTTTTTAGTTAAGGGAAAATCATACTTTTAGCTTTACTTTAGTCTTGCCTCTTTTCAAAAGATTGTGTTACCTTTGCAGAAGTCTGTTACATCTCTGTTGCACTAGAAAACCTGACAGCATTTCCAAGCAGTATTTGATTTATTTAAGATACACAGACCATCCTCACTGAGAGCCTTAGTCTTTAATGCCATTCATGTCAAAACATGATGTTGTCCCGCTCTGTACTCTAACCAGAAGATACCAGGTTTGCTTCTGGAATTAGCAGGCAATAATAAGGCTTTGTTAATGTTCTGAACTGTCTAAAATGTTTTCATTTTCATTCTGTTTTATTAACATTACTTTGAAATGGGATTCATTGCAGCTCTAAGTGTTGTAGATTTATGATAAATTTGATTGTCAAACAGCAACCTAGAGCATAACGTCCCAGGTGAGGTGATCAGAAGGGCATGGTGCAGAAATGAACAGGATCTTATGAATTATCAAATACTTGATGCCTTAGCCAAATGAAGCTTTCTTATTTCTCTGCACTATTAAAAATAAGTGAGAGTCTCAGACTTTTAGAGAATGTGAAGTGTAACTGAGGACTTCATTACTGTGGTGTGGTTGTGAATGACTAAAATCTCAAAAGGCAGAGAGATAAATCTGCAGAGAAAAAAAGCACTCCCTCATCAAGGAGTGCTGGTGGAATAAAGTTGATTTTGAAGGTTAATGGAGATTGAAAAATGTATAATTTTGTGCTTTCCAAGGGACAGTCCTGTTTTCTGCTGGTTATTGTTGCAGAAAGGATCGATCATTTGGGGGGGAGGTTACAGTTTCTATGTAGTCGTTGATTTGTTTGAAGGGAAACACAAAAAAACCTGCATCCTTTAGCTTATTTAGGATCAGGGCTTTTGAGTTACTTTTGCTTCACTGAAATACAAGCAGGTATGTAGACAAAACTGGAAAAGGGTTTCCTAGCATAAGTGTTCTCCCTGTGTTTGAACTTCAGATGGGTAAATATTCCTCAGCTCTGAGGCCTGACCTCAAAACTGTATTTTAATAACTAACTTTAGCTTTAATAGATTCTGTCACAGTAATCTCTCTGCTCTATGTCACAGAAGCAAGTCCAGTGTTTCTTTAGTATCTGTCCTTCAGGATACCTTTGTCATTGCTCTCCATGACACTTCTGTTTCTCAATTTTTTTTTTCTCTTCTATGCTTGGATTCAGTTTAACTTGCACCTAATTTTCACACTGGAAGAATAAGAAAAGAGATACTCTTCATACATTGGTTACCTTTTTGACATGCAATTTGCTACAGAAATTCTATCAAGGGAAATAGCTCTTTAGATTCTGAAGGCACACTAAGAAACTCTGTGCCCCATTCCTGATGTTCACCAGGACTTTTTCTAACAGAGGAGTAGAAAGAGGCACTGCAAAACTTTTCATGCATTCATGTTTTGCTTGTGCTCTCACAAATTTAATCTGCCTGCAAAATGGGTGATGAATCTGGCTCTAGTTACAAGCAGTGGGAGGCTTTACCTTTAGCAGGTGAGTCATTACAACATAACATTCCATTTTAATGCTGTTATGCAAACCCTTTTTTGCTGTTTTCTTATGATGTATGGTTTGTGCAGAATTTATGAAAGAAGCAATTAAGTGGGGGGTGCCTGTGAATCAGGTTTATATTTAAAAGTATGCAGATTTACTGGAGTAGTACTGTAATTGAGCACTCCCACCTCTAAGACCTTGATTTATAGATAGATATTCTCTTATTCTTTAATAGTTCTTTCTCATTTCTTTCTGCTAGTAAACTGGTTTTTTTTCATGTTATAAACTAGCATGAGTTAAACCCTGAGTTCACCTGACTCTTGCAAACAGAGACAATGTTGCAGGATGACACTTCTTTACCCCGGTTAATATTGATTCTTTAATATGCTTGGGTTAAACTGAACTGATTATAGGAAGCTGTGGGTGCTCATTGGTGAGATATTTTAGTAGCAAAACAGCTTCAGGGTCTAGTAAGCTAACAACCTTACAGGAGATAAGACATAAGTATATATTGAATGCAAAAATGTAATCCTGATTAAGGCTTTCTGGAGACAAAGTATGGAGGCCTTGTGTGAGGCAGTTGTTGTTTTGCTTTTAAAATACTTCCTCAGCCCACCGAGTACAGTTTGTGTTCTCCTGTGTTGGAAGACTGCTCTCTGTAAATTGTGGGTTGTACTGTGCCAGCTCAGGGTGAGCTGTCAACTGTATGATGTAGAAACTTGTTGCCATTCAGGAAATAGTGCTCAGCTGCTTCAATGAAAATGACCAACATTGTTTGAAGAGCACAATATATTTCTTAGTTTATTCTAAAATGTGTAATTATAACTTGTAGCTCTAGTCTTCAGTGCAGTTGGAAGATTGCATTATGAAGTCAAATATTCCAGTTAAAATAAGATTTTCTCATAAATTATTCATTTGGCAGTTATTAAATCACTTTCTATCTCTCACCTGCCATGAGGAGTTTATCAGAGTGCTTTAACAGCACGGCAAACAGCTGGCTGTCTACTAGCCCTTTAAAGCTGGAAAGCCACTGGCCAGTTTACTATGTTAGATGTGTTCTTTACAGAGAGTTTTTTTACAAGCTGGATGGTGTTGGAAGGCATTTTGTTTTCAGGTTATGAATACTTTATTTCTGTGGTAAAGAAAGCATAGACGAGGTTTGCATACCCAGAAAAGCTTAATTACCACTTAGTAATTAATAACAGCTTACTAACTAGATGAAGTGGCAGTTAGATGGCCAAAGGACACTTCAGAATTAATGTGCCATTTGCACTTGCTGTAAACAAAATCCAAATCTGCTTGCCCTTTTGAAGCTAAAGAATGAGCTTTTCACCTGGGAGTTCAGCATAGAATGGGAAGATGACTCTGAAGCCATCAGATGTGAATTCCCTCAGAACTATGCTTTGGCCCTCCCTTATGTGCTGCATAGTCCATGTCCTGATTGTCAGTGTGTAGGTTTGTTGGGGGTTTTTGACATTTGTCTGGATACAAAGCATGTCAGCAGCAGTTTTGACAAGTGTGTGAAGCATGTGCTCTGGTGTCTCTGTATGTAGAGGGTCCTGTGATAAGACAACACAAGCTGTTCACTGAAATGAAGAGGAAAGTAATTGTCCTAAAAAGGAGTTAGTAGCTGGTGTAGGAGTTGTTCCTTGTCTGGATTAAAGACAGAAGCACATAATCTAAAGGTTGATTCCGATTAGTACAAGGGTTGATTATATGGTTAAATACAGCAAATATGTAGAGTATTTCATAAAGACTTCAGCTCTTGCTTGGCTATTAGCTCAGTGTTTTTTCTCTTTGCTAATAATGTCTGTTTTCATTACGGGATTGCCAGAAAACTGGTGGGTATGAGTGCCACCAAGGCAGCCCACAGAGCCCCGAGATTGTAGCTGTACTGCTTGTAGTTTTGTAGGTGCTTAAGAAATGGAGTTTACCTCAGTGAAGTTTGCAGGAGACTTGTGTTGGTCTGCAATTCAGAATATACTACAAGTAAGAGATGTAGTTTATATATTAATTTAATTCCTCAGATAGTATCTGTGCATGTGATTTGCACTGTTGGTGCCTTGGCCCCAAGCAGAGTCCCTAAATAAATTCCTAGAGCTGTGCAGGGATGTGGTGTACTCTACCTGCAGGAATCTAGGTTAAACAGTAGATTCCAAACAGACTGAACAAAACGGGTGCCTGATACAGTTGAAATAGTTCAGAGATAATGCAGACTTTCAAGTGTTAGAGAAATACAGACATTTATATTTGCATTCCTTAGACTACTCTTCAATGCTACCCTGAACTGAAAGTTTTTCAAAACAACAGGAGTGCTGTGTATGACTAACCCTTAACTTCCTTGATGAAATTCTTTGATATCAGAAAGAATTCATTCCTGCTTCTTTCTGTCCCTGTGTACTGACACTGAGCTTCATTCCATTCCAGATTAGTTTGACTTTTTTTTTTTTTGTGTGTGTGTTCAGATAAGTTGTGGGGTATTTTTTTTTTGTCTTTTTGCCTTTTGAGTTCATTCATTTACTCTTTGTTAAATTCTTGAGGGGATCATGGTCTGAGTTCTGTAACACTGTTTATATAAGCATGCAGTCAAAACTCCATACCTGCATGCCAAGGGTGTGGCTTTTAATTATATGCTGGATATAAATAGCATGAATACAGTAAACAATTTGAGATAGATTATGCGATACTATCTTTTTAATCATGATCCTTGCCAGATGTAATCCTCAGATAAGATTCACACTTCCGTGCACTGATAAGATAATAAGGCGAATTACACTCAAAGGGCCTCCCAATGTCACTTAAATCAGTCACTTGTTTTTAGCATAAGCTCTGTGGAAACAGAAGCAGAAGGACTCTTACATAAGACTCATTGCTAAACATGGTGTTTAGTTATACATGAGACACACTCAGTGAAAGTCTCAGGTGACAAAGGAAGATGCTTCAGAGCATTAATCCCAATATAGTAACTTACCATATACTGACAAATATATCCAAGCTTAAGTAATTAAATCTTTTTTTGAAGACACACTATGATAAGGAGTAAGTGTCCTGAGCAGATTAAATTTCTTTTTCCTCTCTCATTCTGCCATTCAGCAGCGATCATTCTGAAGCCAGTCTCTCCTTTCCCTCTTCTGCTGCCTTTTTTTTTTTTTTTCATTCCTTTAAGACCTTTGGGGTTTGCTTGAATACTTATAGTGGCCTGGGTATAAAAAACAGAGGTACTGTGTTCTCTGGTCTCTTAAATGCAAGTTTATCGCCTCCCATTATTTGTGTGCCACATTATCGTCATTATTTAATCTTGTTATCTTGTTTTCCTTTTATTATATCCAGCTTGTTCAGATTGACAGTCTAAATATACCTTTATTAAAAACAATAGTGTCCTGTGCCTTATATCCAAAATCTTTAGTTCAAAGAAATTATCACTAAAATTGTTGAATGTCTCTGTCTTATCAATGGAATAATTGCATCAATATTTGCATTTAAAAGATTACTGAGAGTAGTTTAACACCCAGGAACTTGTGTTTCATTCCATCTAATTCGTTTTGGTTTACTCTTGAATAAGTTAAAAGATGGAGCCCAGATCAGTGTCAGTGCAGCTCTGATGTGTTGTGTCTATCTGTGTTCATGCATTTATTACAGGACAGACTTTCAGTGGAGCTGAGCAGCCTCTGGAAAATTCTTGTTGTATTAACTGCGTGAGAAGGGGAGGGAGCCATGGGGCTGTGGGGTTTTTTTTCCCCTACTTCTCTGTAGTGGCAGCTTCTCTTCTGCCTGAAAAAGTAGTTGCTTCTATTTTTAAGAGGTGCTTAAGTGCTAAACTCTGTAACTGATCATGCATTCGCATTTGTTTGCCTTGGTGTTCCTTGCTTTCTACAGCCTGCTTGAGGCAGGTGAAGGAATATTGAAAGGCAGCAATTCTGTACTGCTAAAAGAAATCTGATTTTAACATAGTTGTGGACATCTGTATGGTGAAATAGTCAATAGTTAAGATTTTAAAGATTTGTGAAATGATTGCTGGAAGCGGTGGTGTTTAAATATTTGTGAATGTGTTCTTTTCTCCATCTTTACAAATAAATGGGAAATGACAATGTTTTAGGAACAACCTCCACTTAACCTGGGAGCTGAAATGTAAGTTTAATGAAGAGCTGTAAAGGGAGGACTGTTTTCCCTTTTCAGTGGTGTAACACATCCTCCCAGTTGCACCTGCTTAAATTACTTCTTTTCAAGGTGGGTACCGGGTGAAGTGGAGTACAGTCTAAACTGGGGGGGAAGGATGGGGTAGTGTTACAAAATGTGTGTAAGAGGCTTTTTATGAAGGTGCATAACTGGTTCATAAAGTTTTCAGGCTCTTTTGTTATTTCTGCAGATGAGTAAATGTTAAAAGAGTTATGTGATACAAGTAGCACAACACTTTTTATTTCCAACTGTTTGACTATATCATCTCTAGACAAAACTAAAAGAGGAAAAGCAGCTTTAATTTGTACATTCAAGGTCACACTTCTTTCAGACCTTGCCGTATATGATGCTAGCTAATATATTGTAAATGGCCTATCTAATACCACAAATTAAATTCCTCTTCTACTTGTGTTGGGGGTTTTATGTCAAAATTGTAATTTTTGCCTGTAGTTTCTAGAGCTTTCCCAGAACAAGACCAGCTTCTGGAGACTATGGAGTCCTCCTCCCTGGAGATATCCAAAAGTAGGCTGGACATGGTCCTGGACAACCAGATCTGTCTGGTCCTGCTTGAGCCAGGGAAATTGGACCATACGACCTCCAGAGGTCCCTTCCCAACTCAGCCATTTTGTGATTCTGTCATTTACCCTGAAAGTTAGTTAGATGGAGCCAGAGTATAGAACTATAAGCTGCTGTACATAGGTACACAGCTGTTTACAGGACAGGTGTATTGTTTCTGTGCGTGGGGTGGAAGTTGTGTTCGGTGCCATAAAGAAGCAAATAAAAGGCAGTACTGCAGCAGATCCCCCACACACTTGAGTGCTCTGATACCATGAGGAGTTTCTCTTACTGAGAAGTTGGATAAAATATCACAGATGAAGACACTGATTTTCTTAAAGATGGAATTACATGACTAGAGCTGTTACAGGTAAGAGATCAAAAGTGGACCCTGTTGAAGATCTCCACTGGATGGATGAGACTGTTTTTCTTCAGGTTTAGTAGTATGAAACCTAGATCATCAAAAAAGAACTCAATCCAAACTAGAAGCAATGAATTGGTATGTTTAGGAGCAGGACATCAGACAGGACCTTTCTTAAATCAAGACCACGACAGTTCAGATACACCTAATGCTATTTTCAAATGGTTTTTTTTTATCTTTCCTTTCTTCCCCTAAATAAGATCTTGTGTCTCCTAACAATTTGCCATGGTATACTCAAACAACAGATTTCATCCAAAATAATAGCTAGCACAAATAATTTCTCAATTTGAAGCAAGTACATTACTAGTGTGGAATAGAGAAATAAGGTGTCTAATTGAATACATACAGGCATTGTGTCAATAGTGCCGCCATTGTGATTAATGAAGATTAATTTCCTTCAGAATGAATGTTCTAGGTAACAGCCTCCTCTTTTTTCGTAGATGAAAAATATCAATGAATTCAGATTTAGTAGAGTAATGCATAGTCTAAGTACTTAAAAGTGCAAATTACCATTTTTTATTTGTATTTTTCTGCTTGGGTTAGGTTGTAACTTTAAGTGCCCTTCTGCATAGCCTGCTGTGGTTCTAGGTGTGCTAGAGGGAATCAAGCTACTACTCAGATGATGCCATTGCAGTTGAGGGAAATGACTGATGAAAGGCGAGGGATGTTGGCTTCATCTCTTCCTGTTTGTGAATACAAATGGATGCTCCTTGTCAGAGACCTCTGCTTGCTTTTGGGAAGGCAGCCAACAGTGAGTTTCTTTAGCAAAGCGAGCTATTCTACCAATATGGAGTGATTTCAAAGTATATTAACAGTTAGGCTGAGGTGCTGAAAAAGGAGTGAGGAGACTGACTTCTGTTCTGTGTGACACAAATTATAGGAAATGGACATGAGTTGTTTGCATCTGCAGTGTGTTGTTCTATGAAGGTATTTGAGCAAATTTTCCTCTCAAATACATCTGTCTCAAGTAAAAAGTAGCAAATGTTTATAAAAAGAATTTTATAAACATTTTCTTTTTTAATTTTAATTCAACATTTTAGTTTCTCGTATAATCATAAGATGCCTTCTGTGAGTGCCTTTTAAAGTTTTTGAGTTAGTGATATTAACCATTAATTAAGAAAACCCAAAGGATTATCAGATTAAGTAGGAAATACTAAACATTTATTGTATATATTTATAATCCCTTTTATAAACATTTTGAGATTTTTTTTAAGAGGCAGTCACTCTACCCAATTTGATACTTAAGGGATAATTTTTGATTTATCTTTTATCACTATTAATAAGTGCAAAAGGAAGGTTATGTCTGATAAGGTGATCCACTTCCTATTCTTGCACAACAGTACTCTATAGAATTTCACAACAAAAATCAGTCAATGTATTGCTGAGTTTGACATGCTACATTAAAGAAATCATAAACATGTTAAGAAGCTTAAAGATTTAGAACCTGTATCTTGAAATCCTTGGTTTTCTGTGTAAGATTTCTTAATCAAATACAAAGCTGTTACCTGCAGTTAATTAGATTTAGGTTGTCTCTGCTCAAGAGCCAGTAAAGAAAAACAACTTGGTTATCAATTTAAATATCCTGGGTTTGCAAAGGTGTCAAGGCAGTGCCTGTTCTTCCCACTAGTTTCAGGAAGCACAAGCAATTATCCTTATGTGTATCCTTATATATCTTAATGCTCTGCTTTAAGAATATTATTAAATACATTGATCCTCTTAGTGAATCAATAATCTGGATAATCATTTTAAATTTAATCTTTCATGTCATAAAGAGATGTCTAAGCTTTCCAGGTAATATCAGTGTACAAGTTTTTCCTTGATAAACTGAGACAATATGAAAAGGGAGATTGATGTTGATCTTGTATAACAAAAGGATTATTTGGAAGAAAAAAAATTCACCTTGGGAAGTAAGTAGGACTTACAGCTGGGTATTCATAGGATCCTTTTCTTTTCCCTTACCCTCTGCATATCATCCAAAAAAGCCTTTGTTACTTAAAGTAGAAAGAAAACCATCAACAACAGTGAAACCCACGCTCTGCTATACACTACCTCATGCAGTTTTAGTTATGGAGCTGAAATGAAGAACTAATCATCTTTTCCTAAATGCTGCCTTTTATTAAATTATCTTTTAAAGGTGCATGTAGGATTTTTTTTTTTTTTAATATTGAAATTCAATGGATGAAATTACTTCCACCTAAAATATTCTTTTTTTGTTTGTTTGTTTTTGTCTTTAGCTGAAAGGACTACCTGGAATTTGCCTCCTGTATCTTCTAGCCTACAGATTGTTCAGTTTGAATAAATTGATTAATTAGAAATAATAATAAGAGATGACATATTATTCATAGCAGTTTCTGTTGCAGTTCTATGACACCAGAAATTATAAATGTTTGAAAATTGCTGGGGGAAAAAAAATCTAACAAGGATTAGAATATGATAAATTCTCTTGTCTCAGTTAATATAGTATATATTAGGTACACATACATGGATTAAATTGCTTTGTATGAATTCATGTCTCTGTGGTATTGGGAAACCTAGGCTTATTTTTAGTTAACATGATTTTCTGAGGATTTTCTATAAGGATTCTGTGATGAAGGAACTATTTTATTTATGGGACATTAGAAAATAATGTCCAGCTTCTTCTGGGAAAGGCCTAAAGTAGGGAAAAAAAAAATCAGCATTGTGATAAAAGTATTGGGAACATTGTAAGTGACTAAAATTTATGCTGATAAATGCCTGGAAAGTATATGTACCAGTCAGGGTCCAGTTCTCATGTGTTGCTCTCAAGTGTGAAGAAGCTGCATCAGCATGGAGGCAAACACAGGTTAAAAAATAAGTGTTTACTCTCTCCAGAAGTCCTGGAGCACAGGGTGTACTTGGAGTAGTCTGTTTTGAGACAAGGCATGGGAGCAAAGCCACTGGCACTGGGAATGGCTCACTGAATTCAGTGGGATGGGAATTCAGTACACTGGTACTGAGTTATATTTTAGAAATATTTGGTTAGGAAGATCACCAATTTAAAATTGTAAACAACTATAAAAACTTATAAAACCACGAGTGAAAGCTTCTTTGTTTTTGTATCTGTCCTTGAAGCATGGGTGTGGATGGAGAATCTTCTCTCCTGTGCTTCAGGACTTCAGTCCTACAACTGTAAATCTGGGTTGGATTGTTCTCTTTCAAGAACCAGTGCTGCTGGAAAAAAAGCTTTAATTTTAGGTTTCTCTTCTCATGTTGATCTCAGAGTATCTCTCCCTCAGAAGATCAAATGCACATTGACTCTCTGATGGCCTCCTTGAGGGGTCGTGTCTATTTTTTTTGTGAAAACCTCACTTTTGACTGTATGCTTCACAAACTGTGCTTGTCTTTTTTAAAGTATGTCTTTTTTATTAAACAGATAAAAAGCTCAGATGAGATAGCAGTTATTTCATATGAAATTAGAGGAGGGATGAAAAGCCTGCGCTTTTATCTTGAAAAAATTTGGCAGATAAATTTTGGTTTTTCCAGTTCTGCAGATGCAATAAAATCCAGAGCTCAGTTAAGAGTTCATGTTACCTTATGCAGAAAATATCTTGCCTTTTTTCTCTGATGAGTAAACTGGAAATGGATTTTGTTGTGTGAACCTTAGCACAAAAAGTTGCTTTATATTTAATCCAAAGCCATGAAATACATTTTTTGCGTGAAAAATGTTATCCAATTTTTAAAAAAAAAAATTTTTTTTTTTCTAATTAGATTGTGAGTGAAGTAGAGAATACCATGAAAATGTCTGGAATGGCTTGAAGAGAATGTTCATAGTTTCAGAATGGGGGAGGGAGGGAGAACAGAAGGAATGAAGAAGTGAAAGTGAAGTTACCACAAAAAAGGCAAAAGTCCTTTCTGTACTAATTGTGTTTCAGTATTGAGGAGATGGAATTTTGTGACTCTCTGTTGACTTCCACTATTAGGTGAAAGGGAGCCAGGGATTTTTTTTTAATAGAGACTCTCCTGTAAAGAAAGAGGGAAACAATAGCGAGCTGTCAAAACAAGCTAATATATACCTTTGATCAGCCAAATGAATGTTGCAGGCATTTCTTATAGAAAGGAGATTGCTTATCGATCTATATCAAAATATGCATGCTAATCCCAGGCAGTAGAGAGTATTTTCAAGTGGAGTTAATAATCTGATTGCTGTCCTGTCTGGTGCAATTCACTGAACTCGAAGCTCTAATCAGTCTGGGGTCTTGCAGTCAAATGTATTTTGCTGCTTAAATTTGGATTTGTGACATTGATTGAAGAGTCCTTGTAAAGGTGTTGACAAATCAAATTGTTTGTTCCAGTAGTGTTTTGCTAGAGATCAAGTCCAAAGTAATAAGCAGTGAATTTGTTCATTACTAGTAGGGTGAAAGGAATGATAAAATTCACCTGCATCATTATCGCAGACACAGTATCAATAAAAGATATGTTCTGAGTGAAGAAAATGTACTAGTATTTGTGGCTGAATGTGACGAGTTATGAAAACTGAAATACAGCATTGTAATTCAAGAGTTACTTAATAATGCCTTGGAGAAAAAAATATTTTTTAAAAACCCCATCTTTACAATCAGGGAGAAGAAATAAGAAAAAAGCTAATTTTAAAACAGTGTTTGGGATTTAAATTAGTTTATTGGATTAAAAAATGTTAGTGAAAATATACAGTTTACAATATAAGTGTTTGAATCAGCCTTATTCGTGTACTGAAGCTATGGCTATTTTCCATTACATTAATTTTGGTTTAGTTTAAATAGTGAGGTGTATACACTGGAATTTGGACAGTGTTCGTTCAAAATGTAAGATTTTACATGATATGCCTTGAAAAAGGACTTGTAGCAAAGGGTAACAAACTTGTGCTTTTTGCTAAGTCTTTAAGTGGGATTCTCAAGTAATTTATCATTCAGTTAATTGATGTACTATTAATTTGGCTTTGTTATTTGGTTAATTTCTTCAGCAGTTTCTGGGAGAAACAAATTTGCCTAAAATATTATTGCTGTGGCTCACATTTTCTTATAAGAACTGAAATTCACTTGAAAGAAGGGAAATTATTTAAATTTCATATCTCCCATGTGTATGAGGCAGATACCAGGTTAATTCATATTACTCAAAAATAAGAATCAAAGTAACCGAACTAAGTTTACATGAGACTCTTATTTCCATATTGTTCTACATTGATTATCAAACAGGTGAGTCTAGTTCCTGAACTTTAGCATCAGAACCCATGAATATGAGAACAGCCTCATGTTTCTGTATTTCTCTCAACCCGTTGCAAAATGTTATGCGTGGAAGGCGAGTTTGTATTTCCCTGCTTAGGTCATGGCAAAAAGAATATTCAACCAAATATTTTTCTGGCAGCGGTAAAGCACTTTGGTTTCCCAAATATGTCCTTTTTGTCTTCTCTTGGAACTTTGAGAAGTGTTTAAGGTGTTTGGTCAAGTGACCAGACCTGGAGCTACCCAAAAGCAGAGCTGAGGTGCCTGCTGTGTTTGAGTGGAGGGGCCTCTGGCTGCACACCCGGGCGTGGGGCTCTCCCCTCTCCTGGACACGGCCTGGGTGTCCCAGCCCTGCCGTGTGGGGCTCACTTGTGTGCACATGTCTGAGCTGGAATCAGCTGTAGGTCTGCTGTGAGATGTGCAACAGCCTTCCTGGAGTCGTGGGTCTCTTTCTAGTACAGCCTAGGTAATAGAACAGTAACACTTTTGTTCACTGAAACTAAATACTTATAAAGTTTAATGAAATGGTTAATTTTACCAAGTGATATGGGGGGAAAAAGGTAGATTTTGCTAGGAACAAAATGTGAAAGTGTTTTAAATTTTTTTAAAAGATTTTTATTAAGTTATTTTACTTATTATTTAAGTTTTTTCTTTGGCACTAAAATAAAACATCATAGAAACATTAAAATAACTCACTAAGACTTGCTAAAAAGTCTGATGGGAGTTTATTTCATGCAATATCATCAATATAAAATCTTTTCTTAATTCTTATTCTAAAAGAAATTTTGGAACTATTGCTCCAAAAAACAGACAGATTTGGAGTGTTGAGATTTATCAATGTTCTACAATGGGGAAAAGACAAGTAAACTGATTATATATACACTAAAATAAAAACTAACCTTTTGAGTGAGTAAAGGATTTGTGCTTAGAGATGCTGGAAGCCAAGTTCAAGGTTTGCTTTTCTAGAGGAAAAGTCTCTGTTACAGAGTTGGATTGAATAGACATTAAACACTGCTCACCTCTGAGCAGCACCTTGGTGCATCAGTCTGATCTGGCATGAGCCTCTTTGGATAAACATATTACCAAAATATCTGCCAAATAGTTATGCTCTGGTTAAACAAACAAACAAAAAAGCCATATTTCCCCTTATTTTAAATTAATTGTTTCATCCACATCTTTGTTAGCTCTCCAGTAGGCCATGGCTGAGTGTTCTTGGGTACTCTCATGATTTCTGAGTAATCATAGGATTAATGAACTTGGATGTGACCTCCAGGGTCTCTATTCTAACTTCCCGCTTGAAGGAATCAGCTACAGGACGAGGCCAATTTACTCCAGGCTTTGTCCTGTGAGCCTTAAACTTCCAGGGGTGGAGACTGCACAACCCCTCTCGGCAGTGTCCTCACGGGGAACAGCGTTGTCCTTCTATTCAGTCAGAACCGTGGCTATTCCTGTACGTGTTCTCTCTCTTTTGTTCTTCCCCCAGGTCTGCTGGCAAAGGTTTTGGAATCTCAGCAACCTCCAGTGTCAGACTTGGTATAAATTCCGGTTGGTGTCAGGTGGTTCATTTGCAGTTTAGAAGCAGACTGTGAAATCAGGGTGTAGCAAAGGGCTGGCAACAGGTGTGGGATATTTTTTAGGAGGGGGACAGACATAAATAACCAGAATCCCCAGGTGAGGGAGAGCCAGGGAAGCTGCTTGGCTGGGGTCATTGAAGAATACTGGCACCTGGCTTTTTTGGCCTCCTTGCTGGGTCAGGAAGATTTGCCGTCCCAATCCCAGGGGCTATTCAAATTCTCAAGTGCCTCTTTTTTTCTCTGGCAAAGCTGCCTCCTTGAAATGAAATACTTTTTTTTTTTTTCTTCTCCAAAACAAAAGATCATGACAGAAAATGTCATTCCAAATACAAAATACTGGAAGTAGCCATGGATTCTTTTTCTTACATTTTCTAATCCTTCCTGAAATGGGCCTTTGAGTCCTTTTTATATTTGGATTTTCCTCCTACTGTGTATTGATTTAAAAACTAACCAAATGTTATTAAACATTTTTCCTTTTGGAATATGACTGTGTTCTCATTTTGATAGACTGACCTGTTTTCTTTTTTTCCTCTTGACATGCGTGTAATTCATCCCATCAAACATATTTCTTCTGTTGTTTTGCTTTTTTTTCTGTTCCCCCCCCATTTAATTTCAGTGTCTAGGGCCCCCTTCTGTTTCAGAGAAAGGCAGTGAAATGCCTAAGACTGCAGTCTGAAAGGCTTTTTTTTTCTTTATAGTGGTAACTTATTTCCTTTGTAGTCAAAAAATTTCTCTTTTCTTACAAGAAGGTCTCCTAGATTCAGTGACATGGATAATTTTGCTTTCTTTTTGTATCCTCAAGTAGTCCCTTACTCTCCCACCCACATACCCCTTGGGTTTTTTTGCGGGAGTTCTGTGTCTGAGAACCACGCCACATCCCACACAATCCTTTATGAAAAAGAAAAAATGTAAACTACATAACCCTTCCAGAACATGTTTTGAAACCACAGCAGCCATCTGGTTTTCCAGAAGGCCTGCTGTTCTTTTCATGTTTAGAGGAATAGTTTGATAACAAACTTGTCTAATAAATATAGAGCTGAAAGACAACAAATAAGTGTTTGCCGTCTCCTGACATTTTTGATGTTTTCCTAATTTATAACATTAAAGACTGTTAAAACAGATGGGGTTTAATATATTCTCCTGTACAAATACATGGCTGAAGTTGTGTACAATATCAGCGTGTTGGATTATGCATACACTATCAGATTTTGCTTCATCCATTTGTTCTACAGGAACAATGTTTAACTTCTACCGAGCATTTTTTGGTAATCTGTTAACCCTCATAAACAAAATGCAGTATGCATTGTAGTAAACAAAAATGTAGTACAGCATAATCATTCATCATCTGTGTAAACACATTGTTTTATGATTGAATTAATGCAAGAAGATAACTTTGGTCAAGTTGCAAATATTTATTTGGCCATATTTTGTATTAACTGGATTGTAGGAACTTCTCCTTAAATCCAACATTGCCTGATCTGATTAAATGCTTAGCTGAAATTTGTCTTGAAATAAACAATAGTATCTCAGGCTGAAGCCCATATCCCTCCCTGGGGAGCAGGAATATGTTAAAGGAGGTGTCTAGTTGGCAAAACTAATTTGGTGCAGACTCCATACGTACCTTTGCACCTCACCTTGCTTTTCCACTTTGACTCATTGAATTCATAGTTTTCCTAACAGCTCACCAAGTGCTGAAACTGTTCTGAGGCTGCTGTCACAGGTAAAGGGAAAAAATAGATGTTATAAAATCAGATTCAAACAAATCTATCCAGTTATTAATATAACAGCATTCACCTGTATTTTTATGGGAAGTTCCATCCATATAATACTGTAATTCATAATGTTGGAGAGCTATTAAGATATTTGATTGTTCTAAGCAAACTTTGAAATCAGCAGTGGAACATGAAAGAAGGTATCTATGCCACCCTACTGCAATTCATGTTAAAATATGGAGAGATGCCCTCCGTATAAGAAAATATCAGTGTGTAGAGTCATACTATAGCTTACTTTATTTTTGCTTAGGGAAAAAAGTAAGTCACTAAATCTGGAATTTACCCCATTATTTAGTTTTAACATGGTAGATCATTTTAAATGACTGCTGCTTTCCAGAAGGTGATCTGTTAAGTTGTGTAAATATGAGAGAATTTTTTCTGCTTGGGGATGAGGGGGACAGAAAATACTGGCTCTGATCCAGCAAGACACTGAAACCACCTGCTAAACTGCTTCTATATTTAGTGTTAATGAAGCACTGAATAGGTTTGGGATGAGAGCAGTCAACATCTATTGAAATCATCCGATCTGTATAGTCTAAAATACCAATCTAGTCTGATTTTTCAGAAAGATGTGCTCTGGATCAACTATGCAAAAATTGGGACTAAATAAAATGGTTGTTTTCAGCCTGATTTATTTTGCTTAAAAATGAGGTTTTCAAACAATTTTCTATCTTAATTTTAGCAGTTTGACTCTTTTGTGTGCTAACAAAAAGAAATATGCAAATGAGCTACCACTTTGTTTTCTAGCAAAATATATTTCTGTGCAAACACTTGACTTTGTAACATACTCCAGAGTTCTGTCTTGTAATTTTAAGTTAAACCTGCATTTCTCTTTAACTTAACTGTTGGATTGTGTGAGGTTGTTTATACTTGCATTTTCACTTATTCTAGCTCTCTGTCCATCTAGATGTGCACTCCCTGTACATTACACTTGTGAAGTTTGGTTTAATTTACAGCTAGAAAATTTTATCAATATATATAAATGTTGCCCTTCCTTCAGTATCCTGAAAAATAAATCTGTTCATACAGATATTATTTTGTTACTTAGACAATGAACAAAGAATGGTAAGTAGGAATTTAGCCTGTGTAGTCCAAAGAATCAGAGTTCAGAGAAGTTCTATTATTCCCTGTCTCATATTAGTGCAAATAATTAACTTTGAATGCACCTAAATGCCTTTTGGAAGGAGAATACTGAGGGCTGTACTTGTAACTTTGTTTTCTGAACTATTTTACTTTTATTTAAAGCTTCTGTGGAAATCCTGATTTAAGGAAAGATCTTCTGTAAGTTTTACTGAATCTTAAATATAAAGTAATCCCAAAGGAACTGCATTTTATGGGTATGTAGATGGCTTTTTTGGGACCAAAATTGCTTCAAGGTTGGTTTTTCAGTCACACGGTTGGCATCTCTTGTTGTTTACCATGCCAGTCAGGGGTGTTTGACCATTTGGGATCAGCATTGACACAGTCTCTGCTGTTGAATTTCCTACTCTGGAAAGTCTCTGTCCAACCTCCCGTCCAACACATTTAAGTGCTTTAAGTATCTTGCTCAATTGAGGCTACAGCATAGTGGACAGAGCTGAAATTTGTGAAGTGAAAGGTGCCTAATTTTTGAAAGTAAACTTTGCCATAACAATTTATTCAAGATGTAGTTCATATTGGAATTTAATTTTGCTTGTGACATTGGTGCTCAGCTATCTAGTTATGCTTATGTGTGTTTTGAGAAGATTTGTTACTTCTAAGAACTTGTCCCTCAGCCTGTAGCCATGCAAAATTCCATTCAGTGTCAAAATGAAGATTCCTAAGACTGCAGATTTTGTGATCTTAAATAACTTTGGTTTTTCCTCTTCTGCTATATTCTGAAAAGAAAAACACAACAAATAAAACAAAACAAGACAAAAAAAAAAAAAAAGGCAGCCCAAACCAACAAATATGCACATATTTAAATCATACATTGGGATTAAAATGTCAAGCTCTGAAAGCTTGAGTTTTACATTTCCTTCTAACCTTAAAAGTAACATTAACCTTTAAATGTTACGTGATTGGATATCTATTTGAATTCATGCATGGAAAGCTGAATTTATATTAAATTTTGGATTCTGAATGGTTAGGAACAGGTAATTCTTTCTTTGGATTTCATTGTGATAGGAAAGGTTTTAATTTTCTTTTGTGGCTTTTTTTCTCTTGTTTTGAATGTTGTCGGCTGTGTAGCCCAATGGATGATTAAAGTTATGCTGTGGTAGGAGTTTTGCTAGGTCTGTGTTTTTACCACATTTATACTGAATGTAACTGTACCTTTTGTGTGCGTGGTCTGCTTTGTGTACTCTTTGCACCTTTTATTTCTTTGTCTGTGGGAAAGTATGCAATTATCAATCCATACACAGCGGAAAGAATATATTAAATCCTAAGCAGTGTAGTTTTGATTTTCAAATATTCTGGAAGCTTTTATAGTTTGCTTTGAAAGAAAGTATGAATATTTTTCTCAAATCTTACTCTTTACTTTCAGTTGAGTCCAAAAATGGAACTGTTCTTAATTGTTACTTGCAGAACAACAAATCCATAAGCTATAAGCTGACTCAACTGGGGTTTGTGTTATAGACCACCAGCAAATGTAATTGTATGCTGTACACTTGATGAAAAGTACAATATATATCCTCTCAGTAAGGGTTCTTTATTATAAAAGGGCTAGGTATTGCTTGGGTATTAACTATACTGTACTAAAACCCATAAACACCTTTTTACACATAGAGTGCACACTTCAATGCAACAATCAAATGCTTTTCTATAAATAACAAACTTATGGAAAAAGAGGCCTTTGATTGCTTTCCAAGAATGCATTGAAACCTTAGAGGGACTTTATTTGATTCCAGGAGTTGAGTGCTGGTTCGTGTATATCAATATCAGATCTCTCATAATTATTAAAAAATATGCTTTTATTTTAATATTAGAATATGCATCACTTACAAGTGAAGTTTATCATACCATGAAAAATTTAAGTCTTTTAGGTAGTGGTCTACATATTTTAACGTTGTTAGTGCACAAGTGGTAGATTTTTTCTGTAAAAGTAATATACCTACTAAACACATGGCTAAAAGTAGTGTCAAATAAGGGGGTGAGGGTTGGAGGGGAACTTTTTTCTGGTGATTACTTGAAGTCACTTCTGTGCTGAGCTTTGAGTGAAGTGTCAGACTTCCTTGCTACAAAGAATTACTGTGAAAAAAAGCCCGTTTTGTTTTATGCCTGGAACAGGTGACGCCTAAATGCTAAGCGCGCATTTGGTTGAATGTTAGATGGGAGCTGCCCGTGACATCAATCACTTAATTTCATTGTCAGGCTGAGAAAGCAGCAGTTGTTTTGTCTAAAGGTGGGACTGAGTTATGTGTGGCCTGACTGCACGGCAGATGGAATGTGGCTGCCTCTATGTATGAATAGTGTCATGCAGCTATTAACGCACATGCTACAGATGGCAGCTTGTAACCAAGTACATAAAGCTGAGAACTGCAGCAAAGGGGCTGAAAGCCATGAAAAGCATGAGTATTTTCATATTTTCAGTTTTCCTGCTTTGCACTCCCCTGTATATGCTCTCGGCGTTTATATGAATGAATGAATAAAAGGTGGCTAGCAAGGATGTGATTCTTTACAGGAATTCCGACTCATACCCAAATTCTAAAGCTAAACCAAAATAGTGTAATTATTTCCTTAGAGGAGATGTAGAAGTCTTTTTCATAGTAAAATATAAAGTATTTATTTATCCTTGAGAGCTCACATTTTTGAAAGAGCATCTGTTTTTCATTGAAGATGCATTTTTCCCAAACTGTGCATCTGGGAAGCTTGAGTCACAAGAAAGTTAGCAACTTGCACAAAATGACAGCTTGCCTTAAATTAGGAGTCTTTATTTCATAGTCTGGTGGTTTGCTCTTGTTAGTCCATCCCATTGCTTGCTTTTCTGGCTTTATAAAGCATGCAATTGAGAAAGAAATTATATTTTTTTGTCTCATATCCTTATTAATGGGCACCACTGTCTGGAATAACTAGTTTGGCCCACTGGCCTCCATGTACTTTTGGCTGGTTACAGGAAAAACTTCATGGTTGTCCAACAGCTTGATTTGGAGGATGAAAGAAACATCAGTTTTTCTGCTTTGTCCTGAGGGAGTGCCTTGGATGATGTGGGATTTCTGTTTTCCCAGGATTTCTTGTGTCCTTGCTTTAGTGGGTCAATAGTGAGACAGGCTTTTGGGCTTATACAGCTGCACAACTACTTGTGAACGTGCAGGTTTCCAAATGGCTTCGAGGTAACAATTAGCTTCTTATAAACACCCATAGGCAACTATTTTTAAGACCTAATTCCCCAGGAATACAGATTCTGTTGTCAGAAACAGACTCAAATGATTTTTTATAATGACAATGATTTCACTCCAAATTCTTTCGTTATATGTACTGTGACTTCATTAGCAAAGAGCTGACCATGGTATTTATTTCAGTACATTAATCGATTCCTGTGAGAACTGGGTTTTTGAGGTTTTTGTAGCTTCAGCAGTTTTGCTGGGTAACTAAAACTTGTTAAGGTGTTTGAATAGATGCCTCATTTGCAGAGAATTACAGTGGATTATGGTATGACTTGGGTCGAATAACTTCCTGTCTATCTCTTTCCTCACTGTCTTCTGTAGTGAGATTCTAGACTCCTTCCAACATATTGAACTCATTCGAGCTCAGCTCTTGACTGGAACTTGTAATTGTTTATTATAGGAACTCATCTAGAGCCAAAAATCTGTTTGCAGGTCTGTGGACTTCTATGCAAAAACTTCCTTCCAAAGGCTGTGCTAATTAAGGAGTGAGCACCTGAATGTCCCTTTAGCACCTGAAGTAATTTGAAAGCTATGGATGTGCTGTATGAACTATTTATGAAGAGGCTGCTGAGAAAAGCAAGTTTATTGAAGAAGGGGTTTACATTCATTACCCTGAAGGACAATAAAAGAAATGTGAAAATCCAAACGAAAATTGAAAATTCCTGTTTGATAGGTAGATGTCCAAAATAAACCTTCATAATCCAGAAGATATATAAGGGAATGGGGAAAAAAATATATATAATCTCTCAAAAGTCTCAGTCTTTAAAATTGAAACAGTGGTTTTAGCAAGCATAAACATATTTAGTCCTGTTTTTTCTTTTATAAATAAGTACAATCATGAATACACACGATAGGGATTAAAAAATTTTGTGTATCTGAATTTAGCTTTTTAATTTGTTTCTAATAAAGGCAAAAATTTTTGCTCTTCATGAGCTACCATAAACATAATTTGATGCAGTCAAGACAAGGAGGAGCTTTCTGATTTTTTCAGTCTTATGCTACTGTAAATATTTAATCAAGTTTTAAACATTAAAGAAGCACTTGGGCCTTCTTTGTACAGTTTTCCCGGTGGAGTTGTAGATCTTATTAAAATCATTTGTTATGTTGGTAGGACGCTTTTAAATGAATCAAGCTTAATACCCTGCTTCTTCACCTCTGAAGGAATGGGTTCAAAGATCTAGCTCAGGTCACAAGGTAAATTAGCTGGGTAACCCTAGCACAGCCCCTTGTGGATGGACAAACCGATCTCTGCTGTTCTTCCCCCAACCCCCCACAGAAAAGTAACATTTTCATCTTTACCCAGCGTGTAAAAAGACTTTGGGGTTGCAAGTTACAGGCATGTTTTGGCATTAAATATAATTCTGCAATTGTATGTTCTGTGTTAAGGATCCAGGCTTTATACAGGCTGTTTTCTAAGCATAAACACACTTGAAAGTTTTGGAAGTTGCTGTAAATAGTTATCCATGCTCTACTCATAACCTTATTTATTCAGATAGAGTTCTGTCTTTATGGTGGACCACAAATCTGTTCAGTACTCACACACCCATAACTGTTGTGTTTAACAGAAGTTACTTGCTTTTCCTGTGAAGCATCCTTTTAGTTTTTCAGTTCTGCCACTGGTTTCTCATAGAGTTGTGATCCTAGACTTTATTAGGGAGTTGAGATGTCAGCTTCAATGCAAGCTTGATGCCAATAAACTATTTTGTTCTTTCTCTTTTCATACTTTGTTTTTCTCTCAAAAATATCCAGATACTAGTTGAGAAGTTGTCTGACTCTCTTCTTACCAGTAGTAAAAAAAAAATGAAGGTCTGAAGTTTTTTTCTTCTCTTATAGTGTTGACAAACAGTCAAAAGTACAATTCTCAGTTGGGAACTTGATGGTAGATACAGACATTAGGGAAGACTCACGTCAGCTACCTGCACTGGGGAGATAGTAAATGTTTCTTTTCTTGATCCACTAAATAAAGCAATGGCATATCTTCTGAAAATGATATTTTGAGATAAATATTAAGGATCATCCTGTTACTTTTGGTATTTTTATCCAGAGTACCCACCTGTCATCCTGAAACTTAAACTTTTTGTCATAAGAAGGGGAACTTCTCTTTGCTTGCTTGCACAGTGCTAAGTGCATGTGAGTTCTTGCCCAGAGATTCTGCTGTATTATTTCTTATAAAGTTTTTATTAATTTAAAGTTCTCTTTGTTCTAAAATGGCTGAAAAATAAGCTATAATAAATGTGAATTTGGATGGATTCTTGACCTCAGCACCTGGTCCTGGTCTCAGGGGAAAAATCATCTGGGGAAGTTGTAGACGTATGTGTAAAATTGAACCAATAACAGAAAATTAAACTGGTAGTATATTCATTTGCAGTTTATTTCTAGATTTGTTTGAAGTTCTTAATTTTATTTAGTTGATATAAAGACTCCTTTTTAGTTTTCAACTGTGTAACTCTTGAAAGAATGCAGAAGAAATAATTGGCTTCTATCTTTTCAGTACTGTAAACCACAACAAGGTCTAATAATATTCACAGCTAATAAATAATGCAAGACTGGCAGGCTGTACAACCCTGTTTAACAGCAAAGACTTTAGGAAAGCACACAGAATCTTAAGTTCTTTCATTATTTTTGACATTGATTTGTCATTAAGAAAATATATTAGTTCAGGTTAAATTGATCTGAAACATCCATTAATATAGGTGATAGATTCCTTTTTTTGTTTCACTTCCTTGATATCTCAAATTAAGCAATGCAGAAAAAGCTAATTGTACTGAATATTTTTCCTCTGATAAATTTTGTTCTGAAAATAGGACTGGAGATCTATGGTGACAGGTAGATGCAAGTCTGTATTAGGCTTGCTGCTAATAAGGTCGGGTATAGTTGACATCATCCATCTATAAAATGGATTAAACATTACTTACCAAAAGGTACCAGAATGTATTCACAACTACAGCTAAAGAATTAATGACCCCACAGTGCACAGAGGTGCTTGGACAGAAGGGAATATTTTTTCTCACCCTTTTTGACATCTCACATAGATTTATTTTTTTATACTGTTGCTTATCTGTACAGTTCATGCTTGCTAAAACTACTTTGTGTACTCCACGTGGTTGAGAGTCTTCAAATACTCTCATTTTAACAGTTGAAAGCAGTTTTGAAGTTCACCGTTTTCCCAGAGCAGATTTCTTTCTCTGTCCTTTCACTGAACTCCTGTTCTGCTCCTTACCTGCTTTACTCAAAAAACCAATTCAAAATAATACTCCTGATCTGAGTTAAAAGACATGCTTAACTCTTTCACAAGAGGACACAAGTCTAACATTTCACGTGCTTTGTTTTGTTCTTTACAAAATTATTATTATAGATCTGGGGTTTTTTTAAACTATTGTCAAAGCTATACTAATTTACTTTTCTTCCCACAAGAAGTTGTCTCAAAGAAATGTCACAGAAAGATGAGGCAGTAAATCATAGTGAGTCCTGTAAAATTAATGGCATTAGAGTATTATATGTAACTATATCTATATGATCTCCAGCAGGTCTGTATTTGAGGTATACATTCGTTAAAAGGGATTATTTGAAAAAAAACCTTTTCAGAGTGTGCTTTTATGTGTTATTAACCTGTTCTGGGTACAGTTCTTCAGTTAAAACCAGTTCTTTTTCACTTTACTGAGTTTATTCTAGAAGGCTCTAGGAAACAGCCATGAGAAAAAAAGCACCATGCTTACAAATAACTTCCCCTAAAATCTATCTCAGTGTCTATAACAGGCATTTATATGATTTGGACTGGGAGGGTGAAGTGCTATGCATGACATTATGGAGCATATTTAAGCAGAATTAACAGGTCTTTGGAACCATGGAAGATATTTATGCAATGTCAAAACTTGTAGATATTTTACTGTAATTCTTTAACATCTGGGTGCAAAAAGTTATCAAACTTCATGGTTCATATTTCATGTTCATATTTCAAACTTATCAAACATGGAGATGATCCAGGTATGCCTATTCAGGTTCCTCATAATTCTACCAGGTATGTCATGGAAGCAGGAACACTCAGGAAATTTTTCTGACACTCGTCAGCCACAGTTACAGTAAGACTGAAAGCATGGCATGCTATCCACTAATGCACAGCAACATATCAACTTTGATTTTAGACAAATTTTGGTATTGGTAGGACAGTGTATGCATATGCTTAGAGTACCTCCCTGAACAAGTGGTTTTGATGCTGCAAAGGTGGACAGGAAGCAACCTGTTACAGCAAGAAGTGGTCTGTCAAAATAATGTGTCTGTTTAACTTCTTACGGCAAAAATATGCATAATGTGTTGAATTTTTGTTGGTATACAAGGATGCAGACATTTCTTCAGTGTTGACTACATAGGTGCTACTGTACTAATGCAGTACTTTTTTTTTTTTAAATTTTTGTTTTCACTTTTGTGGAAGTGGGAAAGTGACCATATATCCTAATTATTTTTCTAGGTAATTCATAGAGGGCTTTTCTGTGTTGGAGAATGTTTTTCAAGATGTTAAGAAATATCTGTAAAACCATCCATAGCACTATAAAAGCTATGGAAAACGTTTCCCAACATCAGCGAGCCTTCATAAAGAAGATTTTTCAAGCACACTTCTAAAATCAAATAATTAAAATGCATCTCTCCATTCTGTTGCCATTTTATTTCAAATCAAAGAATGTCATATTGACACTTCATGATTTTTTTAATAATCTACCATTTATAATGACCATGTTTAATTGCTCTAATTTAAAAAGACGCTATCTGATTGCCTGCATGCATATAACAAAAAACGTAATTGTCTTGTGCAAACCACTGAATAGATTTAGGAATCTTCAATAACAAAATTACATTAATAGCATATGCTATTAAAGATGATTGATGGCAAAATTGGAAGCATACTGGTTTTACACCACACAAAAGAGTACGGTGCTTTGAAGATGGTTCTGAGAGTGTCAACAACAGTACAAAGAAGAAAAACAGTGTAATACTGAAAGTCCCACTTGACTAAAAAGAATGGATTTGGTAGTGATGAAGATCAAATTTTATTTTACTTAGAATGACAATATTTCTCTAATTTTTCTGAATATCTCTTGTGTATGTGATGACGCATTTCAACCTATACTGTGCTCAAATCTGTTTAAATACCAGTTTTGTCTCACAGAAGAAGAAGCAGCTTAACTTATAGCCAGGTTTCAGAGACAAAAAAATCTCAACTCCGTATTATTTCTCAGTTCATTTAATCTATCTTTTGTAGCATTTCCTACTGTGAACATGAGAGCAAACATGAATTCTATTAATCAGTTTGCAATATTCTGAATTTTGAAAGCTTGTTTCTGTATTTAAAAGAAATCAAAACTAGGAAAAAAAAAAAGAATGCAGGGAAAGAGATGAAGATCATAACATTCTTAAGTTAGTTTGAGAGTAGCTTCTGGTTTTATTGGTAGCTTGATTGTAATGTGAAGTTCTCTAAAACTTTAAAGTTTTACAGCAGGCACGTATTTAATACATACATTACTTCTATAAGGACATTAATTTAAATTATATCTAGCCTACTCGAGTTTTACATTGTACTTCTAATTTTTATTTTGTTTTTACCTTTTAAAATAGCAGGTATTTTTCCATGTCCTTCTGAGATTTACAGTCCAGGTTTTAAAGGGCATTTGTTATTCATCATTTTTCTAAACATTAGCATGTTTTCCTTTTATATTCATAGCTAAAGTAATTCTTGTACAGTGTTACCATATGTAAACAGCTATTTGCACATCTTATAAAATAATTAGAATTAATAATTGGACTTGTACTGGTGGATACTTCCAGGACCACACAGTTAGAGTTTCCCCTTTGTTTTTGTTTGGTTTATTGCATTGTTTAGTTTCTTACATTCTTATTTAAACTAATGCTTGATTATAATATCTGTTTAAAAATCAAGTATTTTACATGTAACAGTGCGTAATTTTACTGAATTTGATACTCCTTTATCAGACTCAGACTGCTGCTGTTCTCCATTTTAAGACTTTGTCCAGTCACGGGCAAAAAGAACAAGTATTCTTACTTTGGACCCAGTGAGTTGGATTCTTTGGGTTTTAGTGTTTTATGTTTGCATCTTATAATGTACTTACATGATAATTTAATAAAAACTATTTGAGAGGGTTTAGTTGATATTGTGACATCTCTCATTTTGCATATAGTTGATACATCCTAAAGAGAATTTTCCATTTCTTGTAATTATTGCTGACAAATATTATTTTTGTTTTCTTCAGAAAATTCTTTTGTACTGCAAAAGACTTATTGGTGATCTCAGAGATGCACACAGTCTTTTCAAATTACCTGTAGATTTGTAGCTAAATTTTAATACCTCATTAAAAGATTTAAAAATATTTTGAAATAGAAGATTTTTCTTTTTTCTGGCAAGCAGGTGGAGGGGTACTGCCTGCAGGACCCACTTTGTCAGCATGAAACCTGTCTCATAAATTTTTATTGAAATGAGCTCATTAGTTTTAATTTTTACCGGTTCCTTAGTAATTCAGGGAAGAGTTTTCCATTTTTGAAAGCAACCAATCAGTTACTCAAATACTTGCATTATTAGATGTGTGAGCTGGCCTTTCCAAGGATGGTATTAAGCAAAAAGATATTGTTGACGTTTAGAGTATTGGTTGGAGCATGGTTTCTGTGATTAATTAGGACCCAGAACATTTTTTGTCTCTGGCTGGTTGGCTGTCCCCTTCCCCACCCTGCACCCTTCCCCAACTTTATTCAGGCCATACTGAGCATCTCTTACCTATAATTAGCACTTCTCTGAATGTAACAGATTCAGTTACCAACTTCGAGGAAATAAACCTTCAGGTGGTGCAGTTCATTAAGAGTGTAACTTTTCTCATACCTGCTCAGTACACAGCATTTTTCAGTGATATGGTGAGAAAAGTACTTTTATAATAGTAACTCGCTGACAACATTTGAAGTGAAAATTGCCAGAGTTCTTGATTCTTTACACATTTCTGTGACTGATCATCATTTCCTTAGAATTCCAGAGACTTGTGTGAATCATGCCTACGGGGTACATATGTTAGACGTTAACGAGAAAATACTTCCCAGAAATCAAATGTAGAATTCTTAAAGCTTTTGAAGTACACCGACAAGGTTGAACGATGAGATCCTTGTAGAACAGAATGAAGAAATAATTCATTTGAGAACTAAAACGTCAGAATTACTTTAGTAATAAAAAAGTGCTTACTATTTATCAAACAAAATAACTGGTTCTGAATAAGTGTAAATCTATTTTAGGTGATGTGTACTATGGAAATGCTTAATCACTAATATACAGAACTAATGCCTGGTGGCGCGTTCTTTCAGTAATTTATGTGGATAGAGCTGTCATAACCTATTAAATGCAGCTTGCATAATATATATATTTATATATGTGTAATGGCTATCAATCAGAAGAATGGTAATATTAGGCATTCTTTTAAGTGCATCAGTGAAATGGTCTAATTTTAAATGAGTGCACATAATTCCTATTTTATGTATCATTGCACTCCTCCCAGCCACAGGCAATCATGTAAACTCAGTTAAAAATACCTTTATGAATTTCTTTGTCACCATGTTCCAGTCTCCAATTAGTATTTCAGTGGTCTGTCCTATGTTCATATTTAGCATCATTTTTTTCTACACCAGGATTCAGTATAATGCATTCAGGCTTTTAAACTTCCAACCAGATCATTGAAATGAAAACAGAACCGAAAAATCCCCTAGTAAAATATGCATTCATATATGTATGTAAAATTAGATTTTATGATACTGACAATTTGTGTATTATGTTAGACTTTAAAGTAGGTCTGGCCCTTACCCAGGGCTATATTGCTGCCCTTAATCATGCTATGTTGGACTTTTTTCCGCAAGTGAACTAATTAAAATCAATACACAGAAGAATTTACCTCATTAGTAAGAGTGGTGGAATAGGGCTCTGCCTTATTATTCAAGCCTGGGTATTTAACAGACTCACGAGATCTGACTGTGTTGTGCTCCTGGTGCACTCCAAGCAGTGCTGGGAGAGACAGCAGGGCTGTATTGAGCTCATTTGTCACTACTTACAATAAAACAAGGAAATATGATGTTAAGGATATCACAGTCACTTTAAATGTACCTTTAAAATCACTTTTAAATGTTTCCTGACTCCTACAAAACTCTTAATACACAGAACTATAAATTTCTTGTTTGAACAATCTTGCATAAGTTTTATGTATGCTTAAGAATATATTAAAACAAACTGTCAAATAGTAAGAGAATTTAAATATAGATGCAGCTGAAAACTTAAAAAAAATCTGTAAATTTGATGAAATTACACAGTTAAGGTTTTCAAAGTTGCCAGTCACTTTGGTTGTATTTGTATTTGCAAAAAGAGTTACCTTAACCTAAATCTTGGAAAAATTATCAGCATGCAGTTAAAGTCTATTCAAAAAGTCACCAAGATTTGCTAAGTTAAAGGACTTAACTGAAAAATGAGGTCTGAGGGTTTTTTATTTAATTTCTTTTTTCATTTAGAAAAGATGTCTACTGATCAGGACACACCCCAAAATTGTTGCTGTTTCTCTGTAATGTGATCAGTTAGCGTATCAGTGTTCACAGGTTGTCTGGGAGAAGTAAAATCTTCAGATATACTGATTATATTTAACAGAAATTCTACAATACTACTATCTTGGAATGTCTGAATCCCAGGGGAGAAAAGATACATGGTTAATCTTGACTTCTACTGACTTCCAATTTTTTCAGTGAATTGGGAACCAAGGAAGACTTTGTAATGAATGATTGCCTAAACCACACAATCTTTCCAAATCTCATTTTTCCTGCATTATTTTTAAAATCTTCTACAATAATTGCTATTTGCATACTTTTAAAAAAATCCTGTAAATGTGGTTATAGATATCTAGTTTACTGGGTATATCTGGGTTGTGATAGACTCACCTTGAGTAGTCCTTTTTCAGACAACCAACCCTTCACCAATGAAAACACGTGATGGTTTTGTTACCCAGGCTAAGGACACAAGTGAAGTGGTTTAGTGCTCTGTCTCCAGCGTTGGTATTCTGAATGGATACAGAAGAGAAAGTTATTTGAATAGGTGCATAATTGCCATGTGTTCTTCATGTTTAAATCAAAGCTCCAAAACCAGTTTTGAATCACTTCAATTCATTGCCAACCTATTTTCTTAATGAATAAATTCCATGATCTTTTCTTCTGTTTTTAATATTCTCAGGATGAGAAGCATCTGTAGCTTGCTTGCTACTATGAATTGTTAAACTTGGTTAGGTGTCACGGGAATAGTAATTGCTACTAAAAAGTTGGATCAAATTTTAAGGCCAGTGGTAATATCTGGATTTTTTTTTTTCTGGCCATGCTTAGAAGATTTGAACTAAATTAAGAACAGCAATCCAATATTTATGTTTCTGCAGAAAAGATGAAGTAACATTGAAACAGTCCAATTTTAATTACTTACACAAAAAACATTAGTGCTTTATTGTTCTCAAGTACTATAAGATTATGTTACAAATTACGGAGTCATTCCCTTTCCTAAAATGTTTTGTGAAAATTCCCTCATCTGTTTCCTTCACAACTTTCCCCACTCATCCCCCAGATTTCTGGTACAATTAAAAGACTTTTTAAATGGATTTTCTTTTTCATTTTTGATTTTTACTATTACAGATATTTAAGGAGAGTGTGAATAGTGTAAATGAGCTTGATGTGGCTTAGATCAGTATCTCAAGTCACTGAAACTGTCATTTTATACACTTGTAATCTCTAATCTCGAGGGTTCTGAATTTGATGGAGGGATTTGAAGGCTTTATTCATCTATTAAATTTGGAAGTTTAGTAGCAGACTGCTGGTGAATGGTCTGTTCCCTACCAGTGATCATCCACTGCTGTTGTAACTTGTAGAATGCTCTAAAACTGCTCAGCTAGATATGACAGCTGGAGTGTTTATAAAGGGAAACTTGCAACATAAATCATTTTAGAAGATAGAATTTCTATGAATGTCATAGTCCTTTGAAGAACATAAGTGAAGGCATAACATCAGGCATTTGCAAGTGAGTGTGCCTCACATGGAATAAAGGCTGACTTCTGTCTCAGCACTCCAAACCATGTGAAGGTCTGCGCAGTGTGGAGGTGAATCTACGTGATCTCAGTCTTTCCTTTCTTTTTTTGGGGGGTGTTGAAGGGGGAAGGTGGTTAATGCACTTTAATCTCACTGTTTTGAGGAGAATAGGTATTTGTATGATACTGTTAAACTGGTTTCTTCCCATATTTTATTCAGGAGTCTAGAATGCGAGATAAATAAAAGTGTTGGCTGAATGTATTAGAGGAAGCCCACAAGGTATAATGAAATTTTGTTGGGGCCTATCAGGAAGATAAGTTTTTCAAATAATAAAAAAAAGCCTCCAACTAGAAATCCTGTGCAATGAGTTTAAGTGGTATGCATTATGCAGGAGATCAAACCTTATGAAGAGGTTTTCTTTCTTAGAAATGTGAGACTTCGTAAGTATGTAATGGAGGCAGTGACAGCTTCTTTGAGAGGTGGGACTGAACTTCTCAACCTGTTTTACTGAAGCACTGATAAGTCTCAGTCTATCCCATTCTTTCAGAGGACCTTGGTTTATTTAAACTGTCTCATGACTGTTCTTGTTTCTAGATTTCTACATTTCTACATGTGTCTGCAGGATGTAGTTGTTGGGATTATGAGACAGCAGTTTAAAATCTGTTTTCAGTTTCAATAGCAGCTACTGCCTTCAAGGGACTTCTGAGAATGCTCAGAAGTACTGAGCTTATTTCAGCATTTCTGCATGTCAGCAATTGCCTTGGATTGGGAGACACGATGCAAGGGTAGGGGTTTTGGCTGACTTATCTTTGAAATATGGCCAGTGAACTGCATGTGTATTCCCTCTGCATGGAAAATATTTCATATACGTGGTGCCACACTAAATCACCCTGGGTTCAGCTATAAAAAAACCCACAAAACAAGTGGTGCCTTTCCCACAGTGTCTTTCCTGCACACACACACAAAAAAGAAAAAGTTTTGAGCATCTATGTGACTGTAAAATTGTTGAACACCTTAGTGATTGTGGAAAAAATACCAGGAAGGAACAGGCTCATTTCACACCTTCTTTAAGCAGATATATGGAAAAGTCATGAGAGATTTGTGGATGTGATCACTGCTGTTTAAAACTGAGGTCAGACAGTATGAGAAGAAACTAAGTCTTTAGTATACTTATTGTTTGGCTCATAGGTACATCTCAAATGTTAAGAAAAACAGTGCAACTGTTGGTGCTCTGATCAAAGCAGATTCAAAAACATAGGGAGCTACAAGAAATACATATGCTTAAATAGTCTGCAGAGTTGTTTAACTGAATAAATCCAACACAGTTTCATTACATTAAAGACCAGCTGTTAGGCACAGTCAGGATGCCAATATAAAATCAACATATGTAATCTTGGCCAAGTTGGGTTTTTTCCCCATCAAAAAGAATATTTGTGCCAAGAGCATATGCTGCAAAAGGACTAAAGCACAGTCCCATTACCACTGCAGGGTACATAATTACATAAATTTACCTAAATATGGAAAAATTGTAACAAATAGGGGAGACTTGGCAGGTATTTTGGTTTCACATTTGGTATTTGGCATAACACAGTGTCCTGTTTAATTCCCATTGCTGCTACTTAGTGTTTCCTTTAATTGTGGAGCACATGGCAGCTCTTACTCTATTTAATTTTCTCATAGCAGCTCTCACATTTTGGCTACAACCACATTACATGAAAAAGCACGTAAGTATAGATTATACTGTACTACAGCCTGAGGGTATAGCATATAAAAATAGTAATTTCTCATGCATAAAAGCTTCTTGAATATAGAAGTTAAACACTATTTTAGAAAACAAGTACAAGGAACAATGCATTTGTATACACGTATTGAAAAGTTTTAATGTCCCAGAGTGGCAGAGGGAAGAAAGAAGGAAGAAGATCTATTCCAAACCTCAACTAGTAGCTTTTAGTCTATTTGGCATCCTTTTGCATTTGCAGTCTGGGCACTAACACTGCTTTCCTTCTTTATAACAAATCCCTTACTCCTGTTGCATACTACACATGGCTTCCGTGTTAAGGAAAATCCTAAAATGTCCAAGATTTTCAGTGGCCCTGAGGATAGGTTCAGGATCTGGTATACATTTAAAGCAGAAAATTAAATATGCAGATCAGTACTATGTGAATTTAAAACATGCATTGTTACAAAGTGAGTTATTTGTTTTGATTGAAAGGACTGCTCTATAGATATATGGAGTGTGTTGCATTAAGCATGTTTTTATTTTTCTCCCAAAGTTCTCAGAGCTCTTATAAACATTGCATCTTAGTGTTTGATACACAAGTGGTCTCCTGCCAAGTGGTTACCTCATTTTACTTTTTTTCTTCTTTTATCTCCATATGTACGTCTGGGCAATCTGAGTGTAAGGCTGTGCTGTAGTACTTATGGGGATATAGCATGAGAGCCTTTATTCCCAGCTGTAGGGCTCTGGGAGCCCTATTGCTGTGTTACCATTTTACTCATGTGTTCAGTAGCACAGATCTGTTTTTAAAGTAATTTGGGAACAATTTCTTGCCATTTCAGTTGCATGGAAATGTTGTGAATGATCTTCCAGCTTGTATGGATGATGCTACGAGCCCCAAAGCAATTCAGTAATAAAGTTAATAATATTCCAAATAGGTTGCATTACAGCTTTGGGGGAGTTTATTCTTGCATTTTTAATTATTGGGGTTTTTTAAATTATAGTGCTTGATTAATGCACTCTTGCATTGCAGCGTAACAGAAAGCCATAGAATAGAAAATGTTGCCATATATTTTAAACAGTGTTTGAACCAATTTGAACATTTATAGGACAAATAGTTGACAGACCTCTGTAATAGTTTCACATATTAGACTCTGTTTACTCACCCATGAGGAGGACTGCAAGATGCTGTTGTGGTATATTGTTGCACTGCTCCTGAAATTAATGTCCAGTGGGCCCATCCGATACAATAACTTGAAAGAATGAATGTAAAATGAGGATCATAATTGAATAATTATGACATCTGTTACTCCATCACCTCTTAGTGAGAAATTAACTGAGTAAATCACAGGTTCAAAGATGTGTTAACAATTCCATAGCAAATATAGCTGAAATATGTGGTGGGGGAAGGGTAATGGGGATGAAATTGAGCTTTCAGATAATCATTTGACACACAGGTAATTGAGCAGCTATCCAGTGGACTGATGAACACTTGTAAGGAATTATATTTGTTGCTATGTGTGATTTTTTTTTTTGTGGAATTGCTCTCCTTTGGATGGCTATTCAGAATCTGCAGTCTCAAATTAGTAAGGATAGTTGGGAAATAAAAGATTTATTTTTTAATTGCAAAATAATTCTCAAATGTCATGTCACAATACTGATAAATGGAAAAATAATCTCAAGCATTTCACCCTAGAAATAGCTTTTATCGGGTTGTATAAGCAATTTGAGGTGGCTTTTCAATGTGGAGTTCATGTGTGTTAAAAAAATACCAGTCAGGTTCCCTGTGTACTATGGCAGCTTAATCCATAGGCAGCAAAAGATTATTTTATTACTTTGTTATTTTTCTCTGAATAACTTGTAGTCATATTTTTGGTTTTAGTTGGAGAATGTCTGCATATGTTTTCCGAGTGTAAGAGTGGCTATCAGAAATATGAAGGAATACGTAATCTGTGAAAAAACAGTAAACCTCATTAAGAAAGGTTATTGCACCTATAGCTTCTTCTCTCAGTGCTCATTGATTAGAGATTAAACATTATCCTTTGTGCTATTCAGATTGGGATTTTTAATTAGGATGTCATTATTACACAGATATACTAAATGCTAAATTGATTTTTGAGACCTTTTGAAATAATGGCACTACTTCTGCAAAATGAAAATCATAATAGATTATTGACTTATACTTGGCTTTTGGTTCAAGGGCACATCTCCAATGTCAACATTTTCAATATTTTTAGTTTCATGCAAAGAGACACTCATAATTAGGCTTATATTAAAAGTTTGTGCCTATTGACTCATATTTTATTAATGACAATACTATAGCATTGATTGTCCTTGATTTATAATAGCAGGCAGTGATGCCTGTTGCTGACGTGTAAACACAATATAAACTTTCAACTTGATTATTTTATTTAAGAATTTGTATTCATGCAAGAAGTATCATAAGAGCTATTGGCATTTTAAAGCCGATATTTCCTTCAGGTGGAAGTTGGTTTTAGATGAAGAAATTCTTTTTTCTGTACAGAATGTATCAGGCGCTTGGGTTTTATAATGCATGCCCTAAGAAACTTTCAGGATAGACTTTCAAAATAGAAACAGGATTTCAAAACAGGCAAATACTTCTGTGTATTAGTGCCCATTTAGTTAAATTTAGTCCAAACGTAGTTAAATTCTACTTTCATGATCAGACCCATTCAGCCTTTGCTTTTCCATAGACTTTGAAAGAAGCTCATCTGTCTTGCTAAAATCTAGCATTCACGATAGCTTTTGTTTGTAGATAGACTTGATGTATGCTACTTGTCAAGCATTTGCAAATCGAACTGAAGAGCTGATGTTGACAAATTTGTGTGTTAAGACTGGAAATTCTCAGAATGTGGACTGTATTTCCTAGTAAGTTTGGTGGTTGGTTGGTACTTTTTTGATTCAAAACAAGGAGCAAAGTCTCCGTGTAGCCAAGGCTAACCAGTATCTGTCTTGAAAGGGATAATTTTTCTGTGAGGTGGGACATGCTCATAAACTCCATAGCTATTCAAATCAGTCCCTGTAATATCCAATGGGATGCCTTGCTGCCCTACGTGCTCTTCTGGAAAAGTGGTCTTTGTTCTCTTAGAAGGAGACAAGCATGAGGGAACACGGTGATATCAGTTACCTTTCTGTGTAAAATAGCCTTCTGCATATAAATTTTGTTGTTGCCACAGTCTTAAATCTTTGCTTAGTTGGAATTCCATGTATATGGTCAACATCTTACCTATTCAAGAGGAGGGATATCATCCCTCCTACAACTAAGAAGAAAATGAAGTGCCTTGAAAATCTATAGAAATATTTTCCTTCAGATGATACAATTCATGTCTCCTCTTTGTTGGTATAAAAAATCTTCACACGCTGCTTCTCTGCTTCATAGGTATAGTTTGGTTCAATGACCTTAAAGGCCTTTTCCCACCTAATTCTATGCTTCTATATATTTAGTGGTCTAAACCATAAGTTCAGATCTGGAGGAAGCTGAAGGTATGTACAACTGTGTTAATGTGAGAAACTAAACATTGCTTCTTACTAATACAGAAGCTGTATTCTATATTCCCTCTTTTAATTGGAGTGTACTAAAGTGAAGTCGTCTTGAAAACACTGGAAAGTTGTCTTTTTATTAAACACTTAGCAAAAAGCATATTTTTTATTGTTAGTAATTTAATGTGTGATGTCTTTCTCATGATTCAAGTACCAACAAATATAGGATGTGCATTTTAGAACAATTTATGGTAACTTTAAGTGTAGTGGCTAAGTATTCTTGAATAAAGCCATTTAATTGTGGGATGGATTAAATTTGGTTTAGACACAGGACTTTTAGTAAAGTTGCCTTTTTATTCTTTTACAACTCTCATGTCTCTAAGCAATTTCATCATTTATTCATCCTGGAATAATTACAAGAGCAGAAAACAGTTCTTTGCAAGTTTGTCAATGCATCTCCCTATTTGGTAATGGGAGTTGATGTGACTACAAGAAGCAAAAATGAAAAAGATCCTAAAATACAAACCACAGAATCCCAAACTAAAGTGAGGGTTCTGTTTTCAGTTCTTTCTTTTTGTCTCTCACTAATATTCTTCTAGAAGAACATTGGCATATTCACTGGTTCTCACAGCATATTCTGTGCAGCACCATTATGTCTAGTCTTCAGCACAGATGACTTAACAAGACTGGGACTATCCCACAGCAGGGAAATTTCTCTGAAAGAAGAACTCATGAAGTCAATTCATTTGCTGACAAAAAAATACCTATATTACCTTTCTTCAGATTAAACCTATTTGTTCAGGTTCATAACTGCAAGTAATTTGGAGGGGGAATTGTTCTATTTTTCCTAGTTCTAGAAGATGATTACCTGATAAATTTATTTACTTTCAAGCAGACAAATATTCAATCATCTTGCTATCACCATTATTAATTTATTATTTTTTTAATAATATACAAATACACAAAATAAGTCTATCTCGATATAGATATATCTATCCATATAAGATACACGTTTTTCTGAAAATAAGTATGTGCAGTCTGGTATTTAATACTCACAACTCTGAAGAATTTAGCAATTATATTGTGCAGCATGTTCATAGCTTTTACTTTTTTATAATTTTGTTGTGCACAGGAAATTACAGAACAGGAGAGCAGTGATACCACAGTAGATGTATTTTTCTGCTTTGTATCTGGAGGAGTCAAGTGAAGATAAGACAGTTTTTTAGAAGGTTCTAAAGGAGGAACTTCTGTGGTTCTGCACTGGGTGATACACACCTCTTGTTTAAAGGATGTACACAGGGTGGGGAGTAACATAATTCAAGAAATATCTGGAAAGGCATCACTAATAACAGAAATTAAGGGATGCAATAATTCTTCACATGCTGTAAATCTAATCATGTATACATACAATAAAAGCTTCCTGAATAATATATCAGTTTTATTCAAAGTAATATTATGTTACTGCATTTTATAAGGATGCCATGGCAGAACAGATCAGCTGTTAGAACACTTCAACTATTCTACAGGGACAAAAAATTTGGAAGACCCAAACCAAACAAAACATTCCATAAGTGGTTCCTCAATTTTTATAATTATGGATATTTGAAGATGGAGGTGTAGCTTCACAAAGAATTATGAGACATTATTGGTACATTAAAAGGTTTTGTGGAAATGTTTATTAGTTATTATAAAGAAACACTTTTTCTCAACTTTTTCATTAATTTAAGCATTTATTTGCAGTTGTCGTTGCTCAATGGAAGAAATTAATAATTCACAGCTTTTATAAAGGAACACAAAATGGGATATTTATTCTTTCAAATACAGATTTAGATGCACCACCTTTAGTTGAACAAGTGTAGAAGTGTTAAGTCCTGAGGTCTGTTTGCTATGTTTTTTTTTCTTTTTACTACATTGGATGAGCGCTACAAACATGAATGCAAAGTCCAGAGCTGAGAATATGAATGACAAGTTCATGTTCAGATTTTCTGACTTAACAGGCATGAAATATTATGTTAAGATTTATTTTTTAGAAAGCTGTGACATATTAGGAATTTGGAGACAGCTAGGGGAGTTGTTGGAACAACCATCCAACAAATGTATCCCTGTAGGTGTCCTATATGTGTATCTAGTTTAGTGAGATCTACTTTGTTTGAAGTTCTTTTGTAGGCAAATAAATAGGTGAGAGAAAGCATTATTATTGCACTGTATATTATATATTTATTTAAATATTATTATATATTTGCATTATTGCAAATCATGAAAGGTCAAATTTTGAAATATGGCAAGGCACCAACGAGTCAGAAAATCAGTCTAAGTATGCAATTTATGGGAAAGTATGGGTGAACCATGCAATGGAGATCAGGAAAAAATTTTGCTCAGACTACTAAATAGCTTAAAGATTAATGCATTCTCTTTTCACTATCAGTTCTCCAAAATATTTTACCTAAAATAAGAGGGGGTTTTAACAAAAAATTCCTTAGAATACTCTAATAATATTTTTTATCTAGCATTTTTTTTTTCCCAGGAGATACCTTGGTACAGATCCACAATGTATTTAGATATATAACTTCTCCCTCTGGGCCTTGCTTGCAATCACATGTGTCTACTTCTGTTTTCTTAGATAGATTCTGTTCATACGCAGACAAAATAGTTTCTCAGAGTCTGTCTTAATGGGAGTTTTTAGGCACTTAGTGGGAGTTAAATATCAAAATACTTGTATGTCATCTACACAAAGTCTTAAAATCTTTAACAGGACCTTTAACAGGAAGATGGAGCCTCCCTTTGAGGCATTTTTTTGTTGTTGTTATTATGAGATAGAATGTTAGTTTGTCTCCTCACATTGAAATAAGTGAAATTGAAAAGGGAAAAAAATAAAACTGCACGAGTTGTATTTTAGTGAAAGAAGGATATATCACACTTTGGTTCCCCAAAGCCTTTAGTAGCACATTTCTGCACTGTGCTGTATGTTGATATAAGAGGCTTTGGAACAAAAAATATATGAGTATAGAGAGCTACCTGCAGGATGGGACTCTTGATTCATTTGAATTAAGATACTTACTATGGGGACAGTCTTTTGAGACCCCCATGATTAAAGAAAAGAGTGTTAAATTCAAATTCATATATTGGTGAAGATATAAGAAAATGTTCCGGAAGTCAATTTTACTAAAACTGGTTTTAAGTACTCAGAACAGGAAGCCATTTAGCATGGACGTTAGATCTTTCTAATGACTGTCTAACTGGAAACAGGCTGTCTTAATTCTCAGCCCCAAGCAAGTGCAAATGGCCCTGCTTCCAGACTTCATTGCAATATTTATTGCGATTTGAATGGAAGACTTTTGACACCGTAGTCATAAAAATTACAGGGGACCACTTATCTGTGTTTGATATGAGACAGAGCGTGGAGCTGGAAGTTCCAGTCTCCAGCAGGCTTTAACATTACTATTTAATGGTCTTGATGGCCAAAGACCAGTTCAAAAGGTAGTGGTGATCCAGTACATTTCCTTCAAATATATAATTTTTCCTCTTCTGAGGAAAACTGCATGTGTATTGTTCTTATTGATGGCAAGAGACACAAATCTAAGCATAACTAAGCAGGCAGTGGGTACTTTTTGTGACTTAAAAACATTACTGTAACACTTATTACACAGTTTGATATTTAGTCCTGCAAAATATTATTAAGTAATACTACAAGTTCTAAAAAACAGAATTGTTCTTTTATTAGCTTTAGATGTTGCCAAATTTGTACTGTCTTTAGACATGGCCATAACACTTTCTCTTGTATTAAGACTTTTCTCAGGTAGCTTATTTACAGTTCCACTTATGCTGCAAATTCAGAAAGATTTTTACAAAGTAAATAGTTTTAGTAAATGTTCATAGGAATATTTTCGTAAGTTAAAATTTTTCATCTTTATAAATGCATACCAGATCTTTCATGAAGTAATGTATAAAATGAGGACATGGTACTTCATTATACTTGTCAGTCCTGATCATCAGTTCAAGTGATGATTTTGTTGTTAAAATTCACTTATATGAGAATTAGGACAGCTGTGTGTCATTTAAATGATCAAATAAGTCACTTGTTTGGACCTACTGCATATCCTATTTCAAGCTGGGTTTACACTGAGAGCAGAGGTGGTATCTGCTCAGCACTCTACAGCCATCGGGGTTTCAAATCTTAAAAAGAGGAAGGCTGCTCTAAGCTGTCTGCTGTCTGCTGCTTTAGGCTGTACCTTTGGGCTAGTTTGGACTAATTGTCGTATTGTCCCTAAACCACAAGCTTGTAGTTCTGGTAGCCTTTCTGTGTGGAAGTGTGGGGGGGAATCCTTTTTATTGAACTTGACCAAAAGTAGCAAACCTTTAATAAACTATAATGTAAGCAGTCAAAACAAACAAATATGATAATGGAAAGAAATTGATTAGATTTCTTTTAGTTTTGTTTGCTCTCGTATTTTCCTATGTTTCTCCACTACTCCATGTCTTTCAGATAAAGACTTTAAGAAGATGTTCTTTATACCTAGAGAACCATTGATGTTCAACATAAGTGAATCAGGGACTTGTCATTCAATCAATTATGGAGAAATGTTTTGTTTAAGTGCCCAAACCCCAAAAGCCATATGCTCACTGTTCATCTATGAATTCAAATTAATGTTTTTTATTATTAAGATGACCTGTATTAATGACTGCAAACTTGGTGAAGAGCAGATGTGATCAATTTCTAGTTTAAGGCTGTAAGTCACGAGTATATGTTCCACATATACATAGGACAATAAATATTTATTCTCTTAGACAAATAGCTGCTAAACAGCAGAGCTAGAACGCTATGACTACTGGGGTGGTGGGGTTAAAAGTTTAAAGTTAAATTTTTTGACTGTGCCACATCACGAAGTTTGGAGTTATCAGAGTTGGTGTTTGGCATTGATCCATCTCAGGTTTATGCCAACGCGTCTCATGCTGATCAATTACACAGTAACTGTATTTAGATAATTGAACAATGCAAAGCAAATTTTTTCATAGTTCATCTCTGAAGGGAATCCCTTGCTGTTTGTTTAGTCAAATTCCTGAGTTAAGTCTCATCTTAAAAACAAACTAGCTAGGCAGTTGATATTATGTAAACTAGGCCAATTCTCTATTCCATAAGCATCTTTGGAAGCTTGTTATGCTTCATTTATACTCTGAATTTGATGTTTACATATCCCAAATGTGCTGTGTTGCTGTTTCTGATTTTTAAAGCTACCAGAAATGGCTTAACCTTACTTACCAAGTATTTTATTTAGTCACTAAAGCTGAATTTTATTTCTGAATATAAGCAGCTCTTCTGTAGTGTTTTCTTTTAACAGATCTCAGACTGCTCTACAAAGCAAAGTACATATTCTTCCTCCTTCCATGTGGAGCAACTGATGGGAGAGGAAGTGGTATTAAAGGAATGTGGGAGTAGAGCTAAGATCTAATTAATTCACATAGTTAAATTAGGAACTTAGACATACTGTAGGAAGTTTAATTAGTGGCAAGAAATGCTCTTTAAAATAGGTGTAAACAAGGTAGGTATTTCAACCAAGTTAAATGTGCTTACAATGCTTTTGATCAACCCAGTGCATGGCATCAATTTTGTAGGTAAGCTCTAGAATTTTTGCATTTAGATAAAGAAAGAGTCTAAGTTAGTGTAATTTATAGTTTTTGTAGGAAATAGGGCCATGTAGTATTCAAACTAAAGGATCGTGTTGTTCAGAATAGGCAGTAAAGTTAACAAGTGTAGTTTTCCATGAAATAAATCCACTAATTTGGTTTGACTGGGATTTTAAAAATTAATATTCAGATTGTTTTGGACTGGTTTGCTCATTCTTATTATTTCCTCCAATGTGACTTGGAGAAGCATTCAAGAATTTGTCACTAAAGAAATATTTTCATCAAGTTAATTAACAATTAATGTCCACATTTTATCATGTTGACCATGTCTGTTATTACAGTCATCAACAGGGCTGTTATATTTACTTGCTCTAACATTATATTTACTTGCTCCAAGATGCCTTTAACTTAATTGGTCAGTAGGATTAAAAACATTCTGATGTAGTGAATGCATTTAATGGCCTCACACCTCACTTCCCATAAAGCTATATTTCCATTCCTGTTCTGCATCCTTTTAAAGCACTCACCCAGCAGTTTACTGATGTAACCAATTAGACTACAAAAGAGGTGAGATTTCAGAAGCTGTTTCAGAATCACTGGCCCCTTTCAGATCTACAGCAAAGGGAGCTTATTTACAATTTTAATTATTATTACTTTTATATGTTGTTTAAAAGTTTAGTTTAAATAAATTTCATTTGCAGTCATTTAATTCAAGATGAGAGTTTAAGTGGAACTCAGGATTCACGCAGATGTTTTGCCAAGACTTTTTGAAAATTGAATTTCATTCAAACTAGCATTTGTCTTAAAACACTAAATAAATGTGTATATTCTCTCACTAGACTCTTCTGTCTAGGAAGATCCTTTGTTCATGAAATGGTCAGGATGATACATCTAGGCCAGGATTATTTAATTCCAGAGCTAATTTTAGGGTTTTTCCTTTGTAACAATGATTACTGATGAATCAATGATCAACTTGAAGTAAATGCAGGTCACTTACATTAAAATCTGTCCGTGTATCTTTAAGTTATATTTTTAAATGTAATAAGGTAGCAGAATACAGTATCAATGTCACCCCTAACGAGTGAATGAGGAAACTCCATTCCCTAAAAGCTGCAGTTTCTTCTCTCTAAGCTTTTTTTTTATAAGACATTTTACCTTTGATTAGTTCAGTCCCTTTCATAATGTTAGAGGTAAAGTGCTGTTTTCTAGAATAATCGTGATACTGTTTAGAAAAGGGAAGGGGCAGGGCAAAACCATCACAGTGCTAGTGTGTCTCTGCTGAGATTCAGGTGTTACTGTGTACCTTTCTTTAGGTACATTTATCATTAAATTGTCTGATTAAATGAATAAATTAGATTTTTTCAGGGAGTTCAGGTATATTTTCAGTAGTATATTTCCCTCCAAACTTTTCTATGCACAGCTCTCAGGTATATTTTAGTTTGGCAATAAAAGGCCCTTTCTTGGCTGAAACAGGAAGAAAAGTCTGGGGAAAATATCTCATACATAAAAACACCAGCTGAAATTGTTTAATAGCCATGTTTTCCCCTCATTGCTTGTGTTAAAAATAAAACCTTAGTATTAATTACACTTAAGCTGACTCTAGGATTATATTCCAGAAGAATTTAAAGGACTAACAGAAATAAAGATCTTTCCTAACAGCCTGGGAAAGTAAAGGAAGTGCAGGTGATCGAGTTATCATATTTCACCGATTCATTGAACACTATTGAATATTGTGCTATGAAGAAAATTGTTTTCTCTGAAGAGAATTTTGAATGAAATATGAACATTCAATTTTGTGTGCAAACAAGTGAACCTGAGATACTCTGTTATGTAATCTATACCTTCTTAACCTTCTGCTTATTTACAGAAGGTCATTGATTCACAAGGGGAATAAAATCAGGTGGTTTCATGCTGCAACAGGCTGTTTATTTGTTTAATTTTAGCTGTCAAATCCAATAAAAAATTTATAAAGTTTCATTAATAGAAGTAGGCCATAAAGGGGACCTTGTTATAGTCAGATGTTCAAAGAGATTCTGATTTCTAAGCACACAGCTGCCTGTCCTGCTATGCCTGCAGCAGTTCTTCTTATCACCCATGCAGCGTTTTGGCAGCAGGTTCAATATCAAAGGCATCCTCTTAGTTTAATTTTCAGTAACTGACATTGCGTTAATTAAAAATTTTGTTTTCAGCAAGATTAAAACTGGGATTTTGGTAATAACTTTCTCTGGAGCTCTCAGAATAAACTACAGGCAGAATTACATTAATTGATTATATGTTTTGTTTCTAATCATTATCAAGTATGTGTTATAGCCAGACACTACTTCATCTTTGACTTGGGCTTCTCTGTGGTCTTGCTCCATGGATTGCATTGATATCATGTACTTTTCTTTCAGAAATACAGAGTAAATCTTAAATGGGATACAGTGAAAACAGCTGGAATCTTAGCAAGTATTTTGAAAATATATGTGTTTGTAAAAGGTGCTGTTTTGGGAGGGTACAAGATGTGCAATGCTTTCCTCATGTGAAAGAGGACTTTTACCTGTTACTGCCTGCAGAATTGTCTCCTTTGGTGACCTGGCTCTAAATGCAGCCATATATTCAATGCCTGTGCTTATACCAGAGATTTGAACACTCTCTGTCTGTTCTCCAGCTCTGCCCTTCTGCTGTACCCTTTACCAAATACAACTCTGTGAAGTACAGTAATATTTCAGCTGTTAATTTAACTGGAGTCCTGCATTGACAAAAAATTGCCACTTAATGGGCTGATGCTGTAGAGAGTCTCTTTGCTTACTCCCAGTTTCTGAAGCGTGTCTTAAAAGTAACCCTGACAGGTTCTAAGAATCTGGGCTGTGTTTTATAAAGTTTGTTGTTGTTGTTGCCAGTGTTTGGGGTTTTTTGGTTGGTTGGGTTTTTCACTTCTCTCATTTGGTACAGGGCTGTGTTGAGACAGGACGTTGTGCCTGGGTGATGTGGGTTATGATCCTTGTTGTGGTCTAGATTAGTAAAGCAGTTTCTATATTGAGAGTATTAAGAAGGTATTTTCCACTGTGTGAAATACATCATATTTTTCCCATCTGATCTCTATCAATATCTGTATAATTTTGTATTATTCTTGACTGTTGTCAGGTTTAGGTGTATCTAAGCCTGTGTTTAGAAGGTGTTGGATCGAAGTATTCAGGCAGGAGCATAAGCAGATGATTTATTGCATTTTTTTGCAACTAATACCAATCAAGATCATCACAATAATATTGTAGAACCTATACACAGAAATATTGTAGGCCTTTCATAAATAGGATGTGGATAGAAAGCTAATTTTTTAAGTAGAAATGCTTGTTGTGAGTGAACCAATACTTTTAAACCTTTGAATAACTTCATATAGTATTAAACCATATGTACTTAACTGAATGTAGTGTCTGTACAATGCATCACCTAGGTAAACAGCCTACTCTTCAAGAGAATTTTTTCTTAAGTCAGGTCATAAGCCAACAGTGTGGTGTTTGAAAATGTGCCAAATTGGAAGAATAAATGTCATCTCTGATGTGATAGTTAAGGTCTGTCATGAAGCAGAAACCTGTAAGTAGTGATTCAGTTTCGTCTTTTCTTTTCATTCTCCAAACAGCCTCTGTTCCTAGTGGCAGATTTAATGGTATGATTTACAGCTCTAAAAGACCTTTATCAGGGCCAGAAAAATGACAAACAATAAATATATGGAGCATTATGTTAACAGCCACCACACAATACCTTGTCAGTTACAGCTTGATAGCGATACATTTTCATTTTGTCTTTCATAAAAAGTCTTGGCATATGTGCCTTATTTGAACACAGACTTGGAAGTCAAGTGTGTCATCCAACCATGCAGTTTATCACCCTCTATATTTTTTGTCCTTTTCACTTAATGTCATCTCTATGGCAACAGGCATCGCCCTGGAAATAATTTTCAAAACAGCTTATTTGTTTGAGGGGGCCTGACTGAAGTTCAAAGATGTTTGGTTTAGAAGAGCAACTTTAGTTTATGTTTAATAATAATTCTGAAGAGTTTCATGTAAACAGCACCAGACTGGATACAGAGAGATTAGGAAGATATCCTTTTACCAGACAAGGGTTGTACCAAGCTGTGCTGTTTGGCGTGCAAATGATAATTGTCTGCTTGGACCGCTACAGCGCCCGTGTGGGAAAGGGCTGTGAGCCTCAGGTGCTGCTGGGAATTTGGGATTCCTCTGCTCCCACAGCCAGACAGCAAACATCTGACACACACCCCAGCGCTCTGGCAACCATGGGCTGTCCTCTGCTTGGGACATTGTACCAGGAGCTGTTTGGGAGAGGAGATCTTTGCAGGTGCAGGGTTCCAGCTTGTAGGAGCCACCACTGGGCCTTGTGCATATCTACACTTTGTAGAAATAAAGAATTTAATGAACTATTCCAAGCCCCAGACTGAGTGGGTGATAAGGGTGAAGAGGCCTTCATGTTTTCAGATGCACTCCTTCCTAAAAGCTACCTATTTTAAGTAGGATTCTAAAGCAGTTTTAGGGACAGATAAAACAGGTTCCTACCTAAGGACTCTTCTTTGTTTCTCATCATCAGCGTACCATTTTGAAGCAAAGTGAATTAGGAATATAAAGGTTGGACAGGTTATTGTGGGGTTTTTTGGTTTTTTCTCTGGTTTTTGCTGAAAAGGTAATTTTGATAATATAAAGCTCTTGGTTTAGACTATATCCCAACTCTGAAAATCAAAATATATGTGAATTTTAGTGTAATTCTCTAAAACAACAGATGGTTGATTATATTGGGGTTTTTTACTGGTTTATTAAACATTTCGTTTGCTTTAATGTAAATTGCACGGTTTCCTCTCAGACTTCTCTAAATTGCATGATGACTTTAGTTGCATATATTATTCTTACTAGTTCAAGGGCCAGGCTAATTTATTTGTAAAACCTCTTCAGAAAAGGAAATTCCATCTTAAGTATATAGGGTTGCTTTCTGTTTACTTCAAGGAAAGTGTGGGTGAGCATATAATAGATTTTCTTTATGTTTGATAGTTATGGAAAAGCCTGATGTTTTCAAAATCCTATTTCTTTCACTGTGATCCTTTGTATCTCACAGCACAGTCCAACATGAGCAATGTTTGCGATCTGCAATTTAACACTGAAGTCTTGTAAAGTATCAGATGTGTATAGTCATGGTTATGAGTACCTGAAGTAACTATAAATTGGCCCTCACACTCCTAAATTCTATATTTAAAAGAAATTTTAAAAGAGTCTAAGAAATTAAATGCTAATTTCTCCATTGATAGCTGTTTCCAGACTTTGATGAATAATAAAATGAAAATTTCAAAAACCTAACAGGACCCCCCCACACACACACTTGTTTCCTTGGTGTTCTGCACTGGAAAAGATGCAGGAGAAGTCTGGTCTTCAAAGCTCATTGTGAGTGATTCTGCTCAAGGACTTAGAAGGGAGCCTGTAATTCTCCTTCCAGTACCCAGCCCAGGTCAGTGCTCACAAATGCACACACACATTTCCATTTCTTAGCACCTGGTAAAGGGAACTTTCCTTCAGCACATGAATTCACGAAAAGTGCAGATGAAAGAAATTATAGCAACTTTCCACTTCATCTGGGTTGATGCAGTTACCACTAGCAGCTTGCTGTGGAGAGCTGTAGCACAGGGATTATATGGAAAATGGACTAGTGAAAGACATGGGATAAAAAGCAACCCCAAGGGAAGACCTCCTTTTTGGTATTTTGCCATTGCATTAACTAATGGAGTTTAGTGGTTTCCTTCCATCGCCGTAAACAGACACACGCTCATAAACACACATGTATATTCAGACTTCTAAAGGAGGGGGAGGAGAAGTAAGTTTTCTTTGCAATAATTCCAAGCACATGGAAAAAAAGTATTGTTTGTTATAGCTCATGGGCTTATGATATTTAACATAAAGTAGATTTTCCTAAATAAAAATAGTCTTTATGACACATGGCTATTAAAATGGTGCCATTCTGTTTCTCGGCATTGTTAAAAAGTAATGTTTTTAAATGTTTCATACCACCTTGAATTTTTGGCTGGCATTCAACAGCATTGAAACTTGCCATTCAGAAATTAAAGTAAAAAAAGAAAAAAAAGGGCAGCATAGATAATGGGGTGTCTCCACAGCCCAATTACAGCTCCTCATTATTCCCACTTCGAGGATTTTCCTTCTTCCTTTGTAATTACTTAGAAGCTTAGGAGCATAAAAAATTTAACTCAGTATTTAAAAAAACCCAAAAAACCAGAAAAAAATCTAGTTGTGAAATGATGGCAGGGAATTTTCTCAGTGATGTCAACTCTCGTTAAAATTGAGCAGATTGTTTCCACAGCAAACATCTAACAAAGCAGAAATCCAGGTGCTTTCCTACTTCCCTACCTCTACTTTTTTAATTCTAAGATGGATTTTATTTTCTCTTGAAAAATTAATTATTTAATTTGACTAATTGAAGAACACCTCCCTTCCTGATAAAAATTTATCCGTATGTTCACCTCTCAAATTAGAATCCGTACCTGGACTCACCTAGATTTTAGCACAGTATTCTACATCACCTGAAAACTGATCAGGTGACCTCAAGCTTTGCATTACAGGGGAGGCTTTTTGGATCATACAAGAGCTATGGAACGAACCTCAGGAATAGAGAGCAGTTGTTACTCTTTGCCTTTATTCAGGCAGATGTAAGTTCAGGTGAAGGGGCAGACTGAGCTGTTGGCCAAATATAGCCTTGGGAAAACTTCTTTGCCCTGGCAGGAAAGGTGGTAGACTTTCTCAGGCACAGATTTGGTGAGCATATTGGCCCGTATAAAATCTAATGTGCATTCAAATGGATTTATAGCAAAGTTTTACACTGCACCTGCCTTTCTAGTTCTTCAATGTGGGAAACCATTTTAAGGGCTTAAAACAGGTTGGTCTTCAAAGCGAACTTCGCATGCTGCCCTGAGTGCTGTAATTAGAGTTTGGGACAGACAGGTGATTTTGAAAACTAATCCCAAAAACTGCCTTGGGCAAATTTTATTCAGTGATATCTTGTTGAAGTGTGAGTGCAAAGAGATCTGTTCCTCAATTTTGTAATGGCAGAACCTGGTGGCTGGATTGGCGAAGCAAAAGGCACCGCATCCAAACTGTACCAGGGTCGTGGTTTGCAGGGACGTGGCCATGCTGGAGAGCTGAGCTGAGGTGTTGGGTCAGGGGTAGAAACTGCAGAGGGGAAGCTCTCAGCTTGGACTCTCACCTTTCTTTTTTCGTGAGAATAAACAGGCTTTGAGACACTGTACGCAAACATGTAGAAGTGATGTTAACTTTAACAGTGCTAGATCATAACCTGCCAGAGGGGAGAGGAAATGGGAATATGGGCTTCACAATAATTCCCTCTTTTTCCAGGGGACAGGTTAACAACGTGAACTCTTGATGAGGAGGCTAGGAAAATTAAAAGATTTGGAGTCTTGCTGGTAAACAGAAACCTGCACAAATGATTTCCACTTTTCCTTCTTTAATTATCTCTCTGTTTTTAAAGCCATATATTCTACTTAAGGCTTGTATTCTACAAATGTCATTTAAATAAATTTCAAATTTTGAAGTGTGTTTACCTTTGTTATAGTGCATTTCCCATTATTTTTAAAAGCTGATGAGGTTCACTGGAGAAGATACATATAAAGTGAGATGAACTTGTCATCTAGAAAAAAAAAGAGGAGTGGGAGTTATGTGATGTTTTTCTAAGTGACTACAAACATATCCTAACCTAAAGCAGTTTACATTGTAGGTCAAAAAAATTGCTTATCATGCAGAAAAAAGAGATTTTTTTATTATAAGATTTTCACTTACAAGCAAACTGTATTCTTAACATAATTTTCTAGAGCAAATAAGACACAGAATGCATTGTATCTTAGAAATCTTACTTATAGAACTTTATTTGAACCTCACTTGTAGGAGCTATTTCCATACAAAATCACAGTCAGCTAGAAATAGGCACAGGCCTTTAAACAGCATTTTGGATCAAGATATTCAAGTAGTCAGCTGTGGGTTTATTCACAATGAGCTTGAATAGTCATTTATTATGTTAATAATTTTGTTCCCTTAAAAATGCAACCTGTGTTTTCATGAAACAGTGTCAATAAATTATCTTTTTTTCCTTCATTGGAAAATGATAGGTTCTTGAATATATGGCATGAATCAGGTATACCAGTGGTAGGAAAATGGCTATTTGTTTACATAAATATGCTGTAAAAATCAAGAAAATCGGTCTATTGACAAAAAGAAGAAATAATTTTAAAATGCTACTAAGTTAATATTACTTTCTTAATTCAGCCTAGTTTAAAGTTTATGTATTAGCCCAATATTAGTTCCTAACTTCTCTTTCATTCTTATAGTGTAATTCCAGCATGGCCTATTAATGAAAATTACTTCATTGGCAAAAACATTCCATGCATCTCACATTGCTTGAATTTATATTAACACAGATATTATTCTCTGTTAAAGGATCAAAACAGAAATAACAATAACAAGTTGTTCTATTAATGCCTTAAACCTCCAAAAGTATTAGGATTAAAAATTCAGTCAGGTGAAAAGGCTAATCAAACATTCCTATATAATAGACCAGATCCTGTTGTAGCAGATGCTTAGGGTTTGATTTTCTTGGGTTTTGTTTGCAATTGCAAAATTATAGTGTTGTAGAATAATTTTTCAGGTAATTTTTATGTCGAAATCTGTTTTAGCCTTAATCCATAACCAACCTGAATTAATTTATAGCATCTCTCTTAGTGCTTCCATTTGTATTTTACATCTAAGGACCTGGTTGTGGTCATATAACCAAGGACGTCACTATATTATAGATAGAAACTGGGTTTTTAGTAAGTGCTATACTTGAACATCTGATTTCATAAAATAATCAAATAGCACATTCAGAGAGATTATAAATTGATTATTAATTAACTTGCAAGTTTTCCCTTTCACACAATGCTCTTTGCTTGCTTCTAGAATGCGATGTGTGCATACCCATTCCCTGTGTGTGCACGTATAAAAGTAGTCTTGGCATAAAAAAGTACACAGAAATTTTCACAGGAGAGGCTCCAGGGATTTTGTCATGTGCATGAACAAGTCTTCTTTACATAACTTAAAGAAAAACATACATTTATGTAAAGTCATAGGAACAGATTTACACTAATGTCTTAATTCTCCTCTAAGTCAAAGCTGCTTTGCAGGGCTTTACTTCCCATTGTTGCTGTAACTGAATGATGAAAACAATTTGCCTCCCACCATACCCAGGGAAGAGTGTGCTGTGCTTAATGCACACGGTGATGCCCCAGCCAGGGCAGCTACAGAGGAAAGGGGCTGATGGGGTCCTCCCTGCATCCCAACCACAGTAGCTCTGTAATGGTTCTGTGGCTGGAGGCTTTGCTGGTGCACACTGGGAACTATCCCAAATTTGCGGGCAAAGTAGTGATTAATGGGAGCATCTTTGTGCCTTTTTTTTCCTTTCTTGTTGAGCCATGTTTAACTTTTTCTTGTGTAGTGAGTGAGCCTGGGAAGTGCTGGGCAGTTTTAGATGAAACAAAATCTTTAATTTTAAATAGAATCAACTTTCTCTGTATCCTAATAAAATCAAAACTAAACTCCACATCATCTTTTAGAGCTGAGGAGTGGGGGAAGGCAAAGCATTCTCCTGACTTTATTGTTTGTGCTTCGCTGGGATTTTGCTCAGCAGCAACACTGCTGAAATATTGTGCAAGAATTTAGCTTTTCTTTAGATCCTGAACAATTGTCATTCAGCAAACTGCGTGATAAAAGACGATGAATAAGCTGTTCCCTTGGCCATTTTTTTCCTTTGTTTATTTCCATCTATAAAACAAAATCTACAAAATTGCATCAGAATATCATTTCATAATATGGTGTTCTGGTTGTAACCTTCCTGTTTGTTTCGTGGTTTTCCTTGTTTAATTCTCTGCAGTGAACATCACTAACCTAAAGACTCTGGGATCCTGTGAGTTTGGACGTGGGGAAGTTTCTGTCATTGCAGTATGACTATTAATAGGGGAAGTTTGGAATATTTTTCAGATAAACAAGTGTCATTTAAGTGTTTTGATATATAACAAAGTAAACCATTGTGTGAAGCAGATGCAGTAGCAGATTTGTGTTCAGCCATCAAAGTTTTTCATTGAAGGGAATATCCAGAATATTACATTATATTTTCAATACCAGTGCCATAGCAAGTAGAGTATGAATTGATATAAGAATCTCCTCTATTTTAAACTCTTAGTTTACTTTAATTTTTTACTATGCTAAGCACTTTGCCTTTTGAAACTTTGTAGTACAGCTAGTTTAAATACAAGTACAGTTTCAAATTGTTGAGGTTTTCTTTCTATTTGAGGATAATGAAAGTTTGGGGGGAAAAACAAGAAAAGAGGAAACAACAGCAATCTTATTAATGCAGTTTTTTTGAAGGGCTAATCTCCCTGTCATATCCTCTTGCCAAGAGTTACAAAACTAAAACTATTTATTGCCTTTTCTCTTCCCCATGTTCTGTGGCTTTTGAAATAATAATTTCTTCTTATCTTATGGTGGCTTTTTAATGATTGTAAAAGTGAGAGATGTTAGAGCAGAGAACATGACTTCTCCAGCACAATAGAAATGAGGTCTTATGATTCAAATTTAAAGTCTAGAAGAAATAAAAAGTAATGGTGCTTATAGTAAATATATGCAAATTTCGAAATTGCTCTTTAGGTTGAGGTTCTACCTCAGAATGGGATGAACACATTGGGCAAGAAATGCTTTCAAAACAAAAGACAAAAAAGAGATTTTGTTTTTTATATTGTATAAAAATATATATTATTGCCTTCAAAGTTTGGTGACATCACTTCTTACATCTGTACTGCTATTTAACTTGATATTATTGGGATCAATCAAGAAGAATTCAGTGCATGATCTTTATTTCTTGCTATGGTAGACAAATCTGCAAAAGGCTTTTTCATAGGTGAGCTTTCCTTTTCACCTTGATCCTACCTTACCTTTACTTGTTATTTCCAGTGTCACTTTCAATCAATTCAAAGCAAGATTTTGTGCAATCCAATTTTTGCTGGAACACAGGCAGTCAGACATAGAGATTGAGAAGGGTTTTTGTTATCAGCTTGTACCCTTAAAAAATACTTAAGAAAGACATTTGATCTGCTTGTCTGCTGTATCTAGGAGAAATGCACTTCACTTTGAATTCACTGTTCAGTGTATCAGAAAACCCCACTGTCCAGAATTCCTCAATTGATCTAATATACAGATAGAATTTTTTTTTTAAGTAATGAGTTTCATTGCAATTTTTTGAATGGTGATAAGCTTGGTTTTTTTGTTAAACAAAAGTAACATTTATATCCTAGATTGCTTTTCATATGCCATCCTGAACTACCTTTGAACCAAAACAGTCAAATATCAGACATATCTTATCCATTAGCAATTTATTTGCCAGGCTTTTAGTCTTTCTGAAATTCAGTATCACATTTATTTCTTCAAGCTGAATTCTTGTAGGCTGAGAAATTCTATCCTCTGAGGGTTGGTATTATATTGCTAATCATGACAGAGAACAAGTGACCTTTTTAATCTTACTGCTAAGAATGCATCTCTGTTAAGTGCTCAAATAATTCCAGTGACTTTGTTATTTGCTGACTTCAAGCACGTGAATGTGTTTCTCTGTAGCATAGAAGTATGAGTTTATTGTATGCTCTCCATAGTCTTTTACTGTACCTTGTTCACATTTCCAGGCACAAAGATAGGATGAAAACATGATATCTGCTTAGGGTTTGTCTGCAAAAGTTGGAATGGTTTGTTTTGTCTAAAAATACATTTTATCTGACACTTTTTCCTGTCAAGATTCAAGTTAGTCACATTTATCAAAATACTCTTGATTAAATATTATCTGACAACTGATGCTTTGGCTGTTGTGGGGTGATTAGTGATATTTTGGATGTTTAAAGAAATGAGCTCAGTAATTGGTTTTAATCTTCCCTCCAAGGATATGTAAGAGCAATTCTGCAAAAACAGTCTTTATACTTTTAGGTCATAATGTGTAGCTGAAAGAAACATAGATCTTGATTTCAAAAGAATCTAATTAATAAAACATTTTTAAAACAAAAATATAACTAATCAAAATAATTGCAATGTATAATAGCAAAGTGCAGTTGTTCAGTGATACATATTAGCTAGAAAAAGAATAATTATGTTTTTTCTGAAACTAACTGGCAAAACCCAACTGCACTCATGTTTTATTAAAAGCCACTTTTATTGCACTGGCTGTTTTGTCTGAAATGTAATTTACATTTCCATCTGCAAGTACTTTCTTATAAAATTCTGTAGATAACTTCCAGTTGTCAGTACTTTTATACTATAAACTTTTCCTTGGTATATACTGAAAAATTGCATGTCAATTAAACATGCTTTAAATATCTGTCTTTGTTAACTTGCAAGGTTGCTCCACAATGTGTTAATGAGATTTGCTATATTATTTTCTGCCAACTTACTTTATTTCGGCACTTCCTCTCTGCCCTTTTACAACTAGATTTCTTCACATTTCTAGTATACTGGTTATTTATAGTTCCAGCTACAGGCATAGCTTCCAGTTAATGGGTGAAGTACATAAATACAAGTTTTAAATCAGAAATACAAAATGGCAAAGCTGAGCTCAGTCCTGATTTGTGCTTGCTTTCAGCACCGTGCAACAGCAGCAATCTGTGCAGCAAACAGGTATTGAACAAATGCAGTTCAGCAGCAGAATGGCAGAGCCAGAGAAGCTGTGGAGGATCCAGCTCTGCAGGCTTGTGTCAAATAGGTTCTTGCTCTCTTGTCTCCATTGTGGAACAATTGACCTGAACGAGCCCTTCTGAGCTCACCCTCCGTGAGGTTTTGGCAGAGATTAAATCTCTGTCTTCTCTGATATAGTAACCTTTTGGGAAGTCCCAGAATCCCTAGGATATGATATTATCATATATAATATTAGTTTGGGACTAGACTCTAGATCTCTGTAGGATGTTTAGACAATTCTAGTGGTGTTTGTAGATAGGCAAGCAAACCATCTGTGTTCCCTTGCACAGAGCACAAATATTGAGGCTCTTACCTGAAATCCATGTTTAATTTAGGTGGCACCTATCTTACCCAGTTCCTCCTAAGAGGCTGGGGAAGGGAAAAAGAGTAACCTCATTTTTTAGAGTTTATGTCCAGTACATGTTGCTCCCTTTATTTTCCAAAAATACTTAGCTCAGGTAAGTCACTGAACAGACTCGAGTCCATTAAATGGAAACACTTCCAGGCGCACATCTCTGAAATTAAGACAAGATTTTTAACTCATATGTTTAAAAACAGCTTATGAACCAGGCTTATTGAGGCACAAATATTAGCATGAACATGCTTCCAGAACATCTTCTGTGGTTACATTGTCACTGGAAGTTTTTTAATCAGTGGCTCAGAGCAGAGCTGACCCTTATTTAGGCAAGAGGACAGGTAGTTTGAACTTGGAGAGACTTTCCAAATTTCTGTTTCCTGCAGAAGTGCATAGAAGGGTTATTTGGGCTAAGAGCACATTGTAGGAACATGGACACATGAACACAATATGATCATACATAACAGAGAGGGAGTGGGCTAATAATGGTATTAGAGCATGGAAAGGGAGAAACTGATGGTTTCTGTTACCCGTTAAAAGTGTATGATGGTGATATTACCATAAAAAGGGAAATATCTTTATAGGCTCTAGATGAAAAGCAGTACCCTCATACACGTTAAATGTAATCTTAATACTGCCTACTCTTTCCTGAAAAATTTATTACTGCTATGGATTCTTTACATGATGAGCACTTCTTTAATCAAGGTGATGTTCCAGTAACTTAAATTGCTTACACTGGGAAACAGATCACTAAAAAGTGCTAAATTATTTACAAAAAAAAAATTGTGAAAATAAAATTTGAAATGCTCTTTAAGGCCAAGATCAAATAAACAAACGTCCTTTGAGCTCATTTTCTGTTCAGCAGCATCCATTTGCACAGATCACTGCCTCCCAGAAGGGAATAATTTGCATTGTGCTCCTCCTGGCTGAGATTTCAGGTAAAACTTGGCATGTAAGCATTCCTTAACAGACTGAGGTCTTTGGGATCCTGAGCTTTCTAGATACATGTTTGTTGTTCACAAATGTCTCTGAAAAGAATTGTGATCTAATTATTAACCTGACACACTTCTCAGTGAAGTGCTAACAGGGACATTTGTGAATCATACATAATGAACCGTGTAAGAAGACCTAAAGAGATTTTGTTTTTTTCATCTGCATATACACAAAAACCCACTAATTCTTGAAATAGAAATGTAATAAGGGATATTCAAGTGACTTGTCTCCCACTGAAGAATGAGGGAGAAGAAAAACCATCTTCTTGCTCAAGAAATCTTAGCTTAAAGCAGAAGGCATAATCATGAATTCTGTGATGCTAGGATAAGCTTTTTTTTTAATCAAACTGAAGTGTTCTGGATTAATGGTTGCTGCTTCTTCTTTCTCTTTTTCTTTTTTCTTTTTTATTTTGTTTCTGTTTTGTTCTTTCTCTCAAGCAGGTCTAATAGCCAACATCTGTGAAATTTCTTGTTACGAGTTTTAAATCCTGAAAGTTTCAAGTTTGTACATACTTAGCATTGAGATCTTTGATTTGGACAAGGTTTCCTTGCATTTTGGTGGCATGGATGTTTGCTTCAATGCTACCAGTATAGCAGGAAAAAATCACCATTTGTTCCTCATATTGTTGTTTGTCAGAGAGGGATAAATTGTTTCTGTTTACTTACGCTGATTTTTTTTGTCAAGAGTGGCATCCTTGTGGATTTTAGTCATGCACGTATTATGTCATAGAAAATGAATGTTTGGAAACATCCTTAGATTTATACTGTGGAAACAAGGCTTGTATGAATTCACTGGTGATAAATAATCTTAGCTCAATCTGTCTCCGTCTTGCTCCTAAATTTGAGAGGATTAAAGATTACGAAGATACTGTTGTTGTGAGAATTGGTAGGTTGCTGAATTAGCAGCCCCACACAGGGAAGGGCTGGCAGACCCAGCATCTCATCATTTCTGAGGCTCTGAGAGTTTCAGTCATTCGTTGTGCATTCACTGCCCAGCTCCTCGGGACAGGCACAGCTCTTGGTGAAGCACAAGGTGCTGCCCCTTGCCCAGGCAAACAGGCAACAGGCCTGGGGAAGGAGGCTGGGCAGGATCAGTGCTACAGAAAGGAAAACAGTGAAAACTGGGTTTTCGCTGGAAGTAGCAGGGGCGGGGAAGGCACAGATCAGAAAACAGGTACTCCAATTCAGTCCATCTCCCTGTTTATGTAAAGTGATTTTCTGTGAAAGTATAAGCATAACGTATTGCAGATTAGAAGTGATATTCACAGTGAGGTCACAGCCAGAATAAGATTGTTAGCCAAATCAGGCAGAATTGAATGTTCCCTTAATTAGTTTAATATAGTGTGATCCTCGGATGGTAAGAAGCCAGCTTTCCAATCTATATCTGAGCCCTTCCAAAAGGGAATAGTGGGATTTCAGAGGATACTACTGCTTTGAGTTCATTTGTTTTATAGAATCTTCATATACTTCAGATCTTCATACACAGCTGTATTGGGGATTAGTTGCTGAAAAATCACTGGGGGAACAGCATATACTTTTGGGTAGCCTTTCTTTCTTCAGGTAAAAAAGTCGTCATCTACCATGTAAGCAGATGTTCTTTCCACTTAACTACACATACTGCTGCAATGAATAATTTTCTCTGTCAAGTCATAGGATGTCAAGAGATATAAAATCTAGTTTATCTAATTTTACCCAAATTGAAAGAATAAATATGAAAAAGAAACTGAAATAATACCTGCTTTTAGATGGGTACTGTACGTATGCTTTTGATAGTCTATCAAGCTGCATTTTTGGTGGTTTCATCTCTGTGTTTTATGGGTATGGCTTGCTGGTGGGCTGTTCATTTATACCATGAAACAGCTTATAAACTGGCTTTTCGTTTTATTGCCTTAAATGAGCTGGGTTTCTAAGTCTACTGATAATTAGATAATCACTAGAAAATACATTATTTCTTTTCTGAGTTTCTTAGTCACTCTTAAGATGTCTGATGTATACTCAGAAATAAACATACATCAATGTATAAGAAGCACAGCTGTGCTTTGTAGGCATAATATCATAAAATAAAATCTTTAAGTATCTTTGTAGCAGCATCCCTGTTTGTTTTACTCCAGTCCGTCATGGGGCCAGTATTTCTTTCCTAGAAAATGGATCATTTCGGGGACTATTTTCACAGTGGGAAATCACAGGTTGTTTAGCACAGGTGTTTCTATGGATTTGATATAAGAGGAGAATATGTAGGCTTGAAAACTGTACTTCCACTGCTTACAATGTAGCTTTGGGACACAATATAAAATGATAAAGTTGCCTGGATCACACTGGTTCTAAAATGCTGACGTTTCTTGGTTTGTTCTTTTTTTTTTTTTTTTGTTAGGTTTGTTTGTTGATTTTTGATTTTTTTCCTGATATTATTGGTGCTCCTTTGTGTGTGTGTATATATATACATAGATAGATATATGTTTCTGGATTCATAATGGAAAATAAATTCTTTCCTTACTCAAACCCTTTGTTGTAAAAATAACTATATACTTAATAGAAAGCTGGTGGAAACTTTAGAAAAGCTGTCTCCCAAGGTAATGCTCAGCAAAGACACAGCTCCATAAGATGAGTATGGATGAGATAAGCATATTTTTTAAATTGTGCAATTTGTTTGAAAGTGTAATTTGTTTTAAAATTTCTTATTTAAATTTTCATAGGAAAATTGTACTTTTACAAAATAATACAAAGCAACTGTGGTTTTTGAGAATACAGAGTGAGAGTACCTTTAAAGATGCATATCATCTACATCTAGATACATGTTCGGGAGCCATAGAAATACATAATGCTGAATATGAACATAAATCTTTTGTATGATTGAGAGAAAAAACAAAAAAAAAGAATTTTTTACTCTAAGTATTGTAGAATTTAGTAAGCATATCTGTGGAATTATTAAACTGACTTAATGAATTCCATGGCATGAATTAGGTTTTGTGTTTACAAATAATTACTGTAGAACAGATTTATTTTCCTCTCTGCCTGCATTTACAGATGCATAGCAAAGTTTATTCTCTTCCAAACTGTTTTGTTGGAGCAGCCCTATCTTGAAGTCAGATTAGTTATGTGTGTATTTCATTTTTGGTTTGAGATCATACCTAATTTAAAAGGTCATTAAACATGCAATTTTGTGCAAGCTGGGGGGTTTTCTCTATGAAGATGGTGAGTTACTCCTACCACGTGGAGACTTTAAAGCATGCATTTCTCTGGGTGCTTGAAGGCAGTAAGTAAATGAATTTTGCATTTTCCAGTCTTGATATTAATGGCAATTATAAATCCACTTCAAAAATTTAGCTGTCTTTCAAGCAATAGTGTAGTGGGTTGTTTTTGTTTGGATTTTTTCCATCCAAGGATGTCAGATGCAGGATGGGACTGCTGAACTTCTGGTGATTATTACCCCATTCTGACATTTCTGCAAGTGTTCTCCTGTGGCCTGTTGCAAGTGAAGCGAATTCTGGTTGCATCTCACTTCCAGTGTGTTTCCAACTAGTGAAAAGTGGATTTCCTGATATCAGCTGGGTCATGTGCTCTGTGCTGCAGCAGGATTACACATGTGCTGCTGTGAAATGTGAAATCAGAGCAGAGCAAGACCTCCCCTGAGAAACACAGGCTATAAATTGTAAAACCTTTAAATGAAGGGCAAGAAGAAAAAGGCTTGCCTAAGGTTAGGGTTAATTGGTTTTGGTACAAAGAGTTTTATGTTCATAACTTACTGTCTGTCTATCTGTCCTCTTCCTGATTTCTCTAATGTTGTTTAGCTTTGAGGCAAGTTTCTATTTGTTTTTCCTGACAATGATATGGTTGAAATTGAACTGAAATTCAGATGTGATGAACTTGAATTTATTTACTCAATATTTATCAGATCTTTGCCTTGAATGAAGATTCAGTTGTGTCTAAAAAGTTCATTTTCTGAATTAAATTTCTTCTCCTCTTCTAACAACTTCTGTTTCAAAGATTGGTACTTTCTGCTTTCACATTAAAAAGTCATATAATTTCATTAGTTTCTTACAAAGTACTGCAAGACTTACTAACACAAACCTTAAAATGACAGAAAATTGCCTGATAAATAGTGCTTCACCCAAGTATTGGTTAACATGGATGACTTGTAGGGTGTGCTCTGCTGGTTGAGTAAGTCAGGACAGCTGGGTTTTTGCAGCATGGTGATTCTTGACAATTGACTCTTAAGTATGGTTGGATTAATTCTTTCCATGAACCTATGAAGCCTAGAAGAGTTTTTCAATCTGAAACATTCAACTGGTCTGAAACAAACAAATCAACAAATAGCTTTTTCCCTTAAATTTTCCCTTAAAATTTCAGTTGCCTTGGAAGAACTATGCCCTCTGACAGGTCCACTTGAAAGCAACTCAAGCTTGCTGAGAAACATGAGTTGTTCTGTGTAAATTAATGGGCAGCCCACGGCATTTAAGTGAAATGGTGCCTGAAGAGGTCAGATCTTTCTCAATGCTGTAGTGGCAGTCTAATATTTTGTTAGGAAAGCACTAAAACATATTAGTCAGGAAGTGTTACTGAGAGCACAAAAATTCGGTAAGTCTCCATTACTTTGTGCTATGAGCCAGAATTATCTATTATCATCCCTAGAAGTTAAAATCTGTTTAATTTACACTGACTGAAGTTGGCCCAATGTATTAAAACTGCAGCACCTTAGAAATGTAAAATGTTCTTGAACACAGCTCGATATACAGTGGAAATAAATTTGTAACTACCATGGGTCTGAAACCTCACTTTTATTGCACTTTGGGATGGTTTCTGGTCTGACACACATGTAGTCACAGGAGTCACTTCTGCTTGATGCAGATGAGACTGAGACCAGAAACAGACCACAAATAGGTCAACAGCAAAGTGGGAATGAAAAGCAGCAGGCTGGAGTAGACTGGTTAAGAAGGCTGGAAAGTAGATGCATCATCTGTAGGAACAAAATGGTTTCAAGCTGCCCTGGAGAATTAGGCTATATTTCTGCATTTGCCATACAGGCTACATGGCCATGGACATACAATCCTGTCAGATCCCATCCAAGATCATATCTAAAGCAAAACTAATGGATCGTTCCCTGGGCTTTTACACATTTACTTTCTCTCTCATGCCAGCCCAGTGACTTGCCAGTTGAAGTAAATTAGATGTTGGTTTGGGGACTGACTTAAGTTTAAATCTCTGGTTGTACGGCCAGTGTAAAGTCATTTAATTCAAGCAAGATGAGGTGATGCATTCAGGTTCTTTTTTGGCATAACTAATACTCATACTATAGATACAGCCAGCAGTGCTGCAGAATTATACTGCAATGCTAGAAAAATCAATTTATGATCATTTATTTTTTAGTGTAAACATCTTGCCATGGTATCTAACAGTGTGATGGAATGCTGAATGCCATTGCTGCTTAGAGCCTGTGGGCCACATCGTGCTGAGCACTGCTTGGCTCTGTGAAGGCATTTATGGAGACTGAGGGTTTCCAAAATGGGCACTTGGAATTACTGAAAACATTTGACCTTACATTTCTCTGCTGTAGTTTCCTGTCTTATAAGAGGTGTAGCAATACCTATGTATTTGAAACCTCCCTAAAAATTAATGCATGAATGCTTAGGAAGGGCTTGAAATACAGTGGGGATGGTCATAGAAAAGCTGATGATAAATTAGCAGCTCATTTGTCAAGCAGGAATTGCAGAGTACCTATTAAATAAAGGATCAAGTCATATGTTGAAAGAGGGGGTAAAAGGGAGTAGAGGTTAATGTCTCATTTTGTGATCATCCACAACTGCCCTCTTGGGGGGTGAGGCAAAAGCACTGAAAAGAGTAAAGGCTGTAGATATGGACAGTTCATCTACCTTGTGCATTAATTCCCCAGAGGCATTTCTGGTGGCAGCATCTTCCCTTCATTTCCATGTTCCCTAGGATCAAACAGAACTTTGCTTGGAGGCCTCCCAAGCCCAGGGGAGATGAGTAGCTGGGAGTCCACAGTCACCCCCTGCCCCTTTGTGCGACAGGCTCAGATAAAAAGGAAAGCTGTGACAACAGTTGTGCCAGTTGGCATGGCCCCTGCCTGCCACGCTGCCAGGGCATTCCAACAGCTGGGCATGAGCCAGGCTGCTGCCCCATCTCCTGCCCACCAGCTCCACCTCTGAAAGAAATCTGCTTCTAGCACGATGTGATCTACTGTCAAGTGCAGATGAAGTGTGCGCTGTATCTGGACAGGAGAAAAGGCACAGTGTATGCTCTCTCCTTGCCATGGATGCCTTCTCTTGTGTGAGGGTTAGCTCTGTTGGAATAATGTATTGGAATTATGGACTTTCTAATTTCTTTTATTTTGATATTTTAGCTTAAATTTTTATATGCAAACGTCTTTAAAGGTAACCTGGCTGTTCACTCATAAGAAAAGTGTAAATGTGATTATGGAAGGAGTAGGAGAAAAAGTTTTGAAAACAGAAGATACTCTAATTCCCTCTGGGTTGTTATTACTGAATACTGTAATGTCTGTATTCTTTCCTCTTTGCTGCAGCAGATTGGATTTATAAATACTCCCACTGTCTTTAATTGTAGTTAGATTGTTGTGTTGATTAGATGAATTTGGCAGACACACAGCAATAAGCAAAGTACAATCTGAGCAATAAAGTGGATAGCAGCATTTAATTTCAAAGATGTTTTTTACTAAAATCAGTAAATTAAAGTTACGAAACACACGTGGGTACGTGTGCTGTGTAATGTGAACCATGTTGGCAATAGACAAAGAAATAATTTGTTGTAGATAACTAATAACAATACAAATTTAATTTATGTAGATGACAGAGAGAGGCTTAGAACTATTTCTAAGGAAGAATTTGTTATTCGTCTCAGATTACACATAGGGAAACTGAGGCATAAACTGCAGCATGAAATATGCCTGACTGTCACTTGATGAATCCAGCAGTTTGAAAGACAGTGAACCCTAAGAAATTTGATCTCTTGCCTTATACTTTCAGCCTTATGTCTAGTGTTCAATGCAAATTATAGCAAGTGACGCTATTAAATTGTTAATTGAACACCTCGTGGTAAAATCCTTATGAAGACAGTTGCATTATTTCATTCTATTGCTATGAATATTTCTCCATTCTAAGGTTTATTTTAATAGGGCTTTTTGGTAAGGGATTTACCACCCTTATTACAGTGAAGGGGTCAAAATATGACCTCAGTTTTATCGTGATGTCAATACAGTGAACTTTTATTGGATCGGCCCTACCATTCCCAAAATTAGCACTGGGTTTGCACAGCATGAATGAAGAATGAAGCTCTCCTGTGATCAAATCCTCTGTCATTAAAAGCTTTAGACATTTCATACCAACTGAGATGAGAATCAGGTCTTGTGCATACATTAAAAGCTAAAAATCACTCATCTGTTCATTCTGGGTTTTGGAAATGTTTTGGAAGTTGCTGATGTCTTGGAACACAGCAGGTCTGTCCATTTTGCAGTTTGATGAGTCTTTTTTGCTTGATCCTGGAAGGGATGTGCTGATACTGCCCTAGGCTGTGGTTCTGTCTCCAACAGCAATCTCCTGCAGGAAAAAGGCTTTAGTTAGTGTAACGGTGCCTAGAAACTGTTAAATATGTAGGACAAGCTCTTTTGACATGGTACTGGTGTTTTGTGTGAGCTTTGTGGCAAACCCTTAGTGGAGAGCTGATACAACAAACATGAGACAAACAGAAACCCCGCAGTGTGAAGATAATTCAGTGGAAGTAAAAAAGTGTCTTCAATTCGTCATCAAAACAGATTGCACACACAGGGAAGAGAAAGGGAAGGGGACAGGGTGTCAGTCTTTCAGGACCATTGTCAGCTAGAATTAAACAGCCTGCTTAAATTCTTTTTCTGCTTCATATCGGTCCTGCATAGAGCGACTTCAAAACTAAGGAAGTGGTGGGGTAGTTGACGAAATCTTTCTTACATCTTGCTTTCCATTTCAGTTTTAGTATTTGAAAGCCTGCAAGAGCTTGTGAAGGCCAAATTTAATTTAGAATGAAAATAATTTTGTGTCCAAATCAGGTTTTATCTTCATATATGGGATATTTTACAAACAGCTGTTGGAAATATTAAAATGTGTGACTGTTAAAGTGAATGGAAGATAAAAAATCATATCAAATGTTAAACATTTGTGCCCCAATTTCCATTTACAGTCTGTCTGATCTAAATATTGATTGCTATGGTGGTGACTCAAGCAGGACCTTCCAGATCTGTAAATGTTCCATACCTCTCAGTAGAGACTCAGCTTGTATCAGATTCACAAGCTTTGTAGATTTGACATACAACACACATCAACCTAGGCTGAATTTGTCTGATAAAATCTCCCTTTTTGACAATAATAGACTTGCATGGTTCAAGTTCAAACAAAAGAAAACTCTGAAGAGCTGTTGTGGTGAATTTAAGTCCCCTTCTATGCTGTCATTGTCTTTAGGAGAAATTCAGCCATTAATTCCAGCAAGACTGAGTACAGACCTCCAGCATCAAAATGAGAGTTTCAGCACCACATCTGCTATATGCACTAATTTCATATGAGAAAAAAATATATTGGTATATTCTTATCAGTAGCTGGAAATTTTATTATACAGAAATGTCCAGCTATTTCTCAGATCTTTAATAATTAAGTGGAGCTGTGCTAACCTGGAATGTAAGCAAAATGTGCATTTCTTGGAGCATGAGCCAAAGCCTGTTAAACTAAATGGGAATGTTCCTGTTTATGTAAGTGGGCTTTGGATCAGAGCCTGCACAATCACCTGAGAAGCAATTTGCTACCTGTTTTTTTTCTGTGTACTGGAAAGACTGTTAAAAATGCAGCGTGTGCTGTGCTCAGCTGACTGCCTGAGTGCACTGAAGGGATGCTTACAAGCATTGCAGCTTTGTGTTCAGGGCCCATTTCTTTAAGCTATAATTTGATTTTAAAGGAATGTGAACTAACTTTGTTTTGGGAGGAGTAGACACTATCAGTGTTCAAAATGCCATCTTATGGGATTAGGGCTCTATGGAGGGCACTACCGTAAAAGTGATCATTAATTTCTGAGGTGATTCTCGATTACAAAGGCATTGAAGTTCAGGTTCTTAAATCACTTTTTTAAATTGCAGTTTATAAATTGTTAGAGTATCTTGATAAAATTGCTCTGGCTGGTACTCTGGAGGAGCATCAATTAGCTCATTTTCCGTGACACCTTTATATAACCTTTAACTCATACTCGAGTAGCACATATTTCACAAATACTTCCTTAAAATGAATGTATATGTTAGCATAGCAAGACTGTGTGAAAAATGTTACTATATTCAAAGATACTTAAAATGTTAAGATCTCTGGAAAGTATAACTTAAATGTGGACCTAAAATGCATGCGAAGAATCCTCAGACTAAGAGTTTTATTATCATATTGTTGGTTTGATAACCAGAGCAGTTTCATCTAGATCAGTGGGAGACGGATTCACCATTTGACTTGGAAAATTCATCTCATTTATCCCAATCAGAAGCGTATAGACAAAATTTGTGACCGAGGTAATTTGAAAATGCTTCATGTGTCACTGTTTTTTCTGTCCTTGTAGTCTTTCAGCAAAGGTTGTTGTGACAAATTTGGTGGGATCCTCATGTTTTACCCTAAAGAGCAGGAGCCCCCTCAAACCTTTTGAACTTTTGCAGGTGATGTTTCCTTGAACTTCTTATCAGTGTTCAATTTAGCTATTATACTACTTCTACCAAAATATAATTGTACACATATCAGAGGATTCTCATGACAATTCAAAAGGCCAAATTATTTCCTAATTAATTCAAAGAATCTGCCAAGGACAAACTATATATTTTAGTACTGGCTATTTCTTCTTTCCTGATACTATATTTAGAGTCTGTTGTTAGGCAGAGCCCTTGTGTGGGCCATTGGCCAGGTCAGAGTTTGGAAGTACAGTTTTTCATTAAAACTTGCTTTACTGGGAGGCTTATTTGGGGGGGGGGGGAGGGGGGAAGAAGCATATTATCACTTTGTTTTCTTATTAATATATTGGATACTAAATACTGGAATAGATATTAAGCTGAAGTTTATCATGCACTGGATCCTACAAAATAAGAAGGCTTCGAAGTACTTTGTTTGCCTAAGGAATATGAAAATCTAAATGTTCGTCTCATTTTGAGCTACTAGCAGTGAGGAAGATGTTGCCAGTCATAGAATAAAGTAAGTGAAGACAGATTACATATATATATGTATTCTGCCCTCCCCAGTGTTTTACTTTAAGGACTTTAGGTCACAGTGTGGATTTCTGATGGCTTTAACCATGTAAATGTTTTACTGTAGAAATGCAGTTGTGTTAGTCTATTACCTTGAGTCTCAATTAATGCCTTATATCCATATTCAAGGGAGAAACTGGCAATCATGAACCCTGAAAGAGCAGGCATGTTGTCAAGATTTCACTGGAAATCTAGACCCTTTTCTGGCTACATCCCTTCCACTGTATTGCTCCTGGTCTAATGTGGTGTCATTGTCCTCTAGGGAATACCAAGATTCAAATTTACTGAGAAGAGAAGGTTTAGTTGGTGAATTACTGAGCTCTTGTGAAATCTCTGGCCACTCATGATAATCCTAATGTCTTCAACAACTCACATTAAAATGCATTTTCAATCAAGTACTGTGCACAGTCACCCTTAGGACAGTGTATTGTTTGAAAGGTTTGACTCTCAAGAACTCAGGTTAACTCCTCTCACATAAGTTGAGGGGAAAGTTCCCATTGGCTTCAAGGAAAGCCCCACGAACTGTGGTACCTGAGTGCATTTTGAGAACTCTGCATTAAATCCAACACAGTGTTTGAATGTTATTTTTGAGATCTGAAGTTTTTCAAATGAACTATAACATTTCCAGCGCAATAACATGCTGGTGTCTTTTTTTTTGAGGGTAATGGAGACTAAGGAAAAGAATGGGTTAGTAAATATTATATAGGCCAGCACAGTGAAAATGTAGTATGCCAAAATATTTGGTGCCTGCAGAGTAATTATTTAATATTTAGGACCATGCAAAGAAAGCAAAGTGCTTTTGGCCTTTCCTTGAAATCATCTGACTGATTTGCCTTGATGTCATGATAACATCCTTCAAAGGTTGGTGCTTGTGGAAAGCCCGAGGACACACACCTTGTGACTCTACTGCACCTTGCTGGAGGCCATTCCAATTGTTCCCATTGTGATGTGGGGAGTCTTCTACTTAATTTATTTTTAACTGTTGATCTCCAAAGACTGTTGTTTGCATCTGTTTATTAAATTGCAAACTCAGCTGTGAAAATGGTTTTTATGGTTGTGTTTTATTACAGTCCCATTTACAATTGGAGCTGAGCACAAACATGATAAATATTTTTCTTTGTGGAGGCACACATTGTTGGAGGGCCATTGAAATAACATGGAACTGGAATTGTTTGTTTATGAGATCAGATTCATTCATTACTTTGGTGAGGAGCTGTGAAATGTAAATCTCACATTCCACTGGACAATAACAGCACCAGCTTGAACTCATTTAGAGGTGTGATATTGCATTCAAAGGACGGCTGTTAATTTTATTGACCAAATTTTGGAATTGGGGTAGCATTGATATTCAGGAATGCTTCTGAATTGCTTTACTTCTATGACATTTTTCTTATCTTTGGAAAGGAGAAAGGGTTCAAACTTTATTGAAAAGTATTTCTAATTTGAAAAAAATGTAGTTTTGTTATTCTTTGTTAGAATTCTTCTGTTACACATTTTCCCATCCTTCTGAGAAAATGTGTGTGTGTGTTTGTGTGCAAGGATATATAAAAAAATTGATATAATCATATTCTTTAGAATTGGTCTTCATTTTCTTGTGTAGGTTTGTGCTTGTACATTTTAGGCTGGTGGAATTCAACTATTTTATCAAGGTTCTGATCAATTAGTGACAAAATATTTAATACTAGAGCATACACTTTGTAAAATAACAGTTGAAGCCATTTGAAGAAACATTTAAGAGACATTTTTAACTTAGTGACTGAAGCTTCAATGTTGTAAGGAATATTATGGAATTGAGTAAATTCTTTATGAGACCAATTTATAATATGAATGAATAAGACTAAAACTACCAAAAGTGGAGACTGACCTTTTTGATTTTTTTATGAATTTCAGCTATAATCACTCAATGAGACTAAAGACTCAGTATGAAACATTTTAAGCATATGGTTTATTTAACAAGTGGGTGTTCAGCACTTTTCTAAAATCACCTGGTTTATTCCTGGTTTTGATTTGGCACCTAAACCCCAGGTACCCAAAACCTCTGCCTAGATAAACTGAGACCTGTAATGCTGTCCCTATACCTGTGTGTTGCCACTTGCAAGTATTTTGCTTTATGAAGAAACAGAATAAACTTCACTTTATCCCCCGAGCTGACTTGTTAGATCTCAAATAGGAAACCCATCAGACGAATTTTGTAACTGCTGAATTTCCATTCCTCTGTTTTGTTGCTGTTTCTGACATGCTGCTGTTTGGATGTGATATTGATACAAGCAAAGGAAAATCAAAGAAAAACTGTCAACTGCTACTGCCCAAGTAGACAGTAGCAGCTTGAGTTTATCAAGGGATTTGACACAGTGCTAACCTTGATGTATTCCAGATATCAGTAATCTGGATCCTTGATTATTTGGAGAGAAGGAGAGAATTATGTGGAGAGAAGGTTGCAGCTGGATCTACCTTGTGGATCCTTACTTGAATTTTTTCTTTTTTTTTTTTCCCTTTTCCTTGAGAAAGAAAGAATATTTACTGAGATGTTCTTAGGGAAAAGAATGAGAGTTGGGAGTATTGAACAGTGGCATATAAAAATATCAATGATGTCACAAAAGCTCTGTCACGAAGACATTTTATTGTTGATGAATTGTAAGAACCATCTGGGTACTATTCTAATGATTCAGAGGCCTCTGTATGGATGGTACAGATGCTTCTTTTGTTATTGATGTGAACTTGTAAATAGTTAAAATATTTACCAAGGCACCTCTGAGCCGAAGCTATACCATTTTATTATTTATACCTTTTCAGAGGGACAAAAATGGAGGTGTCCACTAAATGTGATGGATTAGGCTTATAAACAGCCATTATTGCCATCAAACCTCACATGTCAGCTCCCCCTTTTGTGTCTGTGCATTTCTAAGCTAACCAGTGATCCATGCATAAGATAGAAGGTTAAGAATGTGCAGAGAGAAAGGGGGTTGACTCCAAGCAAGATGTATCTTCTGCTGATTAGAAATACAGCTGTAGAAAGAGGAGAGAAAAGAGTTTTTGCAACATGACACTCCCCTTTTCATTTCACACAACTCACTGTTTAGAACCTGCAAATCACTAACTATCAGAGCCACTTTGCTGTTTCATGTAACCTAGTGCAGCTGCCTTTTGTTTTCCCAAGATAAAAATCAGGAAATGCAAAAATTAAACAGGTCCAGAGAAGAGGAATAGCAGAGGGAATGAAAGGAAAAAGGTTGAGCAAGTGACTTCACAACTTGTTGACAGAGCAAAGTACCATTTCGTTATAATTAAGTATGCTTTAAAGGCTGGGCAGAAGGGAAAGCTAACAGAGCTTATTCAGTATAATCCCCGTCAGTACCTTCAAGCTGAAAAAGTTATTGCTACTCCTAGTGCACATACAAAAAGAGAAATTATTTCAAAACTAGTAATGTATCTTTTAGAAATGTTTCCCTTTTCTCTGAAAATGTAGAGCTCATCACAGCAGCTTTTCCAAATGTCCGTATCTTGTAGTGTGATTTTTTTTCCCCTTTTCTTCATGAAAAGTTATTTTACGCTAAAAAATTCATGAATATGGAAATGCTTTTTAAACTTCAAATAAAAACTGAATACAGTGGGTTTGTTAACTTTCGATGTGATACTGGAATATAATGTGCTGTAGTCCAATTGTTTGTGATTTATTTCCTATTTAACAAATTGGTAAAATTGTTTGATATGTCAGTGTGTTAGTCCTGAAAGAGGAGAACTGACTAAAAATCACATTTGTTGTCCTGGATGAACCATATAAGTGCAATGATGATTTATTTAGGCTTGTTGTTATATTACATGGCTAATTTCTCTTTTGTCTTAACCAGAAACTGATTGTAGCAAACTGTTAGATAATTCTTACGCACAATTAAAAACCATAGAGTTGTACATTCATGGGCTTCAGAGGAAAAAAAAAAAAAAAGAAGGTAAAAAGAGGATAGAGAATATTTTTTTCCTCCATAATATATTTGAAAACTTCAATGCCACTGATGAAAACTTTAACCGTGAGTTTCAAAAACTGTCACTTCGAAGTAGGTGGTGAGACCAGAAGTTATGTTCCATGTCTAGAATCACGTGGAATGGTCTGACATTAAACTGTGGTTTTACTTTAATTTATAAAATACCAACAATGGCCAGTCTGGCAGTCAGCTGCATTAGTATGCTGGTGCACTGACCATCCCGTCTCTATAAGTACTGTGATCTGAATTGCACAACCAGCGTGGCAAAGGTCCAGATTTCTGTTGCCACTCCCACTGGGAAAGAGAAAAACAAGCTTGTACACAATTTATGTCTGCAGTTGCTTCACTGTATACATTGAAAATAACCTCGTCAAGAGAATGGCATTCAACCTTACTAGGGTCAAACATAATCAACAGCATTCAAAAACACTTAAAGAAATAGAAAAGGCTTATTTTTTCTAAAACTTACCTTTGCAGCAAAATGGATGTAGAAATATGGATGCTTTTGCATGCAGTAACTCAGGTCTACCCTTCACACTTGCTGTTACCTGGCATTTCCCACAAGAGGAAAATAACAGTAAAATAACAAATGCCCAGTAAACTTGCATCGAAAATAAAGGGATAGTCTCATCTCTGACCTCACAGTTTACATAAATTTCTGCAGGCTTTGATGTAGCTCTCTGGAATTAGCATTTGGGAATGTGAAATGAAATTACTCAAAGCAGTGAGTATGGGAAGAATTTCGAGTCCAGTTAGTCTTAATTAATGTTTTTATTTTTCTGGGAGTTCTGCTTGGTAGCCTGAATACATTTAGCTGCTTTGCTTATTTAGCTATGCCCCTTTGAATCAGGTTTTAATTTAGGATGCAGTCAGATTGCAAGAGTCACAACTATGCTGTTTAATACTGTATTGCTAGTAAAGCTTTAACTTTACTCCCTACTCCTTCTGTTTATGTAAAACATGTAAAGATGTTCTTGAATACCCTTCAGAAGGCCCCAGGCCTTGTGGTGAATACCTGCAGGTAGTTCTGAGACACGGAAATTCTGCCTGCATGTATTTTTAGGTCATGAGAAGCTATCGGATTTTTAGCTTTTTTAGTTTCAAAGAACTGAGGTGTCCATTTAGGTTCTGTGTGATAAGTGTTTTTGTTAACATCTCCTAGTGTTGAGACTGTTCAATTATAAATTAAAAGGGTAGTGCAAACCAAAAATCTAGGAATGTGCATTGTCATTGTATTTTCATTTTTGACTGTGTCCTGTGAATAAAGTGGGGGGTTGTTTGGGAGGTTTTTCACCAGGCAGAAGGCATACATCACTGCACTGATTCGTAGCTCAGCTCTCTTTGAGAGCTTGAAAAATGTTAAAACAAATCCTTCACCATTGTCTCTTTATGGCCTACAGAGCAAATGTTGGGGTTTTCAGTGTCTTAGACCTCCCATTAGCTGGGCAGAATCTGGAATTCTTCTTGGTTATGACTCAGTGATCATACAGACAAAGTGTAGGTTTAATTGAAAAGAGCATTTTATATACTTCCCGGCCTTTATGCTGGTACTGGTGAATTCTGAATGTATGAAGGGGAAGAGGAAAAAGGTTTTTGAAAAAGAAGCCCAAAGCCAGACTTTCTTGTAATCTTGTAGGTACCAGTGACTAATATCTCATGCAGACAAAAGCTAGTTAAAACTGACTTGAGATAAGCATTCTTCTGCAATGACTCATCTTCCCTAACAATAATGGAAATGTAGCCCCTGTTTATGAGATAGCTGAAGTGCAAATAGTAGTGTCCATGAAGCTGAGGTTAATTACAGGAAGGACTTTCATGATAATTGCTAATAAACAACACTTGTCCTCCTTTGAATCTGTATTCTTCTCTGCAGAGGAAGTAGGCTTCTGCAATTTGAATAGAATTCTGAACATTTGCTCAGGAGGTGTAGGCAGTAAGAGGCAGGAGTGAATAATAAAAGTCAGCCATAAAAGGGCAGGAGGCTGACCACGTCTGACATTTTCTCTCTTATAAAATGTAGAATTCCGAGCGGGTTAGTGAATTCCCACAGATCGTCACTGTCTCAGCATGTAATGTGGTATGACCAAAAAGAAACAAGCCCCTGCATCCATTCTGAGCCTGAATCTGAAAACTAGGCAGTCTGGGAGTGATTGTGTCTGCAAAGGGACAGTAAAATATTCTTTTAAAGGTTTCTAGTTCTCTGGGGTGTCTAGAAAGCTGATTTCTGCTTTAAAGGGTGTGTTCTGTGAGAGATTAAAGTGGATTATAAATCCCCATAGAAGTGAAATCATAGCAATTAGGTTTGGAAACATACCATTAGTATTATCTTAAACTGTAAAGAAAGAAATTATGGAAGTATTTTGAGAATTTTAAGTTTGTGATACTAATTTTATCAAGGAGCTATAACTGAGCCCCTGTGTGTCATCCTTTCTAAATTCCTGCAAATGTGTTGTAAAGTCGGCTCCTTTCACAAGAAATGCCCACGAAGGTCTGTGTTGGGAAGGCGCAGAAGGTGACTGGGTCTTAGTCTGTGCTCTTTACAATGCCACATAAGTATCTTTATCTTATCTGTATTTGTTAAATCAATTAAAAGAACATATGGAAGTTAATCCATGGCTGACTTACTTCTGCAGTGTGACACAGTATGAACACATGGGATTTCTTGTCAGTGCAGAAAACACCAAGTGGCTGCTTGGTAAACGTCAGCAGGTCATATTTGTGGTTGTGTAGAAAACAAGTCTCCGTTGTCTTTGATAAAATTATTCAACATTTGTTTTAGGTGGTTAATGGTTTAAATTCCTTTTTACCACAAGTGTTGCAACAGTAAAATAAGAATGGTATGCAGCCTTTTTGAGATGCAGAGTTCAACTGGGTTAGTGACAGAGCTGTTGGAAGTTGTTTGAATGTTACAGTAATTGAAAAATATAGATATTTTTTCATCCAAAATTAATATTCCGTAATTCTTATTATCAGTCTGTGTTGCATTACCTTAAAAAATTTGAAAATTTAGGTGACTTTTGTTGAACCTGCACTTTTACCTCCAGGGAGTTGTCTTGGGCTGGAGATATGGGACCCACTTCTATTTAATCAAAATAAACATTTACTGGAGCAGGCACTAAAATCTGCAAGAGGTGGAGCTATACACTGCGTGTAGATAATTAGGGCATTCCCAGGAACTGGGGGATTCAGGCATGTATTCTCCAAGGAAGAAGGGGGAAAAAAATGGGGAAAGATGACAACTTTCTTTTTACCATCTTTGTGGATGCAGTTTATCATGTCCCTTGTTTTCCTTAGAAGGATCTCAAAATAAAATGTTTTGCTTGGTCTTAAATATAGAATTTAATATCAAATATTATCTTCTTTTGTCATTGCAAAAATTTTATTTGATCCAATATTTCTATGTGAGTTCAGTGTATCTTCCAAGGTTTTTTATGGCCTGATTTTCATAGTAATGCTAAAGTAATAAATGAACTCTTATGAAAATATTAGTCAATGCAGGCACTTCTATCAGTAGGCAACAAGATTGGTGAGTGCTCTGAGGAGCAGCACGCTCCTAAAATCCATCTGCAGACAGAGGTTTTGCTGCAAGCTGTAAATTGAATAGCATAAAGATCATGAACATAAATCATAGGTGTGTTTATGAAGGAGTGTGATAATTGGTGGGGAAAACCAGGGCTATATATGCAGTAAAGTACCCAGGACACAGTAATCTTTAGGATCCTTGGTGTGGATGGATGGTCAGCTGATGGAGAAGAAGGAGCCTGACTTTGTCTATAACAACTGCAAAAACTGGCTGAGGTTTTGGAAGTTGTCCTCTAGGTTCCCACAGAGATGCTTTCCAGGGAGGGCACATGTTGAATAAAAGACAGTGTCAGACAGGGAAAAGGCTTCTGCCTTTCCTCTGCCTGCCCCTGTCCTGGCAGGGCTTTGGGGGGGTATCAGACACCCCTCGTTACGGGGCTGCAGCTCCCAGGGCCATAGCAGTACACACACACAGGCAGAGAGAATCCCAACATATTGTATCAGTATAATTACCTCTGTAATTGTAAATTACCCTGCAACAGGCTTCCAATTTTCAGGTGGTAGATAAATCTTATAAATTAGTGAAGGTATCCCTCATGTGCTAAGGATTAATGTAGTGTGGCCTTGATTGGCCTCAGATTTTGTAGTAATAGTTAGTAGTTTGGGAGTGATCACAAAATTGGCCTGTAACATGCAACATTTTGGCTTCCTAAGACATCAAGAAGTTTCAGCGTGTTCTGCCTAAATACATATTAAAAGCAATTTGCAAAATCAGAGCTGTGCAACTGCCTAGAGATGCAGTCTTCTGAAATGCAAAAAACCACTATGCCCGAGAGATCATGAATAATGTACAAATATTAATTTTTATGGTAGCTGCCTTAAAAATATTCTATTTCTAATATTTTCTCAGATTTTTAAAATGAAAACAATCTTTTCAATAAATTTACTTTAAATGGATATTTTAATGAAATTATTTCTATTTCACAGAAATAAAATGAACTGTACACAGTTTTGTAAGGGAAGCAATTGGAAGCTTCAGCACAAAGCTTGGAAACCCAGATGTTTGTGAAGCTGCTGCTCACAACTTACTGCATGTGTCTGCAGAGCATGTCAGAGTCTTGAGCAGGCAGTTCTAATGAAGTTTCAGACAATAAATATTTTTATTCCTTTAAATAGGTTTATAATCGTCTTGTTAACATGATTTTACTTAAGATAAATGGGGAGTGGGCAGAACAGAAGGGTAATTAATGGTGACCTTGGAGAAAAAGCTTCAGTTTGTCTTTGCCCCAGTCACACACTGCACTTGTCTCACACAGCCAGGCCACAACTCCAGGCAGCAGAACACTGGTTTCATAAAAGTTATTTGCCTGAAACACTCACACACAGTTTTTTTCCTAAATCCCATTTCTCAGAGCGTAAATCTGGGCAGAACCTGAATGTAAAGTTTCCTGGTATGTTTTATGGTGCAAACACAGAATGTCTGCTCCAATAATACAACTCCCCATTTTTTTTATCTCTTTTGAATGAATTGTTTGGTACCTGAATAATGCAGCAGCAGGGCCAAACTTAACTCCTCTCTCACCAGAAAACTTGTTGCTAGGAAGTTGTCATATTGCATTTCACTGTCACATAAATTGTTTGGGGAACTGCTCTTTCCTTCTACATTGATAACATACAACGTTATAAAAAGGAAAAGATTCTGTTAGATACATAGACATGAGCCCAGTTCCCACCAGTTCCGTAGTAGTTGTTCCATTATCACTGATTTTAATTGGGCAGTATACCTGGCTCACATGTCTTGGTTGCAAAACCTGGTGGGACTGTTTGGAAAATGAGTGAGAATTCAAAATGAATTGGAACCATTAATAAAAACATTATGTTTATAATTTAAGATAATGCATCAATTGGATAAAGCAAAATTACAGGAAAGTTCAAGGTCAAACATTTCAAAAATAAGTAATTTGAAATAGTGTCAGAGGTATCAATTTTACTTTACAATTTTATCAATAGTTTTAGTAAAATTGTTATACTGATGAAACTTTGGTTTCCGTGATATTTTTAATAATAACGGCAAAGATCAGGATTATGAGGCTAGATTGCATCTTTCTTTCTTATATTGATTTGAATCTCTCTTTCACCTTTCTGTGACTGAGTTCCTGTATTTACCAAGAACTTCGGGCAATATAAAACAACCCAGCTGCTCCCATCCAGGCTTTTCAGCACAGTATCTCATTAGACAAAGTTCTAGTTGTCTATGCATTTATTAGCATATTGTAAATGCTTACTAATGCTCTTCCCCATATATTTTATTTATTCATTTATTTATTTACTTATTTTAAAGATTCTGAAACTGTTTGAAACCTAAGTGCAACTGCACATGATTAAATAATCCATCTACTTGTTTTTCTCAGTGGTGATTGTCTGGGTCATGACAATATAGACTTAAGATGATGCTTCTACCACTGCCGCTGTGCTGATGAAGTATAATTTTCTGTATATGATAGCTGAAGCTGAGCAATCGGAATATTGGAACCCAGAGTCTGATTTCTTCATTCAGCTTCTCAGAAACATTTTCATATCTTAGTTATGAACAATTCTTCATACACGACCATCATACTGTGCTTAAATATCCAGGCAAGCACGTAAACATATTTTAAAAAAAATCAACCAGAACCATGTACTCAACAGTTAGAGGTAGGCACAGATGTAAACACAATTGTTTTTCCAAGTATTTATTACATGCATCTTGTCTTCATTGTACTCTCATGCCTTCTGATTTCGCTATCACGCTCTGGTACTTTCACTTCTAACTGGCTTTCATTGCTCACAACCTTCCTACTTTCCTAATTCTTTCTTCATTACTGACCTTTTACAACTTCTAATAGTCACATATTTTCCTTTATGTAGGTACCTGGTTTCTTTCCTTTTTATACTAATTATTGTTTTCATTTTCATTTGGAGAGGTAGGAAGCGGGGAAAAAGTTCGCAGGGATGTTCACTTTTGCTTAGCTAATACATATTCTTCGATATTGTAGCCTCCCTCTATGATCTTTCAGAAAAATTAGACTACATTTATTTCATTTATTTGTGTAAAGCTTCATAGAATTGAAGGTGAAAGAAAACTTGCTCAAAGCTAAATAGGTGAGGCTGTGGTGTGCAGAAATTGAATAAAATTTGAAAGTGTTTTCTGCACCTACTTAAGCACAATACGTTGTGTCCATAAGACATAAGAATAAAGCCTTACAGTGCAGTGCCACTAATGCAAGTTTTTTTCTGCTATTTCTTCTGTTTAAATTAACTGTTTTTAATAAGCAATACAAAGTCGTTCTAATGTCAGGAAAAGCTATTAAGTATTAGTTGGGAGCCTTTCTGAATTTAAAGATGGGCATGAGGTCTGGATAAATTATCAGTGCTTTGGTTTCCTGCCCTGACATGTCATCTGTGTGGTCTTCAGGCCAAAGAGTACTTTGTTTGTTCAATCCATGCCTGAAGTGGTGGGATGTTGCTTATTTATTGAAATGCAAACAACAAAAATAACATAAACGATCAAAAGATCAAAATAGATCTGTTTAGTTTCACAGGCTTGAGCATAACAGAGTTTGAGGACAGCAGAATGGCGTGCAATGGGAATTTCCTAAGTTTCAGTCCTGAGCTTGTCACTGCTTTGGCTGGTGACCCAAGTGACATCAGAAACCAACCCGAAGGAACCCCCAGGCAGGAGGATGCTGGGCAGGGCTTCCACGTGGGCCTGCAGCCTAACAGAGGGCTGTCTGCTAACTTTGGGGCTTTTTCATGTGTCTGTGATAGACACTGATCAAATACAATTTTTCCCTCTTTTTCCACAAGAGTTTGTAACCTTTGGCATTGTTAAAAGGGATTAATGAGAATTTTTTTTCAGTAAGTCATGAGATAGTTTTATTTACGTGGTCAGATTTTAAAGAATTCATCTATTTAAGCCTAAAAAGTACAGTTTCTTTCATAATCTGGAATGTTCGAGTCAGACATTTGATGATGCCTTGGAAACAATTGCCTTTGACTTTTTAGAGGTTAGTTATAATTGTTGAGGTCTCTGAGAGATGCAAGGGCACATCTAAATTTTCTCATGCGTGGCAGTATGTTTTTTTAAAGACCAGTCTTTGCTATTCTCTTCAGTGTTATTTCTTTAGCCTTAGACTGACTCAATCTTTAGGTGTAGCTTTTCTGTGCTTCTTTAAGATAAAATAAATTCTAAAAGAAAAAAAGAAATAGTTCCGCCCATATTTAGATTTCTTGGCCTCTTTCTGAGCTGTTTAATGGACAACTGGTTTGTTTTATTTATCTGACAGGGTTTCTTCATATTGTTTCAGGTTATCAGCACTCTTGCAGATCATATTACAGCTTGTGCTCGGATTTGACCCTTGCTGGGGTTCACTTTAAATCAGATCCTTTTCATTAATGCAGTGATAAATAGAGATGCTTTGGAAGCAGTATACAGATTATTTATTTAGTGCCTCTCTGTATCATGTTTTATACAACCAGGGATCAGTGTCAGACCTTTATGGATATAGCTTAGGTTGCATTCAGTAACTACAAACTAAAGCCCTTTAAATAATGTTAACTTAATAGCTGACATTTTTATGAAATAAGTCTGCAAGGGGGGAAATGTAATATTGCTCTACAGTGAGGAAGATTTTGATTTTTAGTTTCATCCCAAACCTAAAGGGATGTTTTTAGTTTAACAACTGCCTCTGAAGTCCCCATTAAAAAAAAATAAATAAAAAAGGAGAAAAACGCTTTTAAGGAAAAAAAAGGAAAAAAAGAATGCTCTACCACAGGTGTGACCTGGGGTTATTGCTTTCGTAGTGATACTTTTTGTGAGGCTCTAAATAATTTTTCCCCTTGTAATTCTTGCTGGTCCTTTTATGTCATAACTGATTTTCTTTTTTGTCCAATATATTCAGGCTGACTTAAAATATATTTTCTTCCTTTCAGTCACAGTCTTACAACTTTATGTAGTACTTCTCAAGTGTCATTCTTGCTCCAGGAAATGGCAGATGTGTAGTCTGTGCAACCTATCTTGGTTTCATTTCCACTAGTATTAAAGTCTCCTTCTAGAGCAGATAGCATGCAAATTCAGAATGAAGAAAACAGGTTTTTCGTTTAGAATTTCAGTGTAATGAGCAAATTAAACTACAGCTAGGTTAATGAAATAATTCATTTAAGCTTTTATATTGCTGCAGACCATTTTAGCAGAAGGCTTTTCTAAGCAATTTAATGGCACATAAATAGAGGAGAGGTGCCCAGTCAAAAGGTGTTTTAGTACAAATTTAAGTTTTAGCAAAAATCCGATACTTAGATTTGAACATATATCATGGGTAAAATTTGGTTTAGGTTTGGGTATAAATACCAAAAGTTCAGGAGTTATTCTGGTAAAATTTTAGCCCATACAGTAAAATTTCTAAGTATTCAAGTGCATTCTTGAATGTTTTCTTCCTGTTCCTGGCATATTTTCTTCCTACTTGGAAATAAAATCTGCATGGATGGGTTGTTGGATTCAGTTAAAATCACTCTTGAAAAAAATAAGAGCAAATATAAAAATTCTGGAATGGTTTTGAGATTTGCAACTGTTGTAGTTCATCCCCCACGCGGTCTGTTACTGCAGAAATGTGGTCCATAAAGTATTAAGCATTTGAGGTCCAGCACATTCAAGGAGAGCAGCTACAGGGATTTTGTTACCTTTTCTCTTTCTTCCACTTGTAATTGTAGTCCAAGCTGGGAATTGCATGGCCAAGATGGAGAGAAAACCAAAACTGAAACAAAATTCAAGTCCGTCAGGGATTTCATTGATCTATAAGGCCTTCCACTGTACTATCTTTATCTTGGAAAGGATAAGGTGATGCTTTTCAAATGGATCCAAGGAAGTGTAGGAATATATTAAATATAATTTTTGAAATTGCTGAAACACATTTTTTTATAAATGAAAAAGACCACAGCTGAAGTTGTGCTGATCCATTCAAATACTCAGGATTTAGTTCATATAGGTCTATTCCTCATAAATAAGAAAACTGGAAGTACATGATTGATATGAGGTGTTTAAAGAAATTTAAATAGAATGCATTCCTACTAAGCAAAGTATTAATTCATTTAGCTGGAAGGCATCCAAAAGAAGCAGCTGTCATCTCAGTTAAGTTTGTTCACATTCTGTAAACTGTATTGTTGCATGTTTGTGGATGATCTTAGTGGCTCGCTTAGCTGGATTCAAAAAATATTACTGAAATTACTGCTTTATGCATTTCCTTGTGATGTGAAATTTCCCCATCTTGTAAACTGGGGAGCTTGCGGGGTGGCTTGGTGGTTGGAGGTAGTTTTGGTTGGTTGGTGATTTGGGGTCTTTTTTTATAAGTTCAGTTTCCAGAGGTACTCCCTTGTTTCTTCCCATGTATACTGGCCACTCTAAAAAAAGGTATTAATTAATCCACCAGTTCCATCTGGCTTACATCCTTCAATATAATGGTTGAAACAACACTGAAGCACTTATTTCTTGTCATCCATGCTTTTATATTATGTCGTTTGTCTTCATAAGTATCCACATAAGCTAAGAATTACTGCAGTGATTGATAATCCAAATTTCAAATACTGTCTTGTATAAATGTCACTCCCAGGTCAGCATCAATAAAGCAGGCACCTATGTGGAGGTACACATGCCTGCCTCTGCTGCTGCCTTCAGTACGTGCTCAAGAACACCGTGTAGGAAGGGGCTTTAGATGGATATTTAACTGTATTATCTGTGCTTGTTGACGTGCTAATTGGCCTTAATGGATCCTGAAAAACACTAAGTTAATGATAACTGAGTGCAACAGATGGATAATAATGGAGTCTAAAAACTGAAACCCAGATTTTCTCAGTAAAGGCTGAATTTACTATACAGTAGGCTGTTTCTCTTACAGATCATTCTTAGATGAAATGCTACTGTTTGCAAAACTGCATTGTTCACTTTCTCTACCATATTTTCCCCATTTGGAGGTGAAAAGGATCCTAAGCCTTGCATGAGGCAAGATATTTCAAAATGAAGGGGAGGGTATAATATCAAGCAAGGATCTTGTGAACATTTTGGTTTTGAGTATATTTCTTGTGAATATTTGAGAAAGACGAGGTAGCACAAAGAGCTTATTGTGCTGTGTTAATTCAATTCTTGCACAGTGAAATGAGAGAACATCCTTAAACTTTCTTCTTGCCAATCACCAGGAGTCGTAAAACTGCTGCAATATTAAGTAGTGGGAGATACAATGCCACCATGCAGCATAGGCCTGTCTTTAAGATGAAAGATGTATTGATGGGCTTTAAATCCCACTTTAAAGAGGATGATGTATTTAAATCTGGATGCAAGGGGGAAGGGCAAGAACTTTCCTGAATGACAGTTACTGATATTCTCTCAGTGTTATTAGTGATTACTTTTACTCACACATCCCTGTGAGAATGTTAATATTGTTCTGTTGGCTTGGAACTGAAATACCAATAAATCCCAATTTAAAGGAAAATTTCTAAACAGCAAAATCCAGAAACACAAACATTTTAATTCACATTGAACATGCTGTGTAGGAAATTGTTTACAGTGCAGTGTTAAGTGCTGAAACACTTCACAAATTCATCCTATGGGCTGTTATTATTTTGGGATTAAAATTAAGTGCCAAAACTTCATGTTTAAATAGAATTAGGTATTTGACAGTGATTGACAACAGCCAGGCAATTCTACATTCCCCCCATGCTGGCCCACAGCATTTCCATCAGACCATATAAGACTTGAGCACTCAGTAGCTGTTTGAGGAGCTTTAACTTTGTTCTGCAACTCTCTGTGTAAGGAGCATGTGTCTTGCTAAAAAAAAAAGCCACCTTTTCAGATATACTTGTTGGATTACAGCTAGACACTCCAGATTCAATCAGCACTTAGGAGGAGGAGAGATTGGCGCCCTGAGCCCTGGAAGTAGTGGAGAAATGGAAATTAATTGTGTATTGGAAGTTCTGCTTATGGCAGGAACCGACGGACGTGGTCTGCAACCCGTGCGTGGCTCCAGCTTGATTAAAGGCCTTGAATCTGTTCTCATTTCTGCTGGCATTGGTACTTAATTTAAATGTCAATATAAAAGGTTGGTGCAGATTAAAGATAACAGAATATAGCATCTGTAGAGGGTGTCTGTTGACAAGTCTGCAGAAATTTTAGAGCGCTTATCCAGTGTGCTAAATTAAACCCAGTGTATTCCTGATCCATTATCTTCTGTCTGACCAGAGGCTTCAGAAGTAGGTGAATGAAATGCACAAGCCCTCTTACATCATGACAGTGCCATAATCTCCATATGGAAAAAAGGAAAATCTTTCCTAAACCCTAAAAGCCAGTTAGATTCTACCTTGATGATTATCTGATGACCCAGATCTTAAATTCTCAGCTTACACCATATGAATTCCAAGCAGGTCTTTCAGCTTTAGGTTACTCTTGGGCATACTTACAGCATGGTGTCTGGGGTTTTTCAGCATCTCTGATACATTTTCTGTTTCCTAGTTTCTAATGTAATCTCTTCTGGAAATGGGATCTGCAGATTCAGCTTCCCGAGGGAGCCAGAGTTTGGTGCTGTGTGTGACATTCCTGTGCAGCTCACACGGGCACGGTGTATTTGGCCACTGTCAGCTGTGAGCACACTGATTTACAGTTTATCTCCTGCACTGTAAGCGTGGTTAAGAAACAGACTCAACCTTAGCAAATGCATTCCTAAGAGCAGTTACCTGATCACTAGCCCACAAACAAGACCTTTAAGGTGGTTGATTCTGAGCAGAACATTGCTGAAGTTTAGAGACTTTTAATCCAGTGACCTTAAGAAATATTAGACTAAGATTAAGTAAATGATGGCAGATAAAGACAAAAAAATATTTAATTTTACAGATAAGTTTTCTTTGAGTAGATAAACAGAATTTTTATAGAACTTATACTTGGATTTCTAGGATGTCACAAAGCTAGCAATCCTTCTTTATATTAAGTTTAGAAAAAAATTTGTAGGAATTTCCCTTCTTTTTTTTTCTGTAGATGTGACACTTTTAGGAATTTTCTCTTTTTCTACAGTTACTGCTGAAAGAAACCTCTGAAAATTAATAAACTTCAGTGTGAGGTTTTGGGGTTCTTTGGGTTTGGCCTTTTTTTTTTTTTTTTTTTTTCCCAATAAGGATTCCATAAATATTTTTCTATCAGTTTTCTTAAAAAAAAAAATTTAAATTAAAACTTGCACCGTAATGGAATTTTTTCTGCCTATCTGGTGAAACCAAAGTTGAAAAAAGTGCTACTGATTTTATTGGGATGAAATGAAACCTTTCAGTCTTGTGGATGTGTGCACGTGCATTCTCTGCTCCATCACTCGCTGGGTTTGCAGGGTAAACACATCCAGGTCTCTGTTCTGAATTGAGCAGGGTGATTATTCAAAGGTATTCCTCCAAATGTAGGTAATTATCCTGGACAGTCCTCACTGGTTTGGAAGTTGTTTACATCTGACTAGACTTCAGGGCATGCTGAGAGATCTTCCTTGATTAAAATTTTGTTTGCTCTGAGAAGGCAAGAATTTTCAGATTTTCCCTTGGGAAAAAAGAATGTTTTATTAAGAAAATTATTGACAAAGCTGAAATTAATATCTCATTTAAAGAATTAATACGTTCTGTTCCCAAGTGGCTGTTAATGAAAGGATTCTTATTCCCAGTTCCACCAGGCATTCACATTTGTCACTGTGAAACGAGTTAGGAGTATGATATTTGGGGAGTCATCTCAGTCTTTCTTTCAATAGCAGATAAAACTAACCTGGAAACCAATTAATTGTCTAAATGATTGATTTTATATTGATACCAGTTTTTGATATGGAAACTTTACTGCGTCGTATCTTTTCTAGATTTTATATTCACATTGCTGTGGCAAGTTAGCCTTAGATTTTTTTATCTCAAGGAACAGATCCAGTGCACACATAAAAGTTATATTTCTTGGAAAAAAATTTTACATATATTACTTTATCAGCTTTTTCCTTAATTCATTATCCCTTTAAACATTTCTCAAATACAGCTGTACTACGTATATGTACCCTGTTTTACAAAGTAACCTGGGTTTATATTTTACATTTATAATTCTTTTCCACTGTAATTTTTCCTTCATGTTATCTTCTTTCATATTCTTTCAGTTTCCCTAAATGAGGCCACCTATGAAACTGCTGGCAGGTAGTGAGAAAATAAGTGTTTAATGAGTGAGGAAACTATTAGAGCAGTCAGGAAAGGGAAATTACAGCATATGTAATAAGACAATCATTACTTTTATAAAATTCAGTATTAAATTGTTAATGTCTCTTGACAGTTCTTTAGTAATTAAGATTTCATCTTGATTGTCTTTCTGTTAACATGAAATGATATGATAGTTAATATTGTTTAAATCACAATGTTAAGTGAATGAAAAATCATAGTGTAGAATCCTCTGGATAGTATTTGTTAGAGGCTTTAATGTTATACTCAATTTAGAAAAATGTTTTTTCATTAAATTGTGAATGTAGGTTTATAACATTTAAATTGTCTCTTGGTAATATTACATTTATAAAATATATATATGAATGCACATTCATACACTTTCCTAGCTTTTTAAAATTACATAAACTGTATAAATAAAAGCTAATTATGAAGTATGACTAAAAGCTAGACTTCTAGACTAATTGATAATCCGGTGAAACTCGGTATGTGTTAAAAATATTTGTAACAAGTGTAATTACTAAAAACGTGTTTATGAGACAGGCAGACAGTTATTTTTTTGTATTCTAGCTGAGGTAGCATTTCACATTAGATATAATCTAAGTAAGAGCCATCAAGGCAATAATCAGGCTAAGCAGGTGCTTACTCAGAGGATAAAGTGTGTCATGGAAATCAACCTCCCACAGAGCCAGAAGAGAAGGTTTTACAACTATTGGGTCTTGTCATAATGATGCATGACAGAAATACACAGCCCCCCCTGGCTAGAAAATAAAGCAGAAACTTTCCACCACCCAGAGAACTATGAAGGGCACATTAACAGAAATAATAGTAAAATATGAAAAATAGAGAAAATTGATACAGTTAATTTAATAAAGAACACAGTCAAAGTCTTTTGATAAGCACACTATGTTTAAATTTAAGCAATCACAGCTAGGACCACCTCTGTGACTTTAGGAAAGTCACTTAGTGCTAAAATCTACTACAAGTTCCTACTGTGGTCCAAAGATCTAAAATCAGTTTCTTGATTTCTGTGATTCAGTTCCTCAGACACAAAACAGGAGGAATAACGATTTTCTGTCTTGAAGGCACATCACAAAGATGAACTTGTTCGTTCCCAAGCTGGGAGAACACTGCAATGACACAAACACATCTGTTAGAGTATGGTTAAAAAAATAAATAACACATCATTTAAGAAAGGGAGAAGAAAAAGTCCTCATCACAAACTCTAATTTTGATATTTTGCATTTCATTGCATAACTTCTTTCCAAATACTCTGTTACCCAGCACTGAACACATTCTCAGACAACAAGTGGAAAGCAGTGAGTGCTTACAGTATGGAAGGTACATATGTATGAAAATCAGTAGGGTTACTACCAGGAACATACTGACTTTCACTATCAACCATTTAAAATCAATTTGAAGGCATTTGGAAAGCATTTTAAAGAGCAACTAGGCATCAATAAAATTTAATTAATTGGGTCTATGGATGCACATGTAGATTGAGTGCTAATTGTGCTAGCAATGCTTTTCCATTAAAAATTAAACTCATGATTAGTAACTAAGAAAAAACCAAGCCAGTGTTATTCCATAAACAAATCTCATTTTCTTTAATTGTGCCCCTACTTTAGATAACAATCATAATTCTCCATTTGCATTGTTAAATATGAGCATCTCCTCAGCATGGGAAAGACAGAAGCATTGCCGGTCATTTTAAGAAATCAAAGAAGTATCATTCAAAACTTCTGACGCAGTGTTTTTGTTTAAATTGCCTTATCCCTCCTTTGAACAAGAATGGAAAGTACTTTTCTCTTAATATCTGGCAGATAACTTAATTAAGGAGAAAAATATGTTTGTCAGCCATATTTTTATAAAGAAAGATTTAATAGTAGTTAGGGTATTAGTGGGGTAATCTACTTTATTTACCTATAGGTCTGAGAATACAGAGATGAGATTTAATATGAGGGTCAGTTCAGGATATAGGTATTTGAAGCTTCAGTTCTGTTCTTGTTCTTCCACAAACTCTGCTGCCATAGCTATGCTTTCAGAACAAATACAAATCTAGGGCAGGGAGGAATATGTGCTCAATCTAGGTAAAAAGTTCATAGATTTCAGGAGTGAAAGACAGGATATAGTGCTTGTCAAACAGAAATACGTCTAAAAAAGCTGGGCTGAGACTTCTGAAAGCAGATCCTCTCCTTGTACAGTGCTGAAGTACCTCCACAGGTCTGGATTCTGTTCCCAGGCAGGCAGCTGGGAGTCGGGAACTGGAGACCCTAAATTTTATTCGCTAGATCCTCTGAATGATTTAAGCACTCATTCAGTTCCTGCACCAACAAAATGACTGTGTCACTTCATTATCTCACTGTTGTAAAGATATAAACACCTTAAAAACTGCCAAGGACTCGGGGATGAGTTAGACATGGTTATAAGTAGAGTGTAATGGTAGTATTGTGTTTGAATATTCTACGGAGGACAGCGATAAAAAAGAATATTAAAAAGACCGGAAAACAAAAATTATCTGAACCAATACAGTCCAAGGATTCTGAATCCAAATCTTAACTTAGGCACTTATTCATTCCACCTCAGCTGTAGAGCTTCACTTCACCTGTGGAAAAGCTACTCATAGTTCCTTTTGTCCCTTCCAATCAGCTCGTGACCACACATATTTCATATTAATTGCTAACTTGTGCATTTCATCTAGAGCTGGGCTTGTGGGTGGATTTTAAGATGACTCTGTTCTAAAAGGCTTTGAAGTCCAAATTAATGAAACCAGGCAAAGAAATGTCTCACTAGAATCTAGGCAGATAACAGTAAGGTGTCTGTCATGTTCTACTGTTGCAGAGAATCGGTCAAAAATATTTAAGTAGCAGTAAAAAGGGACCTGAATAAAAGGCTTAGGAGTAGCAGGACAGTATTTTACAGCTAGTGCAAAATCAATCAAAATATGAAGAGAGTATTTTATGGCATTTACACTGAGCTTTGAAATTCCTCATTGTCTGTTGGACTTGGGAACCACATCTCTCTGAGAGGCACCCTCATTTCTCAGGAGCGTCTTTGACAGCGTTGAGTAGAATATCAGGAAAAATAAATTTTGAGAAATATCACAGCCTTCCTTCTGTGGCCTTGTGCACCTTCTCACCATTCACAACATACTATGGCAGTTGGGAAACAGGGTATTCTATGCTTCCATGCTAAACTAGGCAAGTCCCGTTCGAATTCTTCATAGCCTCAGGGTGAAAAGTAAGAAAACTTTGTTAAAAGTAAATTTTCAAAGGCCAAGAATTTACTTTCTCTCATTCTTGAAAAAACAGGAAAAAAAATGTATACTCATGGAGATAAAGCCTCAATGGCCTGAATCTCACTGTCTTAAAAGACAAGTATGTGTTTAAATAACTGATTAACTTCTGTCACATAATGCAGAACTTTTGCCACTTGTGTGAAATTTGGAACTTAGAGAGGTGAGTGCGAATACCCCACCAAATGAAATTTGTACTCCTAGGGTTTGTAGGTTTCTGAGAAATTTATACTCCTAGGGTTTGTGGTAGTCTGTGACTCTGATTTAAAGCTGTGCGATCTGCCATGAGGTGGATAGAGAGATTAGGAGTAGCTTGGTTTTGGTTTCCCTCTTGCAAATCAGGAAAAGCAAGTGTCTTTTGGAAGGCAATAGTAACTGACTTTTTTAGAGCAGGGGAGGAGTAAAGAAGGCATTTCAGACAAGGCTGAAGAATATTGGGACCCTCTAAAGAATCCTGCTTCTAATTGCCCCCTCCTCCCATGTCAGATAAAGTTTGCAAGCATTCTTTCAAGCAGCTTAAATCTCCTCCTAATCTTATAAGAGAAATGGAACTATTTGCAGTTGCTTATATCTACAGTGGTTTCCATCACTTCTGTCTGTCAGGTGACCCAGATCCTAAACCTCTTTGTAAACTTCAATTAAATGTTTAGCCACGGATGGGGGATGTGTTTCATGCAAGCTTTGGTCAGTGTACCAATGTACCTTGAAGAGTAAATTGAGATGATAAAGAAAGTAGGTGGAAATTTTCTGTTCCACCTCCATCTGATCTGATAAATTCCTGTTTTCACACACCAGTTATATTTTTATGAGAGCTAATGGTTAAACATTCAAAACTGAAGACACAAATTTAAATCTCCTTTTTGTTAAGGCCTTGGATTCATTAGCGTTCAATCAGAATGGATTAAGAGGTGGGAAACACAATTGTGCTAAATAGAAACAGAGAGATAAATACAGATTCTGCTTTGAGGTTTGAAGTTTTGGAGATTTGGGTAGATTTTTTGGGTTGTTTTTCATTGGTTTTTGCCCCCACTCTGTTGGCTACCTTTGAGTTGCAATATCCTGCCTCTGGACCTGGCTGTCTCTGACGTTTGTTCATGTGGGGCAGGTTTGCAGCACAGGGAGAGGGTTGTGTTTGCCAGGGAACTGTGAACTCTGCTGCTGCTGCTTCAGCTCCAGCCAGCGATTGCCAAAACCAGCTGTATGGATCCCTGCACAGCCGTGGGCAGACAGCAGTTCCCCTGTCCTGCACGTACGGCCGGGCTTTTATTTTTTGGAAATTTTAATAACTGTATACACCCAGGTTTGGCAGAATGTGATGAACAGATCTGTTCTCGTGTGGTGGCTGTTGAGACAGCAATTTTGTACAAGTTAGTTATTCATGGTTATTTTTACTTTGTATTAATTGTGAAGGCATTTGTTAAACTAGTAGTGAGAAATATATCTTCCAATTCTGTTTTTAGAAGAATGTCATTTTCAGAAAAAAATTTAGTAGAAATTAAAATTCCTTTTATAAAATTATACGCTTTGTAAAATGCAAAGATAAGTCCATATTGAGAAGTTAAAAAAAAAAAAAATTGTTTTCCTATGGAAATAGAGTATTTTGTTTGGAATATGTACTATTCCATGCTTATTTTCATCATATTAACAACAGAAAATCTAGGGAAAAGAACTAAGAAATCTCAAGACAGAAATTTTCCAAAAGCTGTTTCCACAAACTCATGTCTTAACATTCTGTTAATTGTATGCACTTAAATATTAAAAAGACAAAATCTAAATATTGTATAGTGAGAAGTAATTCCTTAACTATTAAATTTTTTTTTCTTTTTGTTACTTTGAGTTTTAAATTTCACAACAAACCAAAGTTATGATGCATAAATAATATGAGGTGAGAAATTATTTCTTTATTATAGACAAATGGTGCTCTTAATCTAGAGAAGTTGATAAGGCAGTTCAAACCAGAACCAAATAACTAAATTTTCAATCTAGATTAAATCTGAAAAATTATAATCTGTTTATTGTCATACTGTAACATTTCACAAGCAGTATAATTATGACAGGCTAATATTATATAATGTCATGCATTTCAATGTATGTCAAATGATATGTTCAGCTGTAATGTGCCAATAGTAGTATTTTATCATACACATTACTCCTACACAGATATCTAAGAGAAAAGTAATGATAAATCCATACAATGAAAGTATGTGTTACTGCTCTCTGAAAGAGAATACCAGGATTTGATTGATTATAAACCAGATATTTTGGAAAATTAATTTAGTGGGAATTTTTTTTTAAATACTATTTTTATTTGGAATATAATTCTTCATGAGAAATTAATACATTTCAGTAAATGGAGTCTTTAATTTAAAGCAGAATTCCAAGATTGGAAGTGGCTCTTCTGGGAACTAGGATGGGAATGTCATTTTTAGATTCAATCAAGAAATGCAAAGAGAGACCAACCATATGAGGCAGTTGCCACTGTCTCTCCTCAAATCCAGCCACTGTATTTGTTCAAGATGTCAAGCAAAATCTCACTTTGATAGCAAATGCACATACAGTAACCAGGTGCCAGCTCTTCTGTCTAAAAACGCATGAAGGAAAGACCAGGGAAGAGTTTAAAATGCTGAACAGCTCTCCTAGACAGTAAAGTGGCCAGATTCAAAACTTTACTTATTCTCAGGATAATATCCTATTATATGAGGCTGTTCCTAGTTTATTTTTGCCTATATTATTATTTTTATTTATTCTGTAACAGACAATATTAAAAGGCCCATAATGAGAAATGCATTTTTTCCTCGTAGTGACTAACACAAGCTGACCAAGCTTCAACACTCCTAATCATTTCCTTGATAACTGCACATGTTGGTGGTTGTTTGATGCTATTCTGTCAGCAGTATCCTATGCTGGTGACTCCTCTCATGTGAGTTGTTTCTGAGCTCTCTATGGTACTGTGGGTTTGGATAGTGTTAAAATAATTTCTCGTTTTCCTCTGACCTAAAACATGTGTTACCTTCAAAAGGAAGTATCAGAGCTTTATGAAATCTACTAAGAGAAAAACTAGAAGTAGAAAAAGTCTCTGATGTTTGCTTTTCTCATGCTGCTTTGCTTGTGTCAGGTTTCAGGCCTTGAATGCCTTTTGGTTTGTCCATGTACTTTTTGTTTGTTAAACTTCATGTGCTTATCTAACTTCCTAATCTCCTGTGGGGATTTGATAACCTCAGTGGTTTTTTCATGCTGCTTCTAGTGCCATGATTAATGGGATAGACCACTAAACTGGCCACCTCCAAAATTATGGAATGTGTTAATCAGATGGGCAGATGACCTCAGGGAGTGCAATGACCCTTAGGATCAAAGGTCAGATTTTAACAATATGACAAATACAAGGATGTTGTCAATTCAAACTAAAAAAAGGTAAATAGATAAAGGGTAACTTGAGAGTGACATACTTATTTCTTGCAGGTTTTATGTATACAAATCGACTTTTGCCATTAAATAGCGAGTAATGTATCTTCGATGGCTTGTATATGAGGTCAGAGTTACAAGGGAAAGGTTGCTGGTAAGGTACACAGTACAAAGAACACAAGATTTGGTTTCAGTGTAGTGTTTGATGTAAAACAACCTGTTATTTCTGTGCCTTGGTTTTCCTCTCTATAAATATTACAGAATATGATCCTTGGTGAAGCTGTTCAAAAATCAAGCATTCATGGTAGGGCAGGAGGGCAAGGCAGTGTTGCTATCAGTGCTGCTGATGAGTAGCTCTTTCATATATTATCCCTTTAACTGGAAACATGACACCATGTGGTAGTTTGGTATGGAATTTTATTTTTCTCTCTTAATTGTTAAAGTGATCTCTGAGGAGTTGTATTACAGAAGGAAAAAGACTCAGTCCTCAGTCTGCTACAGCTGAGAAGAAAGAGGACTTAATACAAATCTGTGCTTCCATGACACTGACTGGCCAGACTTTGCAATAATCTAAGGCAGCTCTGAGTTACTCCGGCTGAATAAGCTGGGAACCTGTCAGAGCACTGCACGATTTTCCTGACCGTGGCATGAAGCCTGCTCAGTGCTTTCTAACCCAGCCTTCTACTAGGCCTTGGAAATAATTAGTACAGAAATGCATTATGTCAAGGAGAATCATCTGTTCTCCTTTATGGCAGCTTTATATTCTCAGCTTTACAAACCTGTTCAATGCAGGGCAGGAGTTTGAAGCTCAAGTGTGTTGAGCTGGTGAAACATCAAGCAAACAGTGCAGTATCTGTCATAAAGTTTCTGTTCAGGATTTGTGCTGGACAATATAGTCTAGAATGTCTTGGTCCAGTTGTTTAACATTTTTTCTTCTCTGTAGCCCTGAGTATTTCACAAATGGCACAAAAAGCGGTATGAAACCAAACATCTCTAAATAAACCAAGTATTGGAAGAGTTTTACAAACTTTCATAAAGGCACTGCTGTCCTAGCTATGATGGTCCAAGGACATCACTAAATCAGGTTTTGTGCAGGATCGTAGTACCTTTTTTTTATGATTAGCATATCTACTTGGACTTATTCTCAGCTTTCATATTCTTCTCAAGTTTGTTGCTTCTGTTTCAAATTTAAGAATTAGTCAAAAGCATCCCTGCTGATTCCCCACCACTTATGTGTTGGCTGGTTCAATAAAAAAAATTTCTTCTCCCCGGAAGCCCAGACTTGCCTTAGGAAATTCTGTCATGAACGCCCAGATGCTCTGCTACATGTTGGTTGTATTGACAGTAAAGGAGACAAAGCACTGAGGAATAACTCATAAACCATCAATTCACCTTTATTACTTAGACAGGGCTCTAACTTGGTTGTGGCAGTGTGAGTGGGTAAGGAATGTAGCCCAGCACAGGAACTAAAAAGGCTAAGTCAGACTGCAAAGGTAAATCTTTGATATTTTCAATTAATGTTCAGTTTTAAGGGCATCCTCCCCACTATAGAAATATTTCTTAAATAGGTCTTCAGATTACTTTTGGTTTGTAGTTAATAATGGAAATGGGTTCTACTGAATATGGTCAGTTAAGATTTGGAACGAAGTATTCTATTCTGAGGGCATATGTGTTTATGTTCTATGTTCACAAAAAAAAATGTTTTATAACAATAATAAAAAAGAAAAGAAACCATTTTGCATGAAAACATGTTTTAACTGTATTTGTAACACTCAGTAAATAAATTACAGGTTTTATATCATTCAGAAAGAGCTGCGAGTGATTTATTCAGTTATTAACTTCACACGCTTGGAAGAATGAATTAAATACCAGTCCTTGTTGAAGGCTTTTGGATTATTCTGCCAGAATATACCACTTAAAAGTTTTGGCAGCTCAGCGTGTGTTGCGTGATGAGCAGGAAGGTTTTGTTGGAAGCTGAAGCAGATGAGTCTGTATCTTGACAGTTTACAGCATCTTATAAAATCCATAAAATGAAAATGAATTATGTATTATTGGGTTTACATAAGGTCACCAGATGAACTCTGACCCTTCTCTTTTCTCATTTGGCTCAATTATTAGATGAAATGACAGATCTGATCTCTTTTCAAATTGTGTTAGAAGGGGCCTCTTTATTTTGCCCTCTAGCAGCAATTCTCTGACAGAACTAGGCAAGTGCATTAATTATGATTGATTTAGTGGGTCTATAAGGTGATTATTTCTCAAATTCTACTTCTGTGAGAAAACCTTTTGACCTCTCTCAGGCCACACAGCAAATGAAATCCATAAGAAGATTTAAGAGGGGACTGACCAGCGCTGCAGTTTCTTTCTGCTGTTTGAACTCAAAACACTTTGGGACACCCAAGCAAATCCAAAGGATTGAATTACCAGGACATACTGTGGTTAAAGTGTTTAACAATTTGATATCTCTGTTTAAAGTAAATTGTATTAAATTGATCACAAGGGGGGAAAGCCCCCTTTTTGGAGGGGGGGAACGGTAAAAAGGATTTTTTGCTTTGTAAATTAGATATGAGAAAATTACGCCTAATATCAAGGCTGATGGAGTGTGTTACACTGCAGTGAGAATAGAATTTCACTCAATTCAATTTCATTTCTTCTGATAAAATGGCAAAATAATTTCATAAATCTGTGTGAGAGTCTACTTTTTCTTGGTATGACATGTATATTTATATGTGTGTATACAGATATGGTTATATACACATACATAAGCATAGTAAAGAGTACAGCTTGAAACCAAATCTGAGTTCAGAAAGAGAAACTGCACACCACACATTTGTTCCTAAGTCACACTGATGTTTTGTTTATAGGCTAATAGAAAAGCCAATCCTGTTTCCAGATAAACTACTCTGGTTTTGGCAAGCCTCATTGTCTGGGAGGCCTGCAGTAATACACCAGACAAGTGCAGTAATTCTAGATATGAGCTTGGTGTAAAAATGCCTTTTACAGCTCTGTTGTTGTGAGCTAGTCAGAGGATGTGTGCACTGGGATAAGTTTCTTGGGAGCAGAGCTGGCCAGTCCTCAATACCAGCACAGATCAGGATCCCCTCTGCCTTGTCCGTTTTGCCCGACTGAATTTTTTGCTGAGTTGTTACTTCTGATAACTGGTCTCCAGAAACAGAGTTGTAGAGGAGTGGAAATAAGGTTAAATAAACTTCTCCTTGCTAGCCCAGATTTCTCACTCTATTGTTGGAAGATGGAAGAGTGAATGTCTTAAAAATGTGAAGTAAATGCCTTTTTTTTTTTTTTTTGGAAACCAGGTATTTCTAAGGTGGTAATCATGAACAGTAATCTAGTTAATGCTCAGCAGCTGAATCAAATCTCTATTTTTTGAGCATATCTGTTATATCAATTAGGAGTAATTTAAATTTGTTGGGGAGTTTTTTCATATGTTTTGCGGAGACAGATGCTATCGTTCAAGTAGATCTCTCAGGAGCTTCTGAACAAAATTCTGAAAATCCAGCTAATCAAGATGAGGTTTTGACAGTAGATTTTAACTTTCTAAATGTAAAACTAAACAAGAAAAAAAATCAAAATATAATGAGAATTGCAGACATATTTCAGTACTCCACAGGTAAGGAAACTTTAACTGCAGCTTAACATACTACAGTAAAATGATTTAGTTCTAATTAGTTTCATAAAGCAGAGGATGGACAGAAAATATCTGAGGCTTTTTTGTGTGAAATAATTTAGAAATTGCTCTAGGATGCAGAAGGATTTTCGTATCTCCACTCTACTTGAGATAGGGTGATCAGAGATAAAAATCTCTGCTTTGAATCAAGCAGAAAAAGAGCATGACCTGGCTCTTGCGATGCAGGAAGCATCCCTGCTGTTTGGTACATGCATCTGTGCACATACAGTAAAAATGGGAACCACGAAACAATTGTTTTTCTATGGAGCTGTTCAAAGCAGCATGTGTGATACTTGGACACCAGTCACAAGCAGTGTTGGTCGTCCTCTAGTCAGATCTGATAGTGACACCATTTCAGGGAAACAAAAAGCTTGGGCAGTTTTCAGCTACCCTGGGCCATGTTACCCCAGGTTGCACCCTTGCTTCTTCAGTAGCTCTTTTCCCATAAAACTGTTGCTGCTGATCAGCACTTATTTTTCAAGTCCCTTTATCACTAGGAAATGGCACATGGTGCTTCACCAGATATTGTGGATATTTCACTTCACTAGCACAAATGAGAACGCTGTCAACAACTTCATTAGCATCCTTTGCAGCGGGCACAAAATATTTGAACAGTAAAGTGCCTGTTGAACATTTATTGCTCAGTTTTCTGGGGAATTCCTTACTGTCTGAATTAATCTCTTCAGCCATTCAAATTCCGGTGCTGGAGCATGTGCAGAAGCAAGAAAAGCACAGCAGTTGTCTTCGTGTTATGTATCAGCTGTTCTTCCAGATCTCTGCAGGAGATCTTAGCACAAATCCTGTCACATTGAATGGTTTGGCTGCTTTATCACTGTGCTCTGCCAGTAACCTTGGTAAAGGCATAACACCTGCATTAGTCAATGCTGTGCCTCTGCTCCTTTTTAATGATACTACTTGTGTTGAACTTATGCTTATTACTCCACTTGCTCTTAGAGATTTGCTGGCATAGGCACTCCTGCTCTGATGTAGTATTTCTGAGGTTAAGATTTGTTTCCTTGTATTAAAAATTAGACAAAAATCCAAATGTCCATTTGTTGACACCAGAAAAGTAAAGAATGTCCAGTGAAAAGAAGCTAACTGAAGTCATGCTAATGAAATAAATTACCTTAACGTGGACTGCTGTTCAAAGAGCTTGCTTAGAGCTGCCTTGGGAGTCCTAGCATTGTGTGGGAAACTATAGCAGCATCTTAGACCTTAATAGAGAGGTTCATTCTCATAACTGATAATTCAGACATTCAGTGCAACCATTGGAATATTTCAAAAGACCCCTTTTTACTGTACTAGAATACAAATAAACCCTTCCCCAGCTCCGTTCCCCTTCTCTGGACATGCACATTGATACATAAAACAAAGGAGATAGAAAAATGGGGAAGTTTGCTGCCACTTTGTAGGCAATACCCATTGTGAAATTCAGTGATGTTTCCAGGCATGACATATTATTGCTTTCTGTAGAATTCTTAGGGATTATTTATGCTGGGCTTGCCACATTTTTGACTTAGCAATTTTTTCTTTTATAGCTGGAAAGTTTTAGAAAGCACACAGACTTTACCAGTGTTTTCCCCGAGGAGTTGATGGAAGACTTTTTCCAGACATGTTTATATTAATAATGTCGTACGTTTGATTCCTCTCCTGACAGGTTTTTCTGCCATGTTTGCTATGTATTATAGATTCTATATGTTATGATATTCTAAAAATATCTAGCTAGTAATAATAGACTTTGGGTCTCAGGAGACCAGTGGTAGCTTCCTATGCCCTGTCCTACTTGTAACCAGCCGTTTGTGTGATGCTGCTCCGTCTTAGGGTGAAGTCCTGCAGGGGTGCTTAACCTTTGAAATGCCCCATGATCACTTCCTGCTTGGCAAAACTGTGCATGCTCAGTCTAGTAGCAAAAGTTACCTTTTTCCTGTAACTTTACTCTTGTCCTTCATCTGTACCTAAATAGATACTGATGTTTGATGTATGAATGGAAGGGTACTAATGTGTGCTTCATGCAGTATTAAGTTGTCCAGGCAGAAAGCCTTGAGAATTATTTATATGGATTCTGCATAGCTCAGTATTCATTTTGGTCTTACCATTCTGATAAATCAGCTTGGATTTCTTTATAAGAAATAGATGTTAATAATTCCGTTGTCTGATTACGTCAGACTGGATCTCTAAAAGCCTTGGGTTTACAGTTTACAACTCCCTTGCAAGTAGTAATGTTATTTATGATAATGAGTATTGTTTGTTTGTGAGCAACTTGATCTCGGACCTGAGCTGAGACCATTGTTCTCAATACATCTGAGAGCTGCAGCAAATGGGAAATGATGCTCAAAGGTTACATTTTAATCTCTGAGTTCTTTGTGCCTTGTTTAGAGATAACTTTCTGTTCAGAAGGCTCTCCTCACTTGGCTTGAATCTGAAAAGAAAATGTATTACATTTTAATACTGACACAAACAAATGAGTTGGTTTTAGATTCTGTCATCCACAAACTGCTATGTTTATAATACCACGAGTATATTAATGGACAGATTTAATGATATATATATTATTTCTGTCAGCATCCTCTAAATTACTTTTGCTACCACAAGACACAAAATGATGATGTATTTCAGTGAACAAAGGAAGGTAGGTTACATTTCTAGTGCCCATAAATTCTTTGTTTTAAAAACATCAAGGCCCTTGATACAGTACAGTGCTTTTCAAGAGATTTGCTAGTAAAAATTAACCAGTGGGGTGGAAGAAGGTTTCCTGATGTACCTTCCTGTATCACATTTCCCCAGCCCATTTTCTCCCATTCTAGAGGTGGCACTGACTGACTCCTGCCTCATTACAGTTTCTCAGTTTTGGTGGATGCTGGCACAGCTAATGTCTTACAGTGAAAATCATGCTGAACTGTGGAATATCAGTATGTTTGGGGCCAGAATCATCTTACCATAATCTTGGAAAGCTTTTCATGCCACTTTATTTATTTTTATTTCTTTTTAATGTGCTTCCCATTTTAGAATGTCTTTTAAAGAAATTTGTGCTTTGCAGTTTAGTTGATTTCGATATTCAGCTCTGGTATCTGGCTACTATCCTCCTGCTACTGTTTTGGGCTTTGTTTCTCTTTGTAAGGGGTTTGAGGAATGGGGCATTGGGGGCGGAGGTAAGAAAGAGATTTGGTTTTGTATTTATTATGTCAGTTTTCTAAGAGCTTTGATCGCTTCAGCTTTCACTGTTACTTTGCTCTGTTGCCGTCTAAAAACTGGGAGTGTTGTTAGAGATTGACAGTAATTTCAGAAGCTATAAATCATGAGAAGAGGAGAAATATTTAATCTACTTTTAAGTGTTTCAACCTGTACACCTGTGTAAAAGGTATATAGCATTACCAAAATGAGCTTTCAGAAACTAGGAAAGAGCATTTACTCTTTACTGTGCTGCCTCTACAGAATTGCTTGGGGGAAAAACAGTATGCACACATGAAATTTGTATAGAAAAAGAGAGTCAGGGTTGCAAGGGTAGCTTAGTATTGCACAGTTATTTACTATTCACAATGCAAAATCAAATATTTGGTACTTTAAAAATCTATTTTAATGTAGTTTTAAAATAGAAGTTGTTTTTTAGTTGTACCTCAGAAAAATACTTACTTCATTATTTCTTCCTCTGTTCTTGTCATGAACAAGATTCAAATCTTCTCTCTAGACTGGAGATCTCTCCTTTGTGAACCAACACTAAGCAGATGAAAGCAATACAGGCAGTTTATTTAGATGAAGATAAACCCAAAGGTTTCCTTTAGAGCAGTCAGTGTAGCAGTTTGCAATCCCAGAAAAAGAAAATATCCAATCCTTCTTTTTCCAAAGTTACTGACAGAAAAAATTAGTGTCACTGTGGTAATTATGTACTTAATGCTGCAGTATATTGTGTAATTGTTACCTGTGGATGTTTGTTTTGTTTAGTCGAAGTCATACATTGGTGGAAAGACGTTTGGGTTTTAACAATGAAGTGTGTTTCAGTGATACTGTGCTGTATTTCCTGTCAGAAATCTCAAAAGGTGATTTGGAAACAGGATGAGCCTTCATAAGTTATCAAGCCAAATATCATCTGTCTTTGGAGGGAATCCCACAGAAAGCAGAGGCCTCACTCTTAAAAAAGAAGTCATCCTATATATGTGTTTTTCCATCAGAAAATCAAATCTCTGATCTCTGAGTCCTTAAAGTTGTCTTTGCCCCAGTCTTTTAACAAGGTTTCAGGGTATTTGATCCTCTTAAAAGACCTTGCTTTCTTTTCTTAGACCTTGCTGCAAGTAAAAGAATCATGAAAATAGTCTTCTGTGAATGCATTGAAAATACATTCCTCTTTCTATTTTGACCTCTACATCAAGTAGAGTAATCTTACACTCTAGTTTGTCAGTACTTTTTAATTATTCTCATCAGCATTTTCTAATCCAGCCTGAGAGCCTGTTGGAGAAGAAAAGGATATCAGATGACTTGTGTTATTTTGGTGTTTATTTGGTATTTGTTTTGGTTGAACTTAAATTTTTGGTATAATTATTTACTTTTGATTGTGGTATGAATAATTATGTATTGGCATGATATGTTTTCAATTTACAGCAAAGACAAGTAGAATTTAGTTTAGCATTCTGTTTGTGAGTTGTTAATCTGAGTAAATAAAATTCCAAATAGTAAATAACAGTTAGCTGAGGATTACAGACTGTGTGCAAATGGAATAAGTTTGTCAAAGTGTTTTAAAAATCTAAATAATCAGAGAATGGGTAAAAGCAGCAAAACAAATTACAGGTAGAGGGAAGAGTTGTGTGCACTAAATTACTTCCTGCGAGTTGTTTACTTGTGTTTGCTATAATAGAACTCAGTATTTCAGACCAGATGCTATTCTTCAGAAAATGGGTAAGATATGAGAAATATTGCTTGAATTTAAGTTTTACAATTGCAATTGATTAGATGATTAAAAAGAAAAAAGAAATCTTTGAATCTAAACAAACAAGATAATGCAACTCTTTAACTGAAAGGGTGTTGAACTGTTCCCAGTGTTGGCTGATTCCAGAGAAAAATTTGCCTCACAGGTTCAGTAAATTCACATGGATCTTCCTTACTCTGTCCTGCAACATTCTCCCTGTTTAGAAGTGGTAGGGATCTTAATAAAAGAGTAGAAACCCCACAGTAATATAATGCAAAAGGGGACTTGGTAAAAAGAATCTGGGCAGTTTATATTCAGTAAAGAAATACAAATCCAGAGAAAGATTCTGAGAAGGGGGAGGAGGGGAGTAGGAAAAGGGGAAAAAAAAAAAAAAAGCCACACCACAGATGCTCAAGTGTTCATTACCCAAATCTTTGAAGGAAGCAATTGAATAGAATTACCTACAAAGAGAATGTGGCATTTTAACATTATACAATCATGTTCCTCATGGCAGGTGACATCTATCTCCTTGACGGAGACTGTATCTCAAAAATACATTCACCGAGCTGTCTATAAATTCAAATAAACCCTGCAATTTAATTTTCAACATATCCATATGTTTGAGAATCAAGCTTTCAGCAGTTGAGTACAGTTTGTGTTGATACTACTGTACCCAGTGAATAAGGAGGAAACAATGCAGTGCCACTGCAGCTATAGCCAGGTTTAGCAGGGGTCTGCAGGGAGAAAGGATTCGTCCCAGTGTTCTGGGTCTAATTCAAGATCCAGTCAATAGAATTTCCAAGAAGTTCATCCTTTCTTGTTTGGTCAAATGCAACCTTTTTCATGGTTTAGAGGAACTATGTCATTACTTAGTTAGAAACACAAAGAACCAAATGTGTCATTGTGCACCATGGAAATGCAGCCAAGAATCTTTTAAGATAAAATAAAACCCTTAATTCTTTAAGAAAAATAATACAGTAGAATGTGCATTCATTTAACTTCTTAAATATAGATTTTTAGAATATGTGATAAATTATATTGTTTGCAAGAAAGAGAACACCTGAGGCAGTTGCTGTAACAAAAGGAAAAATGTAATTGTTATTTTTTGGTTTTCAAAAAGGCATTTCCAAAATAAGTCTCATTTCTTTGTGTGTGTATTTTTGCTAATGAAAAATGTTGTCTTAGGAGCTGAAGAAACAACTTGAAGTAATGAACAAACAAGTAAGGATTTTAACTGAATATTCATTTTCTCTTCTGGAATGTGATAGATACTGTAGGTTGAGAAATGTATTCCTACAGTGGTAGGTCTATTCACACAGTCAGTAGGATCCATGGGTACATTGGGGTTGGTCAGAAAATACCTAACATCCAAAAACACTCTAAGGTGCTTCTGACAGTAATCACCAGCAGATCTCCAGGAGACTGATTGGGGTTTCAGGTGCTCAGTGATTTCGTTCCAAGTTTTTAGCACAACCCCTGGCTCTGTAATGGTAATAAGAAATTTTGGGTTAAAAGCACACCAAAACAAAAGCTCTTGGCTACCTCTTAGGCCTAGGGTGGGCCTGACAGTACAAGCCTAAAAGGGGAAGGCAAAACTCCCCTTGCTCTGCTTGCCCTACCGAGACCTTAGTGCTGGGAGGATGTGTGAGCTCAAGTCCGTTCCCCGCCTCGTGTGCTGCCCAGGACAGGACACCTCTGTCAGAGCTTTGACAATGTTGTGTGAATAGGAAAGCTGGAGGAACATCCTCCATTTGATGAGGTGGCCTGGCCTCACCAGGTCTCAAACTTTACCCGGTTTGGGTATTACAGGTTCTGGTAAACTTGGCAGTCAGGGACCTCACCTGAGACAAACAGCTGCAAAAGCGGTTTTATGACATATTTGGCTTTTATAGAGCTGGCAAAATACTGTCTCATGCTTTGTCACTGGCCTGTAAGGCTGCTGTCTTCATTTGCGTTCTTCAGCCTTTTCAAGGCCAGTTAGGATGTGTCAGACTTCCAAAACAATGAACATTGGGATGAGTTAGAGTGAATTTGGCTACTAAAATGAGTAAAAGTCAGGACTGGGGTTCTCCAGGATCAACTCTTCTCCCTTCCCAACCTCAGGGAGAACACAACGATCTCCCATGAGACCATTAGTGATTTGGTATGTGCAAGGCAAGAAGACAATAATTTTTCATGTCTTGGATCATATAATACTATTTCTGTACTTCAGAAACAAACTTTCTGAGCTGCCCCAAGCTGCCAAAAGTTTGTTACTTGTAGCTATAATGATCAGCATGTTCAATAAATTTTCCCTGCCAGGTATCTATCTAATCACTTTATTTTTCTTGCGTAGAGGAGAATTTGGTGTTGAATATTTTGGTACATTAAGAAGTTAAACATATATAGTTAGCTAATAAATCATGAAAATATATATTTAGGTGACCTGATGTTAAGATACAAGTTTTCATGTCATCTTCATCCTCTCATTGTGAGGCCTGCAGATTTGAACCCTGGCCACTGATATTTTTTAAGATAATAGAACTATGTTGACTTATCCTGCCAAGCATATGGTCTTTGAATTAGTGGAAGTTTCTGCATAATGTTTCAGAAAACATTTCACTGATGTTAGATAGCAGCATTTTGTTATGGAACAATTATATGGGATACTTCAAATTATTCACATCTAACACAGAGCCTTCTTTAAAAAAAAAAGAAATAAAAAGAGGTGCTAAGTTATTTTAGAAGAAATTAATTAACTGCAGTCCTTGAAAACATTCCTGTAGTTGCAGCTACATTCTAATCAGACGCAGTTTGCTAATAGTTCTATTTTCAACATCCGGGATCATCCATATGTATAGGAATTTTCTGAAGTCTTCTGTTATTGTTGCTTGATATTTTTCTTTTTTAAAAAATATTTTAACTAAAAAACATGGGAGCAAACATTTAAAAAAATGCAGTGGTGGAGCTTTGAAAATTTATTGCACAGCTGGGGGCACTTAAAGAACTTAATTAACAAGCTCCAGCCTTAACATTCTCTCTCTTTAAGGGGAAAAAAAATCGGTTAAGGTTTGTCCAATTAAATTTTAGAAGAGTTTGTTGATAAAGAAAAAAAAAAAAAGCTGTGATTGTGAGCTTACAGTTTAAAAAGAGAAGCTCCAGAATAATGAAAACTTGCAAGCTGATTAATTCAGTGGAAAGCTGCTCTGTGCATAGTTTCCACAAACTCATAAGCACTTGGGCATTTTTAGCCCAAATTTAATTATAGCCTTTGATAATCAGGCTTCGCTCAAAAGAAATCCCCTTCTTCCCATAATACTTGATGATGTAATGCTCTATTATAACTCAGAGCTCTTCCCCCAGCACCTAAAACAAGCCGTCTTCGTGTCAATAGGAAAAAAAAGGTGACCTCTCCTCTCGGAGTTTTACATTTCATGTTCTGCAAACTGATATAGATCATCCAAGGCTGCGTTGGTTTGGAATTCTTTTTGTTGTGTTGTGGGTTTTTTAGTTTTGGGGTTTTTTAATTCGCTACTGACTGAAAACAGCTAATAAAGGCTCAGTTCAAAGCTGTCTATTTCTTAGTGGGGGGGAAAGATGTTATTCTGACATCATTGCTCTGAATGAGCAGCCTGTGGTTCATACAGTATACGCTCCCCTGGAATGACAAATTTTCTGCCTTTTTCTTGGGGGGAATGTTCAGGCAAAAGGAAAAAATGCATAAGAGAAGCAAAGAAAATTCATTTGTATAAGCTGGCCCCCCTACTGTGGAATTTTCAATTATATATATCTAATTATGGCTGTCAGTTGATGAATTGAGAAAAGACATTTTTTGTCCCCCCTCCTTTTTTTGTCTCTTCGTCATCTCTTCTGTTAGAATGATTATAGCACACTTACACAACTAATTGCCTTACTGCTTATTAGTGATACAATTATGCAGGCCAGACTCCTTGTGTGAACAACCATCTGCAGAGAAAAAAAAAGTGACACTATTCAAAACTATCCATAATTTAACCAATGTTATTCCAATGCACTGAGCTCAGACAATTGTTGGGCCTTCATATTTCATACCCACCCTGGAAAAAGAGGGTTGTGGGGTTTTTTTCTTTTTTCCTCTCTTTCTCTCTTTTTCTCTGTGCACTGATTCACCTCTTTAGACTCACTGTGAATTGGAAAGAAAGAGAAAAAAAGTGCTTCATATGTCAACAAAAAGGAGGGAAGTGAAGCATAGCTAATGCCCATTCCTCCTGTGGGCAATTTTTCTTCAAATTTTAAACTAATAGGCATTTTTTTCTGCTTTAGAAACAGTTGAGAAAGTGCAGATGTCCTGACCACAGAAATCTGTGTATGTACATTTGTTGGCTTTTAAATGGTGTTAAAGCAACTGATGTACAACACAGAGCAGAGAAGAAAGTTTGCAGCGCATGTAATTGGTTCTTAGGAGAATGTGCAAGGAATGTCTCTGTCGCAGCTCCCGGAGTGGTAGGTGTTGGAAACCAAACAGGTGAAGGTGCAGGAGTCAAAACACAGCTTTGTGTGTTCCTGATTAAGCTAATGTGGAATATTTAAATGTCTAAAAGATGCTGCTTTTCAGTTGTAGCTTAGAGATAATGTCAAAATGGCTTCCCCAGCAGCGAGGCAGAGCAGAGCTTTATTTCTGTCATTTGCCTTAGCTCCTCTGTATGGTTGCGTTTGTCAAGTCTCTGAAATATCAGTCTACCATTACTGTATGTTCAGAATAAATAGGTAGAAAATAAGTTGTTGTGGAAACCAGATTTTTTTTTTTTTTCAAAGTCAGTGTGAGACCACGCATGGGAAGGAAGAGCAAAACTTTGGTGTCAGTGCCTCTCAGTGTCTATTGCAGAAGGCTTGTAATTCTTTTGCCTTACTAGAATGTATCTAATTGTAAAATAGAGAATAATACAGACCTTTACAATCTCTCTTGGAGGTACAGCTACAATTGTCTTGGAGATAGAGTTAAAAATGCACAGTTCTTGTATTTCCAGGCTTTAAAAAATATCAGTGACTATGTCAAGGAGAAGCCATCAGATGTCTTGGGAGGGGAAATTGCCATTCCCTCCTCATTCTTCCCACTCTGTTAGTGCTGTTTGACTGTCGTCTGCACAGCAAATACAGACTGAAGTGTACATGTTCCTGCTTTTGCTTGTATTTCTACAACTTTTTGGCTGTATAAGTGAGTGTTCTGATATAAGCCAGCATTTGGACCACTGGATCTTGAAGACTTAGGGTTTAGAAATTTAGTTGTTCATCCTGATTCATTCAAAGTCGAGTGTCATTTATCTGTAGCAATTTTAATGCAGTGCCCTGTTATTGTGAGCATGCTTATTAGAACAAGAATGAGCTCTATTTGTCTTCAAATAGGAATCCTGCTGGTTTGTTCATAGAGTCTCTGAGGGGTCTCCTTTAATCCCAGTGATTTAAATGCACGTTCAAAATTGAAAACTCCAAATTCCTTCAAAATGCTGTACTTCTAATGTCCAATTTATATGAGGGGGGAGTTAAAAATACAGCTTCTCGTGATTCTAGTCCTGAACTTCTCAACCTTGAGACCTGTCAGCTATGACAGGAAGGAAGAAAAGCACTGCCTTGCAAATTTGTGTTTTACTTGTGCCTCAGTGTCGTGGAATGGACCCTTTCTACTTTCAAATATGTTTTTTTTCCAGGAGATGCATCTAAGCAGTTTAGTGGTGCGAGTCTGCAGTTTGGTGGTGGTGGTGTCAGCTGTGGGATTGTTCTCCTTCAGTGTATCAGTACAAGCATTCCTAATAATGCCAATAAGAATCTTGCATCAGAGAAGCTTGCAGGCTGAGGAACATCATTTTGGTTGTTCCTATCTGTTCTGGAAAGTAAACTTTCTTTTTCTATATTCTGAAATCCCAGCCTAAATCAGAGGAATAATAGTAGAAAAGGTTAATTGTTCATTACCCCATAGAATACATGTGCACCAAAACAGCTCGTGTCTCTGACTGTAAAATGTACTATTAATACTTCAGGCAACCTGACCTTCTAAGAAGCTTTGCAGATTTCCTTCTTCACTTAAGTATGGATGAAAAAACATCTTTGAGCTGTCTCAGGTCTGTAGTAACTGGTGCACTGATCCCAGCAGTTATGAGTTGTGCCTTGGGAGTAGAATAAGATATCAGGTATTTTTGGTGCTCTGCAGAGAGAAAAACTGACAATCTAATTATGCAGATTAAAAAAAACCAAAACAACTTCCTATCAGCATGGTGTGATGAAACGTCTGGAAATAATCTGGACAATCACATACCTGAACACTGGAGAGCCCAAAAGACAGATTAAGACTTTCTGATGTTACAGCCTGTTTCATAGTTCCTGGAACCTTCCCCGCGATGTTACAGAGGTTGTGGCAATAAAAACTGCATTGCACAACAAGGAGAACAAAAACTCTGGTAGTATTTAAAATTGTATCTGCATGCATGCATGCAAGGCAGCTGAAGTATGCAGGGACAGCTTTAATGCGGGTGTATCCCACACTGTGTGTGCCCTACTTAGCATGCTTCAGAGTTTTTTTGGATAATTTCTTGTGTGCCTGTCTAGACTGTCTTGAAGCAACCTAAGTGGAGTATACGATGAAACTTAACATAAGCTTATTTATCTGCTAAAAGCACACTCTGCAAGTAGATTATTTTCTCTTCACTGGTTTTATCTGTCTCCTTTACCCACTCCTAAAAAAACTTCTAAGCATGCACAGGCTTAAAAACCAGAAAATGGTTCCACAAAGAGGCTGGAAACATGACAGTAGCTGAAGAATGGTTATTTTAACACTATTCTTTACCACTTTTAAACTTACTCAGTATCTCTGCTCCTGAAATATTTATTGAATGCAATTCTTAGAGACTGTCAGGAAGAATTATCGGTAGGAACCTTTCCATTTGCAGAAATACTAATTGCAGGCAAACAGAAATCCAAGAGTGAGGGGAAGGAAACATAGAGTTGCATAAATGCCAGGTACCATTCCAGGTAGCTCAAGTTTTCCCAGAGGAGTTCTTTATGTGTTTTAGGAACCATCTAGAAAAGTGGATAGGACACACTTATGGCATGGGAAACCATCAAGGTTTTTTCGTTTGGCTTTTCATTTAGGACGTGATGTTTCTAAAATTTTGATGAATACCTCTGATCACCAAGCTGTTGAGTGAGTTAGATGTCGTGCTTTCTGACAGTTTTTTCATGGTAAATGACAGCAGGTATTAGTTTTGTTTCTCGTTGAAAAGCAGCATAATTCAAGGTCTTAATTTTTCATGAAACAGATGCCTTGTTCCCCACTGAGCCCTGCTGTTAAGGAGGTGTGCTTCTTTCATGAGTTCCATTATCATCCAAATCCCTCTTTTTGGGTCTCACTAATTTCTGGTATGCCTTAATGGTTTTATGTTTTGAAGAAATCCAGTGTATATGCACAAAATTAATAAACTCCCTTAGCTGTTACTGAAAAATCATATGATTTTAGCATGTTTTAGAAGTTGTTGGGGTATTTCCTTTGTAATCCACTTCAACGTACAGAAACTTTCACAGGAAACATTGCATTGTAAGGGATGTCCGTTCGCTTCAGCTACAGAGTTGAGAACATGTGGGAATAATCACAAGCTGGTATTTTGCTTTCCAGTTTCTCCACCTCTATAGATAAAAAACTAATTATCTATAAACCATATTTCACTTCACCTTCTAGCTTCTGATGTAGCACTGGGGGCCAGCCTCACAAATGTACAGAAATCTGCTGTTTTAACTTTGCTCCATGGATTTTGTGCCTCTCCCTTGGCACTCCATGCACTCTGGGTGGTAACTCAGTTGCATCCATGGGAAGCATGGATGGCTCTGGAAGAAGGGTTTTCTTCCCCACACTGTTTCTGTGTGATGTTTGTGGGGATGGATACTAGGACTGGGAGCAGGGAATTCTGTTTTGCCCCTTTAAATATGGAAAGGGTTTAAATATGAAATGAATATGTCAGGGTTTATGATCTGGTCCCACATAATATATTAGAATAATTCAGAAGTAGAATAAAAATATACTTGGCATTGTACAAGAGAAGAAAAAAAAAAAAAAAGGATTCTGAGATAAAAGAAACTGCTGAGCCAAACCAAAAACTCCATCTCTTTTTACTGAAAAGCACTAGATTACAGAAAATGTGACAGGCTCAAGTTTCCTCTGGTGAGAGAACTTTCAGGTGTTTACTTAGCTTTATGGAAACTATTCTAAAACAATGCCAAATATGCACTTATATTCTGAGGTGAAATTTTGTATTTCCCCGTATTACATCTTAAGAGCATTTTTATGGGAACTTTTTCTTGATTTTTTTTTCTCTCTCTGCTTTGAAGAGGATAAAGCAAATCCATGAAACAAAATGAGTAAACAATATTTTTTTTTACCAAAGATGAGACGTGTTCTGCAGAATTTTTGTGCAAGAACTGTTCACGAATGTTTTTGATAAATAATGTCAAAGTGGTTTGAGGTAGATATAAAGTAGCGGACAATGGACTGAATGTTAGAATTGGGCCAATAAAACTCCAGGCATGAGTCTACTAACTGAGGAATTGAGGCTTTCACTTCTTTTTATTTTGAGGAGTTTTTCTAAAAAGTTAAAAGGAAAGCTAAAAAATAGTTAACATTGCCAAGAATCTCACCCTCTGTGTTCAAGCAGGAGTCTGAACCTTAGAGCAGAGGCTCAGAAAGTTGATGGTTTTAAATTTGTCCAAGAATACAAACTTGTTACCTGCAATTTTTTAATATATTTCATTATCTGTCAACTCTTTTACTTTATAAGTGTAAAACAATTCTTACAGGAGCTTTATTATGGTATTATTTATAAATATTCTTCTTGTTAAAGCAACTTAATCTGGGACTAGAAGAAATCAAATGCCACAAATTTACACACACTAACCAGTGTTAAGAGACTTAAATGAGGATGTATTTGGCCTGTAATTTTTTCTACTGCTGTAATAATTCTGCAAAAGCCTCTGGAGCATGACATTCAAAACTAAATTACATTAAGATTATTATATTTTCCATAAGAGTTGCAACAATTTAACCCTTTGAAATAAATGGTATAAGAGTATGAGGGTAAACATATTCTAGAACTATTTTGAGTGATACATTTCTGATGTCTGGGTTTTTAAGACCTTACAAAAGTGTAGCTTTACCCATTGGCTGGATATTCATCTAAACTGAAGTTAGATGAAGATTACCTGTAAAGTTTATATATTTTTTTCATAAAGATGAGCTGCTGAAGCAGTTTTAGCTGTTGACATGGCAGGTTTGTCATCATGTCTTCAAAGATGCCGCAGTTACTTTTGGCAAGTCAGACGTTGCATTTCTTTTTCTGGTTTCTTATTTTTATGTTGACCTTATCTTATCTGGGCACTGACATGATTACACCAACACAGGGACCTTAAAGAAGTCGTGCACCATCACCAGCATTAAAGTGGGGGGGAAAAAAATTTTAAATCATGACAAGTGAAATAACTTGCTTTGGTTGAGAAATCACTTAGCCTGTCATTATTTTACACAACCAAAAACAGTGCTGGCCATAATCTGCTGCCTTTCAAGTTGGAAAAAATACATTACTTATGCAGAGAATGTTTCTAATGTAACAAAGAGAAGGAATAAAAATGCCTTACAACAGTTTTATTAAAAACAAATTCCCACAGTAAATACATATACACTCTAGTACCATGGTGAAACAGCCAAAGACATCACTGTTAAGTGCTATGGGAAGTACTTATAAATTACTTGAAATAAAAAACATTGTTGCCTGGACATCAGGGTTGAAATGCTGCAGTTTGTAATAAATTAACACAGAACTTCACTTCCCCTCCTCTAACAAAGCAGCCATTTGTCTGAATAACCCACATTCAGCTGTGAGTTATATTTTCACAACTGCAACTGCATTCATTTGCAAATCATTCTCCAGTTTTAATGCTGAAGTTTTAAATACCTTAAGAACTAATAAATAAAGCAAAGTAGAGCAAACAGTTGGCTTGTAGCCTAAAAACTGGCCTAATTTCTGGGGGGTTTTCTTTCTTCTTTTTCCTCTTTCACAGTAATTTTGTACATGTCTGACATTTCTTTAAGCTGTGTTTTGTTTTTAGTCTGAATGTTTTTTCACAATATTTAAATTTAGTGAGAACATTTCATATTAGCAGCAAAAAATAAAGGCTATAATTATTCAGGTTTGAATATTAAAAAGCTTGTAAGAATTTCATTCCTTGACTAGTTTCAAATAATCTTTGAGTTACCTTGAGATTTTTCTGTTGTAAATCACTTTTATCTCTTGAAAGCAGTTTTCTATTTGTATTGATTCTAAGCTTTATGCAAAGTTCTACTCTAGAGTATGAGTCTCTCATTTTCCCAGATTAATTTTAAATATAAATCAGAGAGCTATTCCACTATAAGGGAATCTGCTTTCAGTAATTATTGGGTAAAAATAAAATGTAATACTTTATGGATATTTAAACAAACTCTTCAAAGTAGTTTGATAGAAGCATTTATTTACAAAAGCTGAGTTCTGAGGGTATTTTCTTTGCATTATTGAAGGCTGGTTTCTATAGATAGAATCTTAGGCTTTGTTCCACTTACTCGTTTTGTTTTGAATAAATTCCTGTGGGCATGCCTGAAAGGGTTGGTAGTCATTTTCAGGAAGTGAAATTTAGGGAACAAAGTTCCTTGCAGAGACTACTTGGGTTTAGAATTGATCAAGTTTTCATAAAAGAGGATTTGAAACACTTCTAAAATCTCTTTTCTCCTTTTGTGAGGGTAGCCCATCTGCATGGTGAAGTGTTTCTTAGTGTAAACTGTGTGCCATGAAAAGAAGGATACAACTTTAATGCGAAACCTCTATTTACAAAAATATCTTGTGTTCATATCAGTTAGCATTGTGGCCACTACTTCAGAACTAAGAGTATCAAGGCCAATTATTTGAAACTCTTTCTTTCAAGTGCAACTGCTTGTTTTTAAAAGGTTACAGCGGTTTTTGAAGAAAAAGCATTCTTGTCTAAGTTCTTTCCTGTACGTCCTGTCCCCAGCCCCCCATTCCCCCAGTTAAATGCATGTAAATCAACTGTGCACAAACCAAACATCTGTGTGCTCAAAACTGAGCTCATCTCATCTCTGCAGATTTAAGCAGATAAGTTTCAGTGTCTTTCTTCACAAAACATCTATGCTAATGTGAGAGGGACAGAGGCAGTTCTACAAACCCCTTCCCTCCTACCCTCCATTTAATATAGAGGTAAACCTGTCTTCTTGCTGATCTGAATTAAAGCTATTTTTCCTATCAGCAATAGAAAATTTTCTGTGTTCTGCTGAACCAAATGGAGAGGAAAAAAATGAAAATACCTATCTGACAAAACGGGAAGGGAAAAGACTGCCACTTTTGAGATGAGATTACACAGATTGCTTTTGCTGTGGCACGAAACTGCTCCCTGTGAGATACATTGTGGAATTGAAGGTTGGGTGAGAAAGTGAACTCATTTTTGAAACTGGGTTTATAGGCATAATGCTACAACTTCTTAGGCCTTTCTGTAGCCCCTCCTTTGAGGAAACTGTCTGCAACTCCTCAAGTAACAGATTATTTATTTGTTTGTTTGTTTATTTATTTATTTATTTATTTGGGAAATGGAATCTATTTAACCATCCGTCTTATGGCCTCTCCTCTGATAAGCAGGCAGCACTTTTTTCCTAAAGAAAGTGGTACCTATGCAGGTATCCTCCTACCTCCACATAGCACAGATCTCTGTGAAGTGGGGCAACCTGCCGTGTGTAGTGGGCAGCATTTCAACGTGGGCAGCAGTAATGTGTGGTACAATTATTAGGCACAGACTACAGAGGCAAGCCTTGCTTACCTAATGAAACCAAGTAATTGCATCAATTCAAACAAGTTTTATGAAAATAAATAAAGACTTGTCTATGAAATTTGCAAGTTTTCTTATTGCTTACTGACAGTTAACAGAGAGGAATACAGCCCTTGATGTGCACCTTTCATAAATTCTTAAAATCAATAATGTAGAGTTATCAAATTGCAAGTACATTTTCCTTATGCACAATTGTTCATAACAACCAAAAACTGAGTTCCTTTTATTTGTGAAAGATTTGTATGAGGATAAAAAAGATTGGGGTTAAGATTAGGAGGTAATGATGTGACAGGCTTTAGCTAAGACAAAATCACTTCTCTAGTTAGCAGAGTAATTTCAGCAATACATCTTCTGTAATTTTTTTTAATCACTTAGTGATTACTTGTGTGGTGCTATTTGATTCATTGGCCATCAGTACCTGATTAAGATTCTATGCTTAGGCCATCATTACTTTTCAACAGGCCACCCATATGGTGTTAGTGTTGAGCCAGTGCAAATCCCTCAGCTTAGCACTGTATATTCTGTTAAAGAAGACTACGTGAAATGCTGACATTAGCATATGTTCTCCTCTTATTCTGTTGACCTTTATCCATGGAATTACACTAACACTGGATCTTTGGAGTTGGTCCAGTAAGAAATTGGGTTGAAATGATAAAATTAGCCATCTGTCTATTAAAAACTTTACTGAGCCAGCAAGTTGGAACAAATGAGCACAATGATGCAATGAAATGTAACTATCAGACATAAGGTTAACTTTGGGGTTGATTTTCTATGTGATTTTTCTCTCAAGTATAAATAGACTTTCTTTCCATAAGTCTTTCATTGTGATTTCTTGTAAGAGTACGTGGATGGCTGATATAAGTCTTTGTGTTTAAATTTATTAGGTATTAATTCTTCTTTCTGTATATTATTCCCACTTGATATTCTGGAAATCTCCCTCTGATCATTAATAACAAAAATATTTTAAAAAATGAAATTAATTATATGAGCATGATATTGCTGATATTTTTCTTAAGTTGTTTTCCTTTCAGACTGGTTTCCTTTTCAGTCTAGTTACAGTGATTTTGATATTAGGAGTACACATAAAACATTTAGCTTAAAGCGTGGTTGGAATAGTGATAATTAGTTGTTCAAGAGCTACAATTTCCAAGAGCTTGAACATTTTCCCTCTTTGATTGCAAGGTCTCTGTTAAAAATAGGAACTACTGTAGCTTGGGCTACAAAGAGCCTAGTTGGAGCATTTTTGAAAAATAATTCATTTACTAATTAACAAAATGGTGTTTATTTATTTACAGTACATAAAATGTTTCTATCAGGAAAGAGCCTGCTAATACTCTGCCTCTACCCTGCTGTGCTGACAGCAGAACATCTGCAGTTTAATTTAATACATTTACTAAATGAAGTGGGTAAATAAGGGGATGCTAAACAGCTACTTCACAGCCTCTGATATTTTTGCTTTTCTCTGGAGGTCAGAAGCACTGATGAATGATTCCTCATCTTCCCCTTTGCCGCTGTTCCAAGAGGCTCCCACATGCCATGTGCTGTTCCAAAGGGTGCTGAGTTCCAATTGTGATTGATGAAATTACATTGGCCCATAATACCTCACTTTATCTGCTCATCTGTCTCTTTAAATGCTCTGTGTGTTACTGTCAAGGATTCTTTTACTCAGAATATTACTTTATGCCTTTCCAAATGTATATTTTTGATTCACTCTTGGTTCCTAGAGTCCTTCGCATCCTGTCCGAGGCTTTATGTAGGTAGATGATAAACCCAGAGTAAGAAAAAGATTTGGGTTAATACCATGACCAGGGGTGGATATTTTATCAAATATGGTACTTGAAACAAAGGTGTCTTTCAAATGTTCATCTTCGCCTCATTATTTTTAACCCAAATCCAGTTTGCCATGTGAATATCGGAAACAGCTGTAACAGAAGCACTAAACTGAGCAGTAAAAAGTGCTTAAGCCACTGCTTCTTGCTAGAAAAACTCATGAATTTATGGCTTAAATCACAGATTTACAGACCACTGGTCATGAGCTGTAGGACAAACCATAGAGGAGAATGCAGTTTTCCTCCTTTTTAGTCAGGTATCTTAACCAAAATTCCGCTCCTATTAAGTGTTCAAATATTTTTCACGGAACAGTTGAAATGTCTATTTATCTAAGGCTGGGCTCTTTCTGTTATGCCTTGTAATAAGCCTGTAATTCATTCTGAAGATGATTGTAAACTTTCCCTTTTTTCTATATGAAATTCATTTCTATGTCCACAAGTCTTACAGGGAAAATCCCAGTACTTCCCTTAGAGCTGGTAATGGAGTGGTGAGTGTCAGAATGACACTCATTTAGATGAGCTCCTGGTAACTGATTCCTTTAGCCACTGCATGGCTCTCCTATGTGGATTTCAAGGTTAGGGTTTAGGAGAAGAGCCCTTGCCTCACATTCTGCATTCACTGTCATGTGGCTGAATCATGGTATCCTGATGTTAATTCCATATTTTAATGGCAGCATACCTTAAATGGATGCTGAAATTACTGTTCCGTAGACACTAAGTGCATTAAGCCAATAATATACAGGTTTGCAGTAACAGAGATTAAAAAAATAAGAATCTATTGGAATACATGAAATCTGATTCTGAAAGAGTGAGTTAGCATGTTAACACCTCCTTCCCCTCCCTCCCATTGGACAAGGAATTTAGCAGGCTTGCAAAAGGGGTCTCTGTTCTTGATAGATGGTGAGGAGGATGAAAGGAAGTACTTTTCCATCAACTAAAGCTAATCTATTTAAATGTCGTAAGTAGTACTGGAATAATTAAATATATATTTAACTATTAAGTAATTAAAGATATAGAAAAAAGACATTTTTATCAACAGCTGGTGATTAATCCTTGTGTGCCTCCAGAGTTGTGGGGGTTTCACTATCGAGGAGAAGAGACAACGGCAACACTTTCACTGCTGCTTCTTTGAGATTTCACCACAAGAACTCACCTTTACATTTAATATATAAGGATCTCATGATTTTCTGGGAGGCCCAGTGAATCAGATCTCCCACAAGCATGGCCTTTCCTCTGGCTTCCACCACCCACACCCCTCCCCCAGGCAGTTTGGTGCCTTGGGACAGAGGAGTGGGTCCATCAAGGTTTCTGCTTGGGCAGTGCCCTGTATTGGCTTATTACATACGGAACTCCCCAGAAAATGAACAGCACCGTGAATCAAGTAGAGAGTAAAGGTGTCTGTTGCTGCAGCATCTGTTTGTCAGAGCAAAAGTAAAAGTTATTTATTTAGCAAAAACTGACGTTTACATATTCATACAAGGCAACGATTTAATTCAGACTCTGTTGTGTGCACACATACCGATATCAAAGATTCTCCAAACATGCATATGCATTCTTTTTTATTTTAAGGGAGTGCATAAAAGTTTTCTAACCATGCTTTGAACTTATTCATAAGATTTTATGTGTCTACCTGGAGCAGATTTGAAATTGCTTTTTATAAAATATGCTGCATTTATAAAATGCCTTTTTGGATGCCTTTCTATTTTTCAGTGTTTTTATCAGCCCCAACTCTAGATTTCATAGACCCTGGGGAATTTACAAAGGAGCCAACTTGGAGTAAACTTAAGTCACAGATATTGTACATACAATAGTCTGTCTGCTGACGCCAAACCTCACTTTCCTCCTCCACTAATAAAAGCCAGTAACAGTTGTCTGATCTTTTGCATCAAAGACAGTGTTTATGAAGTGGCCTGTATCGTTATCTTAAAATATTCCTGCATTAAAAGCTTGGGAAGAATTATGAATCAACATTTTGTAGTAAATTGTACACAGGTTTGAGGACTGAAATAATATGTTTCATTCATGAATACTGAGCCTTCGAAATAGGAGCACCCGTGAAACAGGCTTCCCTCTGACTAATGGTATTTACTTGCCTGATTGACCTTTTGTGTGATCATGTGTGTGTCCAGTATTTAAAAAATTTGAATAATAATATTCCTTAGTTTTCCTGTTTGCTGACTGTGGGATATTGGATTCTGATTTAAGTGGGGTCCAGCTCTTTGCATAAACAGCTTGCAGCTCTGAGTTCCCTGATTATCAATGGAGAACTACAGAGCAGAATGCAGGAGAGTTGTTGCAGCAGTGTTTTCAAGGCTTGGGGGTCACTTGACTCCACCTTGAAGTAGAGATCTCGTGGCCAGTTGGGACTGTTCAGTCTGGCTGGCAGTTTACTGGCTGGCAATTTACTTTATCATGAAGTCCTTGACTGTGGACTGTGGTCTAGGCAAACTGTCCCATGGTTGGAGTCAGCTCCAGCTTGCCCCAGAGTCCTCCTGCCCCGTATTTATATGGACAATGTGCATGGTCCAAGCTTGTCTTGGGAGGGAACTTTTGAAAGAGTGGTCAGGGAGCACCCAGCCAGCTTCAGCTGCAGGACCCTGAGGGGAAGGGGTCTAAGGGTGGTCAGCAGCAGTGGCCCTGTCTCCACATTTCATGGGCACTCCCTGTGCTGGAGCAGCCCAGGATCAGGATCACAAGGGACACAAGTAGAGCTTGTGCTGTGAGCTGTGTGTTTCAGGTGCTTTCTGTCCACGCAGGTGGTTTGCCTGTGAGTACGTAACATATCAGCTCCAGAACAGCTGATTTGAAGATGATTCTATGGATGAGGGGAAAAAATAAAAATGTAGTTTATTTCAAATGTTATTTTTGTTCTTCCATGCTGAAGCTTTAAAACACACAGTCCAATGGGCTTTACTCTCTGAATACTTTAAGTTGCAGTAGATATCTGGATGACTTCTCTTTGTATTTTTTTTCCTGATAAATACCAGTTCACTGAGTACTTTGATTCTTGGCACCTAAAAGTAGCAATGAATTTAGGTTAAATTTGGTGAACGTATTCAAGGAAAAAAGACATGTTGAAATATCAAAATGTTGAATCTGCCTCCGTCCCTCCTTTCGTGTATCTATCCCTGTATTTCCAACCTGCAGAAGCCTTTACTTTTTATAAGTAGTTAAAATGCTCTAAGGAAGACATTTAATTTTGTGCCAAACAGACATTTTTATTTTGGTTTTTTGTTTAGTTTGTTGGAGAAGAAACTTTTTTTAACCTGGATAGTAAAAAACTTTGACAGAAATCCTAAACTTATTTTCTGGAATTTTTTTTTTTTATTGTCAAGCAGGGCAGCTGCAGCAAAAAGAATTCAAAATTTATTTATTTGAAATTGTAGTTCAAATTGAAGGTAGAATAGAACTAATGTTTTTGAAAACTTGATCTTTATTGACTTTGATATTCACAATGTATAAATAAGTTATTTTGAATAGGCTTCAATGTAGATCCATTTTGAAATTATATTCTCACTTATAGTCACAAATATGGTAACTGCTGAACAAGTTTGGCAGTGATTTCAGAAAAACCTTCCAGAAACTGTAATATTTTTGCCAAAGTTCTGCAAGATCTCCAAGCACTTGCCTTAGCCAGAAGGGTGCATCAAGCAGCACAGCGCAAATCAAATTAAGGAAAAACTAATGTTCATGGGAAACAGAAATCTGTCTTTTGCAGTTCTGTTCGTAAAATGTTGAATTGGGAATATTTTATGAACAAGGAATAATGGGGAGCAGAGGGAAAAATCTAGGAAATGGATGTTGCTCCCTAAGTATAGAAAAATAGCTATCCTTGAGTGCATTTCCCGGCTAATTTCTAGGCTACAGAGTTTTTGGTCTATCAGCATTTACTGAAATGATCCAGTATGTAATTAACTGTTTCAGTGTATGAACTGTCTTAGTTCTTTCATTTTCATCACGGTATTTTTCCTTAGAATTTTTTTTTAAGTATACCTATGGATAGAGAGGCTGACTTTGATCACTTACTGGTATAAATTTAATATAAAAATTCACAAAGTACTTAAATTTGAATGCATCTGGTGTTCCTGTTTCATAGCTCATGTTATAGTTTACTTATGTCATAGTCATTTGCATCAATTAAATTGAATTGGAATATTTTTCTCCTCCTACTTTAGCCCTTCATCTTCATCTGTCAACATGCATATGCCAGTCAGCAGTGTAGCTGTCAAAGCTGACATCAACATCTGTACTTGAATTTTTCTGGTGTCTGTATCTGTCTTAATTCTGAGGATTTCTTATGTTTTTCTTGCTGCAAATAAAAGGATTTGAAGAGAATTAAGTTTCTACTATCCCCATCTTTAGGGGCCAGTGGAAATTTCACTGTAGAAACCTGACTTCAGCAGAGTCACTGCATTCCCTTAATTAGGGTCAGATTCTGCAGGGTTATAAGAGTTCAGCAATTCTTTCCTTGCCGTCAAGAAACTCTGCCTTCACTGAGGTTAGTAAAAAATGCTTATTTCAGTCTAACCAGTTATTCCATAATTTCATATTCTCCATAATTCAGCTAACACAAAAGCTGTGATATTTCTTCTGAAAAGTAAAAATGAAGAGCATGAGGATAGGCTAAGTTGTTTACAGAAATCTTCACAGTAGTGGTGCAACCAAGTTGTGAGAACACCTTTGTTAAAAGTATATCCAAGTGATATTCTGTCACTGAAATGAAAAACTTCCTCATTTACTTCAATGAGTGCAGTATTTGTGTGCGTTCCAGATCCCTGAATAAGAAATGAAACATTTCAAACTTACAATTCTTCATGTAGAGATTAGGAGAATGTACAAATTAGGAGAAAACAGTGGAAGCAGCTCAGCAATAAGGCTTTTATAAATAAATAAAAAGCACCTAATTTTCAGAGCAAATGAGAGCCTACGATGAGTGATGTGCTCCTAATGAGTACTGAAAAGCTTCCAGTGTAAATAAACAGAGGGTAAAAATACTTAAGTTACTAATTTTTCAAACCTCAAATACCTAAGTCACAGGTCTGTGCTATGGACTTCAGAGAAAAACCTTGCATCCAGCTTTTCCATGGTGTAAACATTTTCTTCCTCTTCAGAGGGAGATGATAAATTGGTATTTCACATAGGAAGGTTGTGAAGCTTGTTGAACAGCTCAGGTTTTGAAACCTGACAGGTGCTCTGGTATAGCAGGTGTTAGTAATGCAGGAAGAGAGGAAGTTTGCTGTGAGGATTTGCCAGAAGAAAGTAACGTCAAATTAAATAACTGCAAAAGCAAGTTGTGTCCACATGAGCTGTGGACTCGGGGATTATTTTATTCTCCTCCAGAGACATTTGGTTGGTGTAGAAATGTGTTGGGAGACAGATGTTTGTGTGAAATGCGTCTCACCGTGTGTATTAATCCCTGAGTTACTGTGTGGTTTCATTCCAAGGTAGCTCACAGAAGAGTCTCCTACACTTCAGAAAATAAAGGCGACATCTGGGAGATGTGGATACATCCTGTTGAATACTTAGATCTGTATTGAGCCTCAATGCAAAGAGAAAATTGAAAGGATTTTTATTATGATTTGGGAATTACGCAGAATTACCGCTAAATGTCAGGGTAGTTCCAATGGTGCTCAGATCAATACTTCATTTATGTTTTTCAGGGACAAGCTGATAAACTCATGTCTGTTACATGACATGTCCATGTGTTCCTCTGTGCCTATCATGTTTACATAATAATGTCATGCGTTCTGAGGGGTTATTTCTGGGCTTTCACATGTTTCATATTTTGATCAAGAAATAAATATGGGCAAGTCAAATCGGATTTTTTTTCTATTTCCGGGACTGAGACTTCAGTCTTATTCCCTGGTGGGTCAGCAAACACTGGTTTACTCCTTTTCCTAGTAGAAACTAGAGTCCTTCTCAATTCGGGGAGAGGACTGAGTTTTTAATTTGGGCTTAGCCAAAGGTGATTTCTCAAGAAATCTTTCTCACATGTTTTTCGCAAGGTCTTGTGTTTGGCATTTCTACTAGAAAAACATGGGAGTAGGAAGCAGTTTCAGATACTCAGTAGTTGTTTAGGTTGCTGCTTTGACTCACTTGTTCTGTACACCAGATTAATTTTGTACCTTGTGCTTTAGCCAAAATCAGAAATGAGTGATGTGCATCTAAAACAGTTGCTGTTTGTCTTGACGTGTTGAGCTAATCTCAATGATGCTTAGTTTCAGAAGAGTCCAAATAACTCCCAGGGTATAAAAGCAAATTCTTTCATGGTGAGTAGGACATGAATATGCTTTTTCTCTTCCCAGGAGGCTGGTGTGTGAATATAAGAGACTTTCCTAGCTTCATGGAAATGGCAGAGTTTAGCTACTTTGAGTTTACATGTTGGGTATTCTGAGTGGGACAGATCCTGCCTGCTTCTGAATCCTTTTCCAGATTTTTAGATCTTCTCGTGGTGCTGATGAATTCCCTCCAGTGCACTTCATAAACATTTGTGCTTCAGCTCTCTCATAACCAGATACTCCACACAGCCTGTTGTAAATGATTCTGCAGCATCTTTGGCTCCCAGCAGGAAAAGTCTGAATTGCTCTTGGTAACAGCTTCAAATCTGCAGCCCAGACAGGTATTTTTAGGTCTGTCTTGAAGAGATATCAGTTTCCATACACTTCACACCCTTTGTCTGGAGTCACTGCCACGCCAGACATATCATTGAAATGGGGTGTAATTGTGGTCTCATGCCTTCTCTATCCACCCACCAATCTCAACTGCCTTAAAGCAGCCTCCTGCTGTGCTACAGGGAGCATTTAGAGCCTTTCTGAGCAAAGCAAACTTGAGCTGTGGGTTGTGCCTGAATTTAAAGACTGCCTTGGAAGGAGGAGGGGTGAAGATGCATTGTGAAATCCATCCTTTGGAACAATATGACTTATAACAGTGGAACACTCCAAGCTATGAATTTCATGGGAAGTGTATGATTTACACTGCTTATCATTCTGGAATGTTGAATTCTCAGTATTTTCTGTCATAGCACAAGTGGTAAGATGTTATAAGGCTGATTAATAGGATGATAGGGGTCTAAACCATACTGTTATACAAGTGAGTAGGCTTTGGTGAGAAGTAGAGAAATAATCCAGTAGCATGTAAATGTTCAAAGAGATTTTACCAAAAAGGGCAAGAGAGAGGAGGAGAAAAGCCCCTTTCACTGCTCCATTTAGGTCAGGTTGTGTCCATGCTAGAACACCAGAACATTTATTCCCAGAAATAATCCCTTTGAACCCAGCAGAGCCACTAACTGAAGTTTTGTGTTCAGGCTGCACGCAGCTTCACTGGGGAGCTGCTGGTTAGCTCATGCAGTTCCAGTTTTTTCTTTTCAACAGCTTCTAGATGCCTTATGGATGATTCCCAATAAAATGGGAAAGGAGGAGGAAGGAAGGGCTAATGAGGGGGTTGGGAAGTCTAGAAAGGAGACCAAGATAGGAAGGTTTTTTTCTTATTTTTACTACTTTTATGCAACCCACAGGATAAAATTAGCAAGACTGGAAACTTTTTCAACTGGTGCTGTATTCTCACATTTAAAATATAACTTTTAATCTTCTATAGCTGTTGAAAGATGTGGCTCTGGCTGGCTCCTTCCTTCTAATCAATGAATAAAGTACAAATACCACCAAATCTGTCTTTCATCATGCAAGTGAGAAATCTGTATGGTCACCTTAAAACATCTTACCCAAGAGCAGCTGGGATATGCTCCGTGCTTTGGCAAACTGAAGTTTTTTAACTGCTGGAATAGAGCTGATTGAATTGTTGGCTTTTTGCAATACAAGTTTTTATGACTTCTTCTAATATAAAACAGAAGATAAAGGGGAAACAATACAAAATAATATATCAATGGCAGATAATGTTAACCTGATAGTGTATTCTATTGCACAGTTTCAAGAAATATTTCAGACTATTAGAAATGCCTTTCCATCAATTTATATTATATTTGAAGAAAGGAGTATTAAAGTCAGGAAAATATCAACTATAAGTCAATGAACTTAATATAGACAGCAAATGGACAATAAGGTGGGTAAATTTTTCTGAAGAATGTCGTGTATAGGAATCCATCTCCTAATTTATATCAACTCCGTGTCAATCAAATAAGGCTGATCACTTGTTGGAGCAGTATATTGAGAGGGGGAAAATGCACAAAAATGAAGATGAGCCAATAAACTGGTAAAAGGATGATATGTATTTTTCCAATATGGAAAATGTAATAAATGTATCTCTTTAGATATTTTTAGAACTACAGCCACAAAAAAAGAGCAAACAACAGCAGTAGCAGCCACAACCACTTCTTACATAGATTGGAAGTAGTCTGTTACAACTAAAGCTGTACTATTTTTCTCAGGAAGTATTCTGTAGAAACAAAAACATACAAAAACAGTCAAAAGAAAATATTTGCTCTGGTAAATGAGTTCATACTCATTGCAAGAACAATTGAGCTATTTAGCTTAATTGGCACAAATGCACATAGAGAAATACAATTATGTCTATCAATATTTTCAGCAGAAATAGTAGCACAGGAACAAAACTGGGAAAAAAATCAAGTAATTTTAGTGTCAAAGAATAATTTCAGCAATAGAAGTACCTAAACAGAAAAATTATTTTCTTATTTGAAGATAAGGTCACATCTACTTCCTATTGAGGTAAAATGGCTCCATGCAGGAGCCCACTGTGCTCAGTGTTAATCTTTCCATATCTTCCTATGGGCTTTAATCAGGCCATAGTTTTCAATTTGTCTGTCTGCATCCGTTTGTCTGTCAGCAAGCAGTCCTTTATAGCTCATTCTGGGCTCACTTTTTTTTTTACAAATTTAAACTGGAAAGAAAGCATTTGTTTAGATCCCCCTTTAATGGCAGTTCAGCTCGAAACACAGACTCAGCTGTCATTCTGAACTTCCCCAGTCATTGCAGGGCTCTTTGCTGGGTTAGGGCAGCCGAGACTCCCAGCTTTGATCTACTGTGGCTTTAGCTGGACTAGTCCCAACTTCAGCCAGGACATAAATAGGAAGGAACCCTCCCATGGGAGCTGCATTTAAGGCTAACAGAAATGCCACCATCATGTCAGTGAGAATATATCTTTTTCTTCATGGTTTGTCCCTTTAATATCTTCACTCTGTAAGGTCTCCCAGGCAGTGATTGCTTCTTTGTGTGGGTGTATGTGAGATTAGAGAGGGTAGTCACTGCAGTAATGCAAATAATATTAATGCAAATGTAAAGTAGAAAACTATGCTGTGATATGGATTTGGGGAATTTAAAACAAAAAATGCCAAAAGAATAGCCTTAAATTACTCCTCTAATAATACATCAGTGGTTACATGCAATATAGGCTGCATAAATGCACATTCTGTTCTCCCTTGCATGAATTTCAGTGTAATGCAAAATTGACAGATCCATTCATGCCTATGAAATTAAATCCAAAAAGGTTAGTATAAGCACTAGGTTTAATGATCACTGCACAATATAATTAAAAGATGACGTTACTTGAATATCAGATTTTCTGTATGTATGTTTATTTGGAGTTTTTAATTGAAAATAAACAAAATCAGAAGTGCAAAAAAAAGTAGAAAAGATGTGTGAAATGTAATGATAATGGTTGACTTCTAAACAGCCAAGGAAATTATAGTCATCTTATGTGTGGGACAGGAACAAACACCTCTTAATTGCACTTCATTATAACGTACCTTTCTCTTCTCAGTTGTATATATTAATTATAAAAATCATGTTTCAGAGACGAAAAGCTGTACAATAGGGGTTTTTTTCTTTTCCCTCCCTCCCTTGTGCTGTCTGCAGCAGGATGGAAGAACAATATCAACTGTCATCCACAGGAAGAGCTTAAGAGCTTTCAAAGACAAATCATAAAAAGAATGAAAGGCTATTATAAAAAAAGGAGGAAAATGCTTTGATTTCACAGATTTGCTACTTATTAATGTTTAAGGTTCTCTCTTCTTCTTAAAAATATCTTCTCATATTGTTTTGTATGTGTTATGTGCAGGTACACCACTTTTTGATGACTGTATCACATGACACGTGGATTACGTAGATCGTTAGTAACGGATGGAGGTTGAGGGGATCAGAAGGGGGGAAAGACACTGTCACAGCCCTCCAGGACTTGTATCACTTCTGTGGGTAAATTGTAGAAAACCTGGACAGGAATTTTGTGACACAAAGTGACACTGTCTTTTGAGCTTTTGGGGTTTTTTCCATTCCATTTCATTCATGAATTTCACTGGAGCAGTACTTAGAGACCCTTGAAAGTAAGGACATGATTGCCTCAACTCTTTTGTGGCCACCTGGGACCAAACTTTCCTGTGGGTGCAGACTGCTCTCTTGGTTTGGTTTTCAGTTGTGCTGTTTCCTATATGATTAGCCAGGATGTTCCCTTAAAACCTGCCTTCCTGCTTACAAAGCTGAGTAGTCTCACAGGTTTTGTTGAATCTAGGAGCTAAGGAATCTAAGGAAGATTTTGTGACTGCTGGATGTCACCTTACAGCGTAACTAAGCACTGCATGACACTTGGCGTGCAATACCTGGGCAATAAAGCAGTGAGCAATTTTCTGGTCATACTGGCTTTTATTATCCATCCTCTTGAAGCTTTTCCCATTTATTCCATTCTTTTCTATTTCCCTCCATGCTTTTCCTGAAACAGGAGTCTGTGATGCTGGATGTCTCAGGTGTTTCCTCAGGGTGGTGTTTTGTTTCTCCTAAGCCTGACAGCATCTCCTGCAGCCTCTGAGGATCTCACAGATAGAGTGTCTCTGTCAGAGTTAGACACAATGCACAGCTCTCTGTTGTGTGCATGGCCTATTGATAGCAGGTGAAGACCTACTGTTGTATGTATGGTGTATATAACACAGATATTCTTGCAGGGGAAAAAAAATCAATGAACTATATATTTCATTAGTAGCTATGACTGGCAGGGTTTCCTGCAAGGTTAAGTGCTCGCAGAGGTGCAGGTGCTGAGATTATGCTCTGTTGTTTTCTATGTGTGCCTTCCAAACTTTTAAACTGCAGCTCCTTCAGAGAATAAAGGAAAGGAAACACATTCCTACCCAAATGGCAGGTTTGTTACCTCGGTGCACTCCTGGAGGTGGATGCTGGCTTCTGGCAGTTGAAGTTTTCCTGCTAAGGCGTTCACATTTCAGCTGTTGCTTTTTCAGACAGATGAGTTTACTCCTCCCAAAGCTGCCGTTGCCTTTACTAGGTGTTATGCTTATTCTGGTGGGAGGGAAATCCTCCAAGTGCAAGAACTTGTGGCTTATTAAAGTGGATATGAAATAGGTATGAAGGAGATAGGTACTATCTATAAGTACCATTCTCAGGATACAAACTTTTACTTTACTGATGAATTCCTCTTTTTTTCCCTGCCCCCTGCAAAAAAACCCCCACCCAGTTATTAGTGAAAATGGTGATAACTATCAAAGGTCGGACTCCTTTTCCTCTCTCATGAATAGTTGCAGCTTGACTGTTGTTTCAACTGATTGGTCAATTTATTAAAAATAGAATAAACAGTAAAAAAGAAAGATGATTTCTTTACAGAATTGCTCTAAATTATGAACAGGAACTAGACTGGCCAACAGATCATCCTGTGAGAACAGCAAATACATTTTCTCTTTTTCTTCTCTGTCATGTGCAGTTCCATAAAGCAGTCTCTGCTTCTCTGAATGTATTTTTTTCATTCTTCCTATTATGTACTTTTCTCTGTATTATATGTCAGAGTAACTCAAAGATACAACAGAATCAGTGGAAACTCTCTGCACTCCTCTCTGGTTTAATGTCATTTCTGAAGCAGTTTAACCATTAACGTGTATAAAGCCACCTAACTACATGAAGAATAATCACATGATACAGTTTTTTTCCTAAGGAAATATTAACTTTAAGCTGGGATAACCAACTTCCAAGAATTCACATAAAAACATAATGAAGTTAATATTAAATAAAAGGCTTGTGCAAGCTTTTATTTTTACAATATGTGCTAATGTGTCCCTGATTTAATCATGTTTTGTTTATGATTAATGAATGATTCACCTTGAAGATCAAAGTTTGATCCATATCTCATTAAGAATTCGGAGAAATCATCTGTTTAGAAAATAAAAGAAAGCTGCTTTGTGTGTTACCCAGTATTACAAATGTAGCCAAATACTGCGAGTTGAAGCTAAGAGGACATGGGAAATCTTCAGTTATGACACAAGTGTTATCAGACCTCAGACTGTTCAGGAAATCTTCATGTATAAATTGTGATAATTCAAAGCATGAAAAACCGTATTTTTTTTTTCTCTACTGCGTTTTATCATAAATGTTGACTTATGCAGCTGAACTAAAAATTTAAAAGTGTAATTTTTCAATTTATTCTCAATGTATTTTTAAGGCAAAATTGAACGCATTCATAAAGAGAAATGGCTAGAAATATGACTAAGTATCTTTTGTCAAAAGAAAATGCACAGTTGTGCAAGTTTCAGAGTTTATATTTCACTAGGAGTATAGCCATTTCTGTGACACTTCACCTACATAAAATATTACTGGGTAACAGATCTTAGGAAAGATCTGAAGTAAACTGCAACGTATCTGCGTTTTAGTCCAGAGCACAAAACTATTTGTCTCTATGTTATAAGTTTATCAATGTTAATGTATTGGGTTTTATCTGATCACGCAATAAGGATTATTTTGTAAAGATCCACATTGGAGTGCGAGCAGATAAATTTGCAGGTAGCATTATTTATAAAATAACCCTGATATAATGGGAAGGTTTTCATGTGCCAGTGACCTGAGATCTACAATGTTGTATCTTTTAATTTTCAGAGGACAAACACAGTCTGAAGATTGTCTGGGGTGGATAGATAATGGTTAATTTGATAGCCTAGCATTCATTGTGTGATATCTAACAACCTTTTCTGACAAAATGGTTTTATTAAAATGATAGACGGATGACCATTCTGCTGTTATCACTGGATGACAGAAAATTGTTTATGCCCTAGAATAGTGATATAACAGAATTATTGTCCAAGTATTAATGCAAAATTCGTGGCAAAATTCAGCTCTCAACTCATATTTATCTCTAGTTTTCTTATGAAGAGTGAGTGAGCAGGTTTTACATGTTAGTTCTGGCCTGTACTGCATTTAACTTTCTTAGAATAATTCTTGGGTGGTAATGATGCATGAGCTACAGGATGACCAGTTGAAAACCACAATGCAAAACCAGATTGTGTAAGGTGAGTTGCAGTTTATGCAATAGTTCAAAATATGTCTCTTCCAGAGAAAAGTGTTGCTGTTTTCCTGGTGGAAGAAATATTTCTGTCTCTTGTTTTCTTTATTTACTGATAGATAAGTGGACAATTAGTTACTTATTTTAGGTAAAGTCTCGCAAGCAGAAGATTATATAATTCAAGTTGAATCTAGTGACATTAACATATTACAGTAATACAAGAGTGACAGAATGTTATAGTTAATTTGCTTTCCTGTGAAATTTTTTTGATTATTTGATGTATAACTTGGCCTTATACTCTCCAACTTGAAGAAGTTTGAGAACTTTTGAAAAAATGCCCAGTTTCTGGTTCAGTGAGTTCACTGCTGTTCATGTAAACTCCACATGCTTTACTTGGATTTTACATTTCATAACTCTTTGTGGCATGTTTCATTCAGGCTGGTTCACCTTGATACTGACATCACAGAGTTCAGTGACTTCTGTATAGTTTGTTTCCCCACTTAAAAATAATATAGCTCTGAGAATTGAGTGATCTTTGTCCTGTGGTTTGCTTAATATTGTGGGTTTATGTTTTTTCTATTTGTTCAGAACTATTTGTACTTGGATTATTAATCTATAACTAAATGTTGCCCTCTGTGTTCATCCTGCTGACGATATCTGGAATTGGACCAAAGCTCTTTTCCTTAAAATTGTGTAAAACACGTCTATTGTCGCTTTCTTCTTCACTTATGATCTTTTGGGGATCACATCAAAAGGAGGAAATATTAGCACAGAGCAGTGTTAGTACCTATGCTAGTTCCATCTTTTTACAGCCAAAAGCCTTGGATATCCTGCCTAAAGCAAGCCTTAATGGGAATTCTGTCTGTCTCTCAATAGCAGTGTATCAAGCAGAGGATCTGAACTGTCGCTTGAACAATTACAGTTTAATAGCAGCTGTGGCCAGTCACTGTCTGAACCCACTGTGTAAATACCAACAAACATTCCTGAGGAAATACCCTGTCTCAGGAGGAACTGCTGGGGAAGTGGATCCAAAGGCACTGTGCCCTGTCCAGGTCCCTCAGAGGAGGCACTTCAGTGCAGTCACACAGCCTGGAGCACTTTGCCTTCCAGTGTCTGTGCCAATGGCTTGGCTGGAGGGGAGAAAACTTCCCTCAGAGTCATTGCTGGAGTCTGAGTTGTGCACAGTCAGGATCACAGGTTTGATCCACTCAAGCTGTACAAAAGATTTCAATCTTAGGTGTTGTTTGAAAGTTTGTACCATATTAACCTAAAAGGAAACAAACCAAGTGTGAGGCCATAAGGAAGCTTTTGTTTCGGTTAAAACTTCAGATTTAGATGCTGTCTGCTGTTCTGAAAGACTGAACAAATGAAAATGAAAAAAATTCTGACTTATCATAGGTGGATTGAATCCCTTATCAGCTTCATGGCATGAGGGTTGCATAGCTTCTCTGCTGGTTCTGTCTTTGGAACCCGTGCTGTTGTTAAAAGCAGCCTTAAATGAGACAGTTATAGGACAGATTTTTGTGTACAGGTAGAGATCTATATGATGAAAAATATGAGATTCTTAATGATCATGAAACAGTTTGATGTTAGTCACATAGAGTGTTTTGCTTCTCTTTTTCACTGTGATAGTGTGTGACAGATGGTATAAAACAGAGCACCTCAGCTTCCTAAAAAATTAACCCAGTTTTGAACATCTGGAGGCACAGAATGCTGATAAAAAAGAGGCTTTGTGCAGAGTTTTCAAACAGTTGGGACGCAGACATTCTTGTGAGTCAGCTTCATTGGCTGCCAGTGTGCCATGCTATTGGTAAGATTTTTAACTCGAGCAAAATTTCCCCTGTCATCAAACAGAGTTTTTCTTAGTAATCTGTGTTACCTGATCTTTAAAGGCATTACATTGATAGGAAGCGAGGAATTTCTGATGCTACAGTCCAGATACCCATCTTAGAAATTAAATATAAATACGCATTAATCGCTGCCAGTGTAAATGTTGAAGGTTCTCTGTGGGTGGAGATTCTGCATGTACTTTTTCCTGGCTGTTGTCATTGTGAAAGACTATGGACCAATTCTGTTTGGATGAATCTTTCTGTCTATGTATTCATCTTCAAGTGTACAAGTAATCAATTTTAAAAACATGTTCGCATTCACATCCTATCACAAATTTGAGGGAAAATGAAAAAAATTTACTTGCTCACATTAAAGTTAATGGAGTTGGAGACTTCCATCATTCTAAGTTACCAAGAAAATAACTTGAAGTGGGGGAGTTTGATGACTGTATCAAAATCTTCCTAATCATAGCTGACATCTTTTAAAGAGTGGATTCCTGCTAGGTGGTGTATACAGCACCACCAATATGCAAAAGAGCAAGAAATTAAAATGCCAGAGTTTCTCTTCCTCTCCTCTTTCGTACTTGCATAATGTATGAGTAATGTTTGGTTCTAAAACTCATTGAAGACAGATGACTTCAGCAGTTTTTAAGATGAAAAATGTATTTGATGTCTGCCAAAATGCATATTTATGCTATTATTCACCAGTATGTACACATCAGGTCAAATCCCTCAGTCTTACAAAACATGATATGAATGGTGATTTTTATTTCAGTAACAGAATAAGCAATTATTCCAAAAATGTTGCTGGGCAGGGGGAAACAAGTGTGTGAAAAGAGAGGAAGTTTAGTTAGTACTTTTACAATAAAATTTTCAATGCAAGTTTTAAAATTGATTCAGGGAGTTAAAAAGAATCTCGTGGATAATATCTCTTTTAGATCAACTTATGACAGATTTATAAATTAATGACATGTATAAATAAGTGGGAGATAGGACCCAAAAGTAAGAGGGCTATTTTATATTGTTTGTTGTAATTAATATATTGATTATGTATTTATGCTGACCTGGACCAAGTAAGTTTCCTTCTGCTTACAATTCTAGTAACTACTTGTTTCTGTTCTTAAAGCAAGTGCAGCCTAACCACTCTAGAAGAAATACACCAGATTTGAGATGAATAAATAGAACATGGCTCATTATGTAATAATACAATGAAAAGCAAGAAGAAGGCTGAATATGCATCAAAAATATTACAAAAGCCCTTATTTTTGCAAACAGAAATAGTTACCTTAAATTGCACTGAAAATAGGACTGCACAAACCTTTTGAGTTCATTTAGTTTCCCTGAAAGAGTTAACTTCTAATTATTTTATTAGCAATGCAACAAGCTAATAAAAATGGAAGCTTGTACTGCTTCGTAGCTAAGGCCTTCCTGACGCGCTCAGAGCCCTTTAGTTCTGCTGTTGTTTCTGTGTAAGAATCAATACCACAGGCAGCAATTATGTGGTGTTGTTTTTTGGCTAAAATTCCCACACATCTGGGATAAACAGATATTCTATTCGAACTTCCTCTGTTAACTCCACCAGTTTCCATGGAATGACTCTCTATATGCTTGTTAAGTAAATGATTGTTATAAGACTATGGAGACATGGTCGATCAAATTAACCCCTTTTGTCCAGCCTCCAAAATGGTTCCCTTCATTTGCCTAAATTCAGCTGCTTTGGGGAATTTTTTCAAGCTTGAAGGACTCTCTGGATTCATCACATTAGCAAACTGTAACCTGAGAAGAGGGTCTTTGGAGCAGCAGGATTTCTTTGGCCCCCAATTGTTTTGCTAATCAAGATTATTGCCACTATTGAGATGTGGAAAGATAGCCTAGCTGACAAAATTTGTCAGCTTCCCATGAAATAGTTCTGTCAGTTTAGTCAGGGTGCCGGCTAATATTAACATATAAATGAAGTCTCTCCCCCTCACCCCTTAATAGATGCAGAGAAAATATAAACACACACACAAAAAACCCCTCTGTGCTTAAATCAAACAAGCTTCTTTTCTCAGCTCTAGCCCATGTCCCTGGAAATCCTGTGAGTAGTGGAGCTAAAGGGAGGGGGGAGGGAAGCAGAATTCGCACAAAACTACTTTTAAGCCATAAAGCAGCAAAGCCCCACTCCCTGCTGATAGCAACAGGAGATTGATTACGCCTGCAAAAGTACAAATGGTTGCCTGAATGCAAGTGGCAGACCTCCAAAGCAGTGTGCTCTATGTGCTGGTTTTACATTTTATAGCAGAGGACTTGGATACAAAGTGGAAAAGTGGAACAGGGGGTATGAAAGAGTTATCTTTGCCCGGAGGTCAAAGCTGTGAGCGCCGTCCCCGCGAGTCTCAGCCCGGCCCGGCGAGGCGGCAGCGAGCGCAGCCCCGGCGCTGCCATCGGCCCCTCGGCGCCCCGAACCCAACCCCTCAGCGCCTGTTTTCTGCCTTTCACTCCGTTTTCTCATAATCAGAATACATATTGTATTTTCCAGCTGACCTACGAGGTGATATAATCTAATGCTCTTTCACCCACTTACACAAATTTTGCATTACTTTGTCAAAGGCAAGTGCCTTGCATCATTCTGGCGGCAACTCTTTCAAACCCCAGCTGTACCCGGATCATAAAAAAGTAATTCAAACTTACGTTTATTTTAATTGTAAATGGATCCACTGAAAGTTCTCTTAATCTTTTAGCCTGATTTAAATATAAATAAATTAATATCTCGTGATATTTGTAATCTGCAAGTCAGCAATATTGGCCTTTTGGTGCTAAATTAGCCCTTGAATGGTAACTGTGCAGCAGCTTTGTGTAGTTAGTGTATGCATCGGAGATGACTCTTCTAGCAAGTTCAATAGGCTTTGCAAAGCATAGCTTTAAATTGAAGAAATCCTTCAATCATGATTTGTTCTTGCTTTATGAGAAACAATCAGATTATTCCTTTGTGCTGAACTGTGACAATACTCTAAAGCGTGAATGAAAACTGGAATATATGTTCTCCCAGTGGATTACATCAGCCTTCTTGATCATTGGGCTAACATGAAAAATAGATTTAATGTGTAAAATATCTCTCATTGAAGAGAATATTTAGAAAATTACTTGGGAGCAGTTTGTGAGAACTTCAGAAGTAGTAAGTTAATGACAAAGCACAGCATTTGTTAAGAAGCTCAAGGCAGATCATTTCTGAAGAGTTCCAAGCAAGTAGCTAAGCTCCCTACTTCATGATTTCAGAAGATGTCATACAGAGTTGATTTCAACTTCTCCAAAGCAAAATATCATGTAAAATATTGCATTAGTTGCCCAGAATGTGGAGTTAAAGAAGCATAATCTAAACAGTTCCACTGGTACCTCTTGCCCCGAGTTCATGCAGTATTTGTGCTCCTTCCTTTGATCGGAACCTTCTGAAAAAAATGCCTGGGAGGCACAATATTAAGCATTGTTGGCAATAGGAAAGAGTTCAAAATAATCATAATAAAATAAGCAATCTTCTGTTAAAGTCATAGTCTGCTTAAAAGTTCTGATTTCAGAATCTTTGTGGATTTTCTGGATTTCCCTTCAGCTCAGTTAAGTTTGACTACCTTGATTCCCCCTCCCTCCTGTGACCTGACTCCTCTGCTGAAGAGTATGAGATGGGGGAAGGCTGAAGGGTATCTTGCTACCCACCGTGCTGTGTGTGGATGTTTTTATACAAACAAAAGGAGTAGTCTTTGTCCCAGGGAGTTTACAGTCTGGAACAGCTTTTAGTTATCTGTTGCAGTGTCAGTTCATCAAAACCTATATATTCTAAACTTTAAGTTCCTCTAGCTCTAGAACCTCTTGTAATCTGGCTTCTGTTACAAGCATCAAGTCTAAAACTTCATAGATACCTTTAAATAGTTAAAGGAATAATGTTGGCAGAAAGAAGTCAGTCTTGTGCTGAGCAGCTGTCTTTCAGGCCAGTGCTATCCAGAACTCGTGTAAAGTTTCCAGGAGTCAGCAAGACACACTTGGCCATACGCTTTGAAACCTCAATTTACTGTGCATGACTTTTTCTCGTGTTTGTTTCTGATCATACTCCTTCATTTTGCACCTGCACGACTTGTCAGGTGTATAGTTCCTCTAAGAAAAAGAAGTCCTGCCCAAAGGCCAGGGTGTGGAGCTTTCCTCCACTGCAGCAATTGCCCAGCTTGCAAACTTGCCTTGGAAAGGGAGCAGAATGGTGCTTATAATGGAGCCCTTCATACCTCGGGAGAACAGCTGCCTCACACTCCAGTGCACACAAACAAAACACCTGCTTAAACCAGAAAAACCAGTAAGCAGTGAGACTGGATGTGTGGTGGATGGTGTTCAGACTCTCTCTTTTATCTCTTTTGAAATGTTATAACATATTTTTCAGCATTTTGGTAATTTTGAAAAGTTGTGTAATTTTGTTTATGGAACCATTTTTTTTCTTCTCTTTTTGAGGAATAACAAAAACCACTGCTAATATTTTGCTTTTTGTCATTTGTAAAGTAAACCTCCTTAAGGTTGGTTTGGGTATGTGTCCTGCAAGTTTGGCTACCCAGCTTTTAGACTTACCTCAAACTGTATCACTTTAACTTGAATATGAGCAGCCTTTCATTCATACCTATCCTTTTTCGAGATACTGGACAGGTGCTGAATTCTGCTTAATTTGGTATTTTTCTCTTGCATGTTGTAGACATGAGTGTGTTTCTTTCACACAGTAACAGAGTTTCATCTGTCCTATTGAAGTGTAACTTCAAGGGTGCATCAAGAGTCTTTGTAAGGTAAATGGCATTTTGACATTCTAATTTTAGCTATACCTTTCAGTGTACCAGGCTGGGAGACAGAAATGGCTCTTCAGGAATGGCAGAAAGATAAGTAACTCCACTGAAAATTAGTGTATAACATTGATTAAAAGATGATGGACTTATATCTCAAGACCACCAATAAAATTCTGTAACTTCTCACTTTCTATTTCACTCAGATTCATCCTCGCTTCTTACAGATTTCCTTTGGTTTCAGCTGAAATGCCCATCAGTGCAGGGAAGCTCTCCATAATGGTTGTTGTCATATGGCAGCTGTTATCATTTGCACTTTGTTATACAAATTTATCATCTCCATCAGTTCATAATAAGCCTGACTGATACCATAAAACCCTATAATGCCAGCAACAATAATTGTCATTCAACTTGGATGTTGTAGAAGAGAGATTAAGGATTTAATGTTTAAATTTGAAATGAAATATTCTCTCACCACTATGGGTGGTCTCCTTCTGAAGCCTTGGTAGGACAGTGTAGTAGCACTGCCCAACGCTACTGCCTGAGCTAAGCATTAAATAAAAATTGTCCTCAGCACTGTCAGCCTTTAAATGTTCGAAGTTGAATATGCACATAGTGTGTACATTAATCAAAATAAATTTCTTCTTCCCTTTTTTATTTTTAGTTTTGCCCTAAATTTTATTGGTCTGACTTACTCTAAGTAATAAGCATAACTATTTTATTTAACCAAGGGAAATGAGTGGGAACAAGTTCCGACTGACAATGGCTCTCTGCTGGAACCCAGAGAAGCAAATGCAAGCAATGCAGTAAGGAAGATCAAACTTGTTACACTGCTGATATTCTAAGAGTTTGAACTCGGACTCCCTGCTGACCTCAATTTTACAATGATAATCATTTCCTAAAATGTCTTCATTTTGTAAATGAAGCTGTACCTCCCTCTGAAGTAGGGGTTTGCAAAGATTAAATCATTTACATTTCAAAGTGTTCATTTTTTTGCTAGTGTGAGAAATACTCAAGCAGGAAAATGAGTGCTCCTTTTAATTTTTGAAAGCTGGGAGAGCATTCATAGTGAAAATAATCACAGCCTATTACAGCAGCCTTGCTTGCCTGTTCCCACTTCAAAAGGATGAGCCTATCTTTTCCCCGCCCAGCAGTGAATGACCACTTAAATGAGTGATGGCTTATTAATACTATGACTCAGCCACTTCTCGATAAGGAGAACAATAAGGGGTCAAAGCTTGAGCATCCCTTACAGGAATTAATGAGAACATGTTGCTGGTAATTTGGTCTTTTGGAGATTACATTTAAATTAAAAGGTTCTTGTGTCACGCTTAATGGTAAGACTGGTGTTGTCACTATTTGAAATCCAGAGACTGCATTTTTGTCCTTTCTACCTGTATAATTCCATTGACTTTATTGAAGTTGCTTTGGGGGTTGGATACCATTTAAAGAAAAAAATCAGAGAAACTGGCAAAACAAAACCTTAAGGAAGTTCTCCGAAAGTAACCCCAAAAAATTGCACGCACTTATTTGGGCACAGTGTTGTTTTGAGAGTCAGGATGTATAATTACAAAAACAATTAAATGCACGTATTTGAGATATGTTGCATTAACATTTCTGCATAAGACCTGGAATTAATTTGTTGCCAAAGAATGTTTACTCTGAAGTTGTGTGAAAAACAAGTTACCAGGCAGTGTTTGTGCAGATGCGGGGGCCTTTTCTTTGGTTCCTCATCCTTCTTTCCATTAAAGACTAAGCACTTGGGATGTCTGGTTTTATTCTTAACTTTTATTTTTACATTTTATTATTGATATTGAAACCGTTGTTGTCACTTTGTAAAAAAGGCATGAAACACAAGGGTGGGGTCAAAGTTGTTTAAAGGAGTTAAATTGCTTATAATGTTGTACGTGTTATTAACTAGAGCAGAGAAATCCAACCTACAGTTTTTCTATTATCTGTTTCTTGCAGTTATGAAAATACTGCATTTAGCATCTTTTCTGACCTGAAACTAATGCAAAGATGGATTCTAGGTGGGATTACAAATATGAACCAGTGTTCGTTGTGCTAATTAGTGCATTGTGTGCTAACTAATGCACATTGCATTTTTAAGGAACTTTGAAAAGGTAGGAATCAAGTATTTATAAACATTTCAGACATAATTCTAAGGGGAAGTAAAAATTCAGCTGTTTTCTCATTGTGCAGTGGTATAAAAAATGTGGAAAATGTGACATATAAAAATAGGCAAATTGTAAGCATGAGAATTTTTATGGTCTTGATATCGGTTTTTTCAGATTTATCTGGAAGTCATAAAATAATTTGCTTTTTTTTTTTAACCTTCTGTCAAGATGATATTACTATATTTGATGGAGAACTTCTACAAATCTCTTAAGATATAAAACTGATGCCATGCTATAAGAAAAGCAAATATGGTTGTTCTGAGATTAGTTGTAAAACTTATGAAGTATTAATGGAAGAACATTTGTATACAATACCAATCCATAGATGAGATTCTCTGTTCCATACAAAAAATATTTAGCTTTGCACTGGAAAATAGAACAGGTTCTAGCACAAGTATACAAAATATTGAATAATGTCACAATGAACCCTCCTTATCAAGCATTAGTTCAACTAATGTGTGATTCTTGGGGAAATAAAATGTCATTTTGAGCAATAGCATCACCAGATTAGGAATTCAGAAAGTGGAGGGAGGCTAAGTCCTTATGGTGGCACCATGATGACAAATGACATGCTGGGAAAGAAAAGGGGCTCCTTCTCTTGTCTTTAAGATGGCTAAAAAAGTATTAAAAAAATGTGTTCTGCAAATGATCTCTTTCTGTATCTTGTTCCCCCATTTTTCATTAAAACGGTGTTTCTGGGTAGGTGAGATTGTCTCTGTTTCACCAGGCTGAGAAGATCCCTTCATTTTATGGTCAGCCTTTGCTGACATCTGTGGGATGTTCGAAATGCACTAGTTGAGTGCTTACAAGGACTCTGCAACTCAGTTTTCGTAGGACCTGTACGCCTTCTAGGCTCTTAAGGAATCAGAAGCCTTCTATGTCCTTTATCATGATCCTTGCTGGGGTGCCAGTGATCGGTTTTGTCCTTTGTTTAGCCAGTTAACCATTGATTACTCTGAGCCTACTCATGATGCAGTAGGCTTGTACATATTGCTCTTGCCAGAGGCAATGAAACTCGTCCCATTTGGAAATATAGAATGTGACTACTCCTTAATCAGGAGAATATTTAATGACTTGGAGTCTTAAACAGCCTTTCTGCTATGCAATAACTTTTGAAAAGAATGTGATCCAGAGCAATGAGGAAGAGTTGTAAAGCGAGGGGATGACTGGGGAGCCCAGTTTAGCTGGTGCCAAGGAGAGGGGCTGGCAGCCCCCAGCGCTGGGCACTGGGAAGCTGGAGCTGCCTGGAACTGCTGCCAGGCAGAGCCTCCCCGGGGGGCGGCTGCCTGGATGCAGGGGACTCTTGTTTTGTGACTAGTGACTGACTTATTGTTCCAGAGAAAATTGGCAACAAGCCAAGTAAAAGCCCTTTTTGTCCTTTACTCCCAACAGGGGACTTGGTAGTGGTTTGTCATGTGCCTGGGCATAATCCAGGCAAAGTCCCCATATGCAATTAAAATAGATTTTGCTACTGTATGTGTTTCTTAGGAAGTAGTACTCCAAGTTACGGGTGCTGCTCATTCTTTTATTTAATGTTTTTGTCTGATTTCAATGCTTAATTTTCCTGGGGATTGTGTTTGTCTTTTAATCAATACTCATTTTTCAATATCAGCACTCCTTTAAATAATTCCGGTAGTGTGTATATTACATAAAAGAGATATAATTTATAAATAGTAATGTCTATGAGTAGCCATCTCTCCCTAATGTAAATTCTGATATATGTCATGATCAGAAATATCCAAAGTATAGGTTTACCATTTAATAAAACTATTAGTAGCACATGTTTAAATCTCACAAATAAATTATATCCTTTCTGAACTGTCATCACAGTAGTCTGTCATCATTGGTTTTTATGCCCTTGTAGCCTTAGTTAGACTTTCATTTGTAATTTTAAAAATTATTATTATTATTAATCACTGTTAAGATACTTGAATGTAATAGACCTAATGGTGCTAGAAAATCAATCTTAGTTGTTTTTTGTAGCTGTTGTGCACTTTTGTGCCGTTTTGCGCAGTTTGAATACTGTGGACTTCTGGAGCTATCTTAGGTGATCATGACAGATACACGGCAGGCAGAGTCTCACAATTACTCACGTTGAGTAGTAGTTCTCCAGTAGATTATTTCTATGAAATTCAGGGGAACATTACAGGAAACAAGGGGCTGTGCAATGCACTTTAGCTACCTTTTCTCATGACAAATCTATGTTTTGTAAGGCAATATTAAGAATCATTTGAGGAAAAAAAAGTCTTTTGACAGAAAATATCATCTCCTTAAAAAGAGAAAGGTTCATGTAACACTCTTAAGTTCTAAAAATGGAACTTTTCTAGAAAAAAAAGATAATTGCATCCAGATTACAGTGATTGGTCCAAGGGAGCTGCCTCTGCACTGCAATATAAAATGCTGGGATTATGCCCTCCTATGTGCAAGCAAATTTTGAATTTCAGCTCCAGAAAATATTTCTACAGTACTGTAGAAATATTTCTGCAATATTTCTACGTTATCTCTGCATAATTGTAGAAATTCTATATTAAAAACTTTATAGGAGTAGTTGAGAAAATTGATACAGGAGGTGTCTAGGAGGGCGTTAGAATATTCACTGAGACTCTGCAAGGCAGGAGGATGCTGCCACATCTGTATGACTGATTAGGCCATATTAGATGCCTGTTTTTTCATTAAAACCTCAAACCATTCCTTTGTGTCTTGTGTAAGGGTAGAACTGGCTGGATGTGAGACTCAGGGAATAAGAAGGAAGTGGCATTCAATTCTGCCTTTTAAAGAGTGTCCTGGTTGTAAGTATCTTCAATAGTTGGTTGTTTCTTGTAATTTTAATAGATCAAGTAGCCTTACCTTGCTGTGTAATACCATTACTCTGCACCTGATGCCAGGTATTGCAAGAGGTATCACTTTTTCTGTGGGGGGAACACTCTGGATCTTATCCAGATTGCTTAACAGAACACTTTCATTAATGAAACAGTGCTGGCCATCACAAAGTCTGTATTCATGTTTTAATTATTTTAGCTCTCAAATTCTTTTGTTTATTCAGGATTGACTGTCTTAATGATATTGGAAGTATCATAGTTTCCAAAAGCATGTCTTAGCATTTCCCTTATGAGTAACTCTGAAACACTTAAATATTTTCTGCTTATTTAGATTTTATATCTCATAGGTCCTGATTACTCAACTGAAATATTTGACAGGGAAATGTCTGGGAGTGGTTTATTAATGAAATGTATATAGTCTAGGAGGTAGTGCACTGTTGCCAGATTCAGTGGGAATCCCAGTCTGACCTGGGGCTCTGTAAAAGTTGCTGTATGAAGTGCTCTGAGAGCAAGGCCCAGCACAAACCAGAATAATTTAGGTCCACTTGCCTATGTAAAATTCCTGCATAAATTATTATATTTCTCCTGATGCAACATACTCTCAGTTGTCATCTGATCGTGAACCATCTTCTGGAGCACACAGCCAGTTTGATTGTGGGACACTTAGTCCAGGTGGAATTTCTCCAGCTTGCTGGAGTCAGATTGTTGCCAGGGTTGTGTCCTGTATATAAACAGAGTAAAGAGATATCCCGCTGGAGATTTGATTCTCAAAAATTGTATTTTTTTTTTTTAAACAAATGGTATTTCTGAGAAATTTAGTAAAATGTTTCAAGATAAAAGAATGTTAAATATAGCTAGGAGTAAGAGAGCCGTATGTTGAAAGCATATCAGCTTTGAAACCATGCACTTAACCCTGGGACTCAACAAGATTTCACATTTTAAATAAAAAATTTAACTTCCTGAAAAGATAAAGTTCATTCATCTTGAGGGTAGCCTACAAAAAAATAAGGAAATGTGATCCATGTAGAAGCCCTTCACTCAGATAAGTATCTTTGACATTTGAAAAAAAAGAATATGATGTGTAAGGATAAGATGGGTCATATCCATTCCTAAAAAACTGTTGTTATACTTGTACATCAAAGTAGGAGTAAGGTTATTTTCTGAGTGGTTTTTTTGGCTAACAAGTAGATTATCTTACAAAACCATTGCCAGAAACATAAAATCTTTTTTCAATGGGAAAGAAATGTACCTTTTTAGCACTCCTATTTGAAACATTATGCAGAACACAGGCTGTTCTAAGTTCAATGCAAGTGTTATGCAAATATACTAGTACAAGTTTGGTCCATTAGAAGAAATTTATCTGGTTGGTTCTAAATTATATTGACAAATGTCAGACATTTGTGCTTAACACAGTATACACGTTTGTGCAACCATCATCTCTGTTCAATTGAATTGATTTTATTTCTTGCACAAACTGAGCTTTCATCCTGGAAAATGTTTTCCAGTAACACAAGGGCAGATCAGGAAATGTGTAAAATGGATCAGTGCCCAAAAGACTAAGTTGTACATCTATTCTTGGAAAAACATGAGGACATGTTTTCTTAAAAAGAAAGGCATAAATTACAGAACATTAAGTTTGTTTGGACTTACATATCGAGCTACACCATCAATACAAGTCCTCAGTGTGTCACTCACTGCAACTTGGAGGGTCTATTTTGAAGGTAGCTACCTAAATCTGCACACAAGGGCGGCCAGCAAGTGCCAATGGCACAGAGCTGTCAGCCTCCCTGGGGATTTTGCTGGTTCTCATGGAGGGCTCCTTGAATAATCTCTGTGTCAGCACAAGAGGGAGTTCCATCTTTGCTGGAGCTTGCATTCTATCAAGAGGCATTCAAGTTCTTGCCATTTTGCACTGTGTTTGAAAATGCTTTCTAGGCTGAAGTCTTACAGGTGCCATTGGCTGTGCCCAAACTTTAGAGCAGGTGCCCCTCGAGGCCCCAGTGCATTGGCCCCACCACAGCTCTGCCTGCTCAGAGGCCTCAGTCACCTTCAAGAGGGCACTCCAGATGTGTTTGTAGCCTGCTTAGACCCTGAACGATGCATTTGGTGTCCAACCCTTCATCTGTACCCAAATAAAACCTGTTGAGTTCACATTCCTTTTTCAAGGAAGCCCACAGCCAAGCTGTTGACATGCTGACAGTGCCTGCACACAAACTAGTCTGAAGCCCTTTTAGAAATCAGGTTTAGCTTTCCCCTTTTGTACTGGGCCCTCCATAAACCTGCTGTCACAGTGGAGAAACAGCACATGGAGCCATTGGTGACCATCTCTGAGAAACAAGGAAAATTTAGGGAATTGAGGGTACAACAATCTTCAGTAAAACCTGCCCACCTATTTAGTATCATAAATGCCTTTTGGAACAGTGTCGTGTTCATTTTATACCTTGAGAGAATCAAACACACCTTTGATTGCCTCATTAAGAGAGAAAGTAATATTTTTCAATAATATCCAAGGCATTTGTTTCAAACTGCTGGAGAATCACTGATGGAATAAATGCAATGTGTTTACATGATGAATGCTTTCTCTAGCGGTTACCCTACCTTCTGATGATTGAGTCTAACCCTCTTTAACTACTTTGACAAGATTATTGCCTGAAGTAACTTTTTTAATTAGCATTCTTGTTTGTTTACGTCTAGAGATTGAGGGGAGAAATAACTAAAAGCTTTGGAACAACTACTGAGTCTGCACTTGCTCTAAGATGGAAGAAAATAATTTTTAGTATATGTTTAAAATTATATAACACATTTCAGATGTTGGTTCAAATTACTGTTAAAATGACATTGAAATCTGGGAGTGTTTCTTGCTGGTTTTATCCTTTTAAAAATTTCCACTGTGCTTTTTTTCATCTTTAATTAAATTTCAATTCATTTTATAATAGTAATTAAAGTATTTACAGCAAGAAATTCTATCCGTTTGCAAAACAGCAATAAATTGTAACGTTTTCACAAACAAACAAACTTTTTAGAAGGCTTGCAAAGTCTTTATCTTGAATTTGTAAGGCACTGAAGGGTAGATTATCAGCTGGTATAAGTCACTGTCATTCATTAGAGTCAGAATAGTAATTTTGATTTACAACAGTTTAGAATTTGGCCAATAATGTAATTAATATAATCAAAACCATGTACAGACACCAGAATAAAAAATACCAAACTGTAAGGCAAGTAACCTATCTTACAATGAAAATAAAATGAATGTCCCAGGCTTCTTAAATCACTGTTTCATTACGTAGCTTTGCTTTCTATCATCTTTGATCTCCTTCATTTCATTAGAGCAAACTTCTTGTTAGAGGCATGACTGTCTTCCTATGAAACTGATCTCGCATTCAGCACTGATATCTGGTGGCTTTTTCCAGTTTTGTCTTTGGTCTTTTTATACAGCACTTAAAAAAAAAGTAAACACAAATTATTACATCATCAGTAGAGGAACATATGGCACATCCAAAAGTGACTACACAATAAATATGTTTCTAATAAATACTTTGGTGCTGAGTAAATTACAGAAGAGAGCAGACAATAAACCACCATTCTGCTATTAATGCCTTTTCTTAGCATGGTAGCAGTTATTACATTAGTTTAATCATAGCCAAGCAGTTGAGGTGCAGTAGCACTGCTTGTTACACCAGCCATTATCATCTCACTGTTACCTTGGGCTTTCCTCATCTGTTTTGTATTCACTGTATCTCTCAGATGCATGGCTTGCGAGCTTTCTTATGTTGTATAAAAAATGGGTGTATTTACGCCTCACAACTGGGCCTTGATATATGATTATGGCCTTCAGGTTTTTTCAAGAATAAATACTGATTACAATAATTTCAGGGCAATGGGAAAAAAATCATTTAGCCTCAGGATAGAACATTCTGTAAAAATTTTACCTTGTTTAGCTTGCATTGATTCACAGCTGCGTAGAGAAACAGAACAGAGATCTGTTAGAAGAGCATGGCTACTACATACCAATTTTAGCAGTTGTTGTATCCAAAGTAAATTCCTCAGTGTTATGTTCATGAAGTGATGCCAGTTTATTTGTGGTGTTTGTGAATTCTGAATATCGGGACAAATTAGGGCATTTTCAGTGCTCTCCCTTATCTGTAATAAAAGTAATGGAAGACCTGCATTTTGACAAACTCTGTGTTTAGGAGCAGATCCTTATACATGGAGTCTGGACAAATGAGGCTTCTGCAAATACACTGTCCCATTACAGCTTTCTAATTAAACATCAGCTGCAGGAAATAGTAAATTTAAAACATGATGACAATATTAAAACTTCCCGGGGAAAAAGGAGAGCATTGGAGATAAGGATGCAAATATCCTAATAGGAGAAATAGCACTAAATGGTTATGGTGACTCTAAGGCATTGTGCAACTATTCACAGTGGGCTAGAGATGAGAATATGAAAAAGATGAGTGTTCCAACATCAAGGGGTATGAATGACAAACAGATGCTAAACAGACAAATGAGCTATGGCTGAAGGAGGCCAGTGCTGTTGTATGCTGAGGGAAGAGAGAGGAGAGGAAGAGGTGGATAAAAAAAATATAGCCCCAGAGAAAGCTGAAAACCATGCTGAGAAGTAGTCTGGAGAAGATCACAGGAAACAGCTTATGGAATTAAAAACATTTGGGAAATTACAGCACTTAGGAGGAATTAAATATAAGAAAGTAATGGTCATCTATGAAAATAGAAACTTCAAAAAGGAAGGGACTGCAGCACAGAACCTGGAGGAGAAGAGCTAGAAAATCAGTAGATATGATCTCAGCATGAATAAAGAGAATCATGCTAAGGACCCCGTGCAGCAGATCAGTCTCTAGGAAGACCTTTCATGAACAGTTAACAAGAATCTTTGGCAAGAGAGAGCAAGGAAATGTCAGAGAGACAGGAATATCTGACTGAAGTGATGGTCTTACATCAGTCCCATCATGACTGGGAAGAATATGTCTCGGATATATATAGCATCTTAATTTATTTGAAATGGATATAACTTGTTTTTCACTGATACTTATTGTTAATTTGTTAAACATGCTGAGATTATGTAGATAAATATAAGCATAATTTACAAAGTAATGTAAATTTACATTTACAGTAAAGTAAGAGCAGTACTAAAGGAAGAAAAGTACTAAAATTGTGCAAATGTATTTTTTATTTTCCTGATGAATTAACCATATTGAAAGTATTATTTTTAGATTCAATTACCCATGCAAGCCAGTGGAAATATTTGTCCTGTGTTCAGATTTAAGAAATAGACCCAAGCATAGATAAGAAAATGAGTTCATAATGAGAACAGATGCTACAGAGACGAAAGATATCTTTAAAAATCGTGTATGGCTTAATCCCATAGCCATTTTCTGTGCATTTGGAGTCAAGCTTTTAAAAGTATTTAACAATTGTTCTGCTCAGCAGTGCAACATGTCTGGTGCAGAAGTTGCAGAGTTAGTGCTCACCTCCCTGCCTGTGGCAGTCAGGTGTCTTTGCCTGTGTGTTTGCCAAACCATTCCTGTGCCAAACATGACATGAAGTTTCATGGGAAACCAAGTTTCATCTCATTTCCTTTGTGCCAAAATCTCTAAAGTGTGGAATATGGGAATTAAGTACTAGAATTTCATTGAATTGGACGGGATTGGTACCTTGGTACCTTTGTACCCAATTTTAAGTGCTTATTTATCTGAACAAAGCTTGCTTGTTACTTTGTTAAAAGTTCTGTGAGACAATCCCAAAGCTCCTTAGGCTAATGTAGAGTAACTTCAGTCGAAGAAAAGTTTTCCTTTCAAAATTATACTGAAGGTAGAAAAAGTAGGTTAAAATTGCTTTAGGAATGGGTTCCACCTCCCTCAAATACTGGGCAAAAGAGGTGAAGCCACCGGAGAAAAGGAGGAGAGACCAGCTGGCTTGGAGAACAAAAGATCGTTCAAACCATGGGGGTGTAGAGGAAAGAAAGCTTTAACTGTGGGCTCTGTGAATGACGGTCCAAGTGTGCCCAAGAGCAGGACTTCAAATTCAGAGTGACAACCTTTTGTCGAGCGTGTGTGTGTTTGATCTTCTACGTGCCTCTGAGCCTGAGTGCCATGAGCGAGCTTCTCACCTTTTGGTTTTGTACATTCATGTGTGAGACTATGAATTATCTTGCCATAAAAGCTTGTTTTAAAGTTAAAAAATCATCAAATGCTTCTGTGATCATAGTAATGGTAATATCTTTCAGTTGCATTGCAGAATGGCTGTGCAAACTGAGCATCAGTGTGAAATACAAGAATGAATTCAAGAAATGTAACAAACATCAAAGTAATGAGAAAATTTGGGGAAAATCAAAAAATCGCATGAGCTAGTTGATTCTCATAAGTCTCCATTTTTGAGAGCAAAGTTGTAGCAAGTTTGTCAGGAAGACTCTTGCAGTAACTGATTAGAAGTTGACCTAGATATACTGCTGCACAGTAAGCACAGTTTGGAAATGCATATTAATGCAGTTGATAGTGGAAATAGCAGGATCAGAATAGGACAGAGAGAAGAAACCAGAGTCAAAAGTTGTTCTAAATTCCATATGTCAGCAACAAGTGCGAGGCAAACTAAGATTACCTCACCAACAGAAGCCTCACATGTTAAATGCCAAGTCATAGCCCCAAAATAACAGTCTTTCTTCATTCACTTTAGCAGAAATTTAGTGACTGTGCAGCTGGAGAGACAAGAGGAAACGAAACATTTCTCAGAAAATTTAAAGATAAGATACACGGGTGTTAATCAGGCAGTGTTTATATCCTCCTCCTTTGTTCTTCCCTGTACACTTTCCCAAATTAGAAGGGTGCCCTCAGCCTTCTGGCAGCAGGAGTATTGAAAAGAGAACTACAACTGGTCTTAGATGTTCAGCCAAGTTTAGTGCAGCAAGAGCCCTCAGGAAGCGGCATCTACCTATTGTAAGGAAGCTGAAGGTTGTTTTACTCCTAGAAGGACACCTTGTTCCACCTTATGTTTCTTCAGGATTTTTCTTAAACCATTACTACTTACAGCTTTGCTTCTGGGTAATAAAATCTCATTCCAGTCCTTTTGCCTTGATGATTCAGAAACCTGAAATGAAAAAAACTTGGGCTCTAGGATTCCTACTGGTTGTGCTGGGCTTGTGGCTCTTTCCTCATTCTTAAAGATGTCCTCAAGCCAGCAATACTTAACTAAAATTCTCTACATGTTCCAGTTTTGGGAGATGTAGAAGTCATCTTGACCCGGAGCTCTAGAACTGTGAACAATCTTATCTCTAGTTACCTGCAAAACCATCAGATATTTCTAGGCAGAGAATACGAGTCTCCATGGGCCAGCAAGGTGACAAATGGTATAATATGTTGATTGCATCAGCTTAATACAACCCCATTGTGTTCCTGGGTAACCTTTTTATTCTGAATGCCTCAAGGTGCACTCTAAATTTTTGTGCAACCTGCAGCTTAATTCTGTATTGCTAATATTGAAAGTGTCATTTTTACAAATTTTACAGAAAAGTTCTCATATTCTATACACTTGAGTAGAAAATAGGTAAAGAATGAGGATTTCTAAGCCTTTTGAATGCAGCTTATTGTGGTAACTGCATCTAGTTATGATATTTTTCTGTATGGATTCATTGTTATTTAAATACTCCATGGTGATGGGTTCTGTGCATGTGATACAGGAGTGTTTCTAAAAGTAGTTGTCATTGTGATCCATTGGAGTCGAGCTAATGCAGTATCTATCCCATAAAGTCTGGGATTCATGAGACTACAAAATAATTATTGAGATAATAGTGTAAAAAATGGGCAAAACCAAATTATGTAGGATTAGCTTTGATAAAATTTTGTTCCATAAAATTAGTTTTTGAAGTAGAAATTTACTAGGTTTAGCATATAAGTAACTGCTCTGCAAAAGTATATTTTCTCAAATTAAAAATACTTTTGTTACAGAATTGGCTACAAGTGCCTTTTCTTATCTCTTATGGTTTGCAGTACCATGTAAATTCATAACTCAGAGGAATGGTGTAATTCCACATAATGAATTGCATGATATACTGAGCCAGTTTTAATGTATCTTAGTTTGAGAGAGGATTTTATTATTTTTTCCAAATATTATTTTGTTGTTTCAACATTATCATAAAACCTCATTCAGATAACTCTAAATATCTCCTTTAAAGCTTACACAGGCACCAGAACTGAGGGGATATGGACACAATGCAATCCTTAACTCACCCCTATTGTGCAGGAACAGAACAGGAGCCTCAAAGCTGCTGGGGGTCTTACATATCTCATATGTGCTGGAACAATGAAACAAATTATGAACAGGGCTTAAGGCTCAACTCCGAATTCTTGCCTTTGTGAGTTTGTGTCTCATGCATGGAGAGCATTGATTTTGCAAGGTACTCTGAGATGTGGCCTGTGTGTCTGTGAATAGAACCAGATGGATTATTTTCTGAAGTTTGACATTGAAGACAGGGATCTCTTCTTCTTTGGTCTGGCACTTCTATTAAGTCTGCACATGGAGGATTTATATATTAATTCATTAATTTCAGTAATAATGTATTTATACTGATAAAAGCATAATTGCTGATCTCACACACTGCAATGCCATTCTGTTCTGCTTTAAACTGTGCTAGGATAAAAAATGCAATTACTTTAATGCACAGAATCTAAACCCACCCAATTTTAGACTGTGCTGAAGAAATGATTTTAAGGTGAAAGGTGCACATTCGGAGTTATTTCAGAGAGAAGATCTGAAGTGGTAGCTGGTTTTACAAAATGTTTCGAATGTGTTGAATTGGCCAGCAAAAGAAATCCTTGGCTGATATCATGACAAAAGATGTGCGAGTGTTCACGGCCCCCGAGTCCCACCAGTGAGACCGAGCCAGGTTACTCGAGATGCCATTGAGTTGAATCTGCTTTGGATAACCTCTGTGGGTTTACTCCAAGAGGAAAATACTGTTCAGCGTAACAAGCTAAGCCTTTAGCTGTTCAGAAAACAAATGCTGTATTAAGTTTAATTACTTCAGCCACCTACTGATGATCTGAAAAAATCTTTTAACAAACCAAGTGTTCTCAGCTTGGCTGTTGCCTTGGCTGCATGATCTTTCACTGTACAGCTGTGTGGAAGTGCAGCAATCAGAGTTTAGAGTATTCTTTTGGCAAGTCATGAAACATAGAAGTAATTCCTCTTTATGCTCCCACCTTAAATTTTGATTTGGTGACATCGATTTATAAAGATGATCTGCATCTGCCTCTGCCAATACAGAGAAGTGAACAGAAGGGGAAGGTGTCATTACAAATAAAAGAGGTCAATAATTATGGACCAAATCCTGCTTTGACTGAAGTGACAGAAATGGCATGGCTTTCAGCAAATTAATAGTTGCAAATCACTGACAGTAAACCCTAATAAAATGTTATTTCTAGTCATAAGATTGTTCACAGTTCATATTTGTATGATACAAAACAAACTTGGAAAATCCTTAGCATACTTTGTGTTTATAGGAATGGCACTTTTTCAGACTACTGTGAGGAAACGATGGTGTTTGTAAAAGATCAACCACTGGTATTCAATGATGTGTATATGTCATACAGGAATACGCATGGTTGCATACCCATCAGCAACTGGATGCTGTTCTCACAAAACTCAGTGTTATGTCTTATCCCTGATTCACAGTCCTGTGACTCTGCAATGCAAGTTTCTCAGAAAGTGAAAAATCAGAGTGGATACCTTGACCCCTCCTCTTTCCTAAGTAGAAAGATTGAACGCCAAGAGGTTTTTTGGGCCTTGGAATGTAGTAAGTGTGAATCTTAAAGCCACCGTAGCCATTCTCCTAAGGAGTAGGTGCAGGACACCTGTGTATGGCTTAGGGAGATCTGCTTCCCTGGCTTCTTTCAGTGTGCTTTATGCACATGGGTGGAACCCACTCAGCACCTTTCAGAATGCCAGGTTTGTACAGTGGGATGCTATTAACTGGACAATTGGATTATTTTCCATTTTTAGAATAGCTACTGCATTTCAGAGAAGCAGAGGGAAGCTCTTTTAGTTTTGTTTTGGTTACGGCTACATGACAACATTTTCTCAACTTCTTAATAGAGCTCACTTTCTTACAAGAGAAAAAAAAAATCACTGGCCTGTTCACAGAAAAAGAAATGTCTGGTCTCAAGGCTTGTGTATTCACTAGGGAGGTTGGACTGTGCTCCAGCAAACAGAATTAATCAGCAAGTCATTGCCTTCCAGAAGTAATGTGTAACACCTTGTTTTGTTTCTTGGTTCAAAAGGCACTGTCACTGTTGTACACCAGTGTGGGTTTTTTTTTAAAGGCTATAATTCATATGCAAACTAAGCAGGGATTCATGATTTCATAATAAAATGTTGAAACGCTTTGATCATGAGCTGGAAGGAGGTGTGAAACAGTGCTTCAGAAACAGACAGATATTTGTGTAATCAGCCTTTATGTATTGCCAGTTCAGAATAATAACATATAAAAAGCCCCAACTTACCTCATCTGCCTGGTACAGCCAAGGCATAAATAAAAGAGAACAATGGAATTACTATTACTCACTCACTGAGCCCCAGCTACATCACTGTATTCTTTATAATTGCTGGCAAGAAGATTAATGTTTTGTTAAATATCAGAGTAAGGTCACAAGGGGGCTTGCAGGGCTGTCTAAACATCTAGGTTTTAAACTCCTTCCTTCCTTCTTTCCTTCTTTCCTTCCTTCCTTCCTTCCTTTTTTCCTTTTCCTATTTTTTGAAATTCTAATTTCACAGAGATGAACTTTCACCATTTCCTTTAATTATTGTGACTTGTACATTTTTGCATTTGAAAACTTTTGACAACACAATAAATGAGGACAACAATTGCTGTATTGGCTGATAAAGCTTAATCACCATACTGATAGGATGATGTAAAGGTTTTGCTGTGTTAGAAATAGACCCGACTTATATTTTGCCTTTCATGTCTCTGTTTCTTCATGCCTCTTAGTTCTGTATCTAAATTAGGATTTTTTTCTCATTATATTAATGCTGATTATCCTAAATGACAATCTTTTTGGTTTTAAAAATGTCTTTCTAAATGTCTGTTAACTTATAGCTCGTGAACATAATGACAAGAGCAGTTCAAGTGAAAATCTCGTAGTTTTGCAGATTGAGGAGATTTACACCCTCTGCACCTTCAGGTACATGTACCTGATGTTACTAGCTCCAGTTTCAGATCTTTTGCAGCAAACAGGTATTGACATTTTCTCTTTGTACAGATAAAACTTTATGGTTACCAGTCTCTGATGCCATTCCATAGAAATAGTCAAAGAAATATTCCATCATAAATTAACTGATTTTTTTTTTTTTTGAGAAAGTAAAATATCTGATCCATATGGTAGAACAGCTTTAGTTGGAAATGAATGTTCACATAAGAGATTTCTGGTAAATATAAACACAGTTGTTTCTGGTGAAGGAGCAAAGAAATTACATAGTCATCTTAATCTCTTGTTTAGACTATTTCCAGTCATTTGCAAAATGCAAATATCTTGCTCATTTGGCTCAGATTATCCTCCAAATTATACAGGAGCAGTCTGGGCAGCAGCAACCAGTCTCATACTAAAATGGTAAGTGTGTTTTTCAGGCTAGCCCCAGATCCATCCTTTGTAGAAGGACTCTCTCAAACGGGTGCTTTTGGCCCTGGAGGTGCTCGGTGTTGGGCCAGCTTGAGGACCTGAGTGCCACAGGACCATGCCATGCCACTCCCTCCCTCCCATCTCTCTGTCACTTCCAGAACAGAGGGGGGCTTTGATGGGACCAGTAAAGCAGAGAAAGTTTTGTATTAAAGAATTCTTACTTCCTGGCGTCATTTGCACACTAACACTGAGAGGGCTCCTTAACAAAATTATGTCGTTAGAGTCCATTCGTGTTTTTTAGTGGAACAGGTCTTTTCTCAAAGAGGGGTAATTTTATGTGGTATTACTGATTTTATGAATGTTATCTTCAGTTATCTAATCTTAAACAAAAAGAAGGACTTCAAAGATAAATGTATGGACAGCAGTGGTGAAAATCATACATTTAAATCCTCCCACTTTGCATAGAATTAGCAGTGCTGCAGAGAACAGAATAAGCAGTTCACAATATCTCAACAGCTCTGACTGGCTTCAGAAAAAAAGGTTTAGCAATCTGATCTAAAGGAGAAAACAGATCCAAGAACCCCTGTTCTTGATCCAGTTTAATCTATGACTCTTGGGAAAAGTGTTTTGTTCTGTCTTACTCAGTTTGCCTGTTAGAAATTAAAAATAATGAAAAATCTGTTCCTATTTTCCTAGAGGTCAGTCATGAAAATACTGCATGATTAATTATATACCAATAGGTGTTAAAGTGTTGCTGTAAGAATCCTATTCTCTACATTCCTGAATGTGGAACTGTGAAAATTAGCTGTGGAAAATTAAATTTGAGGCCTAGATTGACTAATATTGAAAATACCCTTCAGTTTCATCATTTCTTCATACCCTTCATATCACCATTAGATATACCAAGATGTATTACCACATAATTGAAAAATTACTGCCGTTCTTCCCTTTTGTTACAATCCACTGGAATTCTAAGGACCAGGAAAGGAGCCTAGAAGGAGTGTGAGGGAATGGAATTTGTTAAAAATATTTTAAAAAATTAAAATAAGAAAAAGTAAGACCACTTGTGGTTCATTTAATTTGTAAGAATTATGAGCCATCACATTATTGTGAACTAATTACTCCATAATTTCCATTTGTAGCTCTCCTCTGGAAACATGAACGCTATTCCCATTTGTATCAGCCAAAGATCTGGTGCAGTTTTCTTTCCTTAGCAACAAGTGTAGGGAAAAGTATGGCCTGGAGGACTTGGCAGTCTTGCGCCTATTTTTGCAATAGAAAAATTACTAAATATCAATCAATAAATGTTAAACTTAAATCTGTCCCCCCGAAGTTGCAGCCTCAATGGGCCTTGCAAAAAGCCAGAGTGTCCAATGAGAAGAAGTTTTTAAGTTTTAGCACCGAGTGTGGTTGATACCAGGTTCTCCTCAGGGAACAGCTACAGGTTTGCACACTCTGCTGTTGCAGTTACGTGTTCCCCTACCTGTTTTTGATATGGTTTATATAAAGAGGGGAGCTGAAGCCCAAGCCTTTGGAGGCAAAATAAATGAAATAGGAACACAATTACGGGGAGCAGGTCCAGTTCTTTTGTTCTTGCTTAGTGCTAGAAACTGAGACTTTGACAAGATTTTTAGTCTTACTTTTAAAATATTCAACTCAGTACCACAAATTTCAAATAAAGGGTTTCTTACAGCTGCCTCTCTCAGAGATATCAGTGAGATTTACTCACCAACCCTTGTCAGTCCAGGTCACATAAGTCTTAAAACTGCCCTTTATTACTTGCATGTGCTTGATCAAGAAGCTCATCTGTCCAAAGTCCTTTATCTTTCCTCGCATCACATTTCCTTCCTTGTGCAGGCTGCTTTGGTGATGTTTCTGTGACAATCAGGTCACTGAAATTGTTAATGAGATTTGAAGAGGCAGAACCTAGGTTTTGCCAAAATTCAGGGGGGTTTTGAACTAAGCCAAACCTGTGGACAATCAGCTGAGACCTACAACCCTGAGTTATGGCGGTTCTTTTAATCCTGGCTCTTGTCCAGCTGACTCCTTAACCCACCCACCAGTAAATATGCTTCTTAACTGTCCTTAGTGGCTCTTTAACATAGTGTGGATAAATTTCTTCTCCAGTTCCTCTGGAGTGGCAGGAGGCAAAGCACTCTGCCACTGTCCTGCTGTGCTAAGGGTCCCTGAAGGGCAGCTTCAGTCCTTCACACAGCAGATTGGAACCAAATTCTGAGAACCCTTGAGCACCAAGTTTTGGCTTGAGGTCTTTTATACAGTCAAGAACAAAAAAAAGAAGTTGGTGACCAAGTCAAGGATGGGAGTTATTTTTCCAGGTTCATTTTCTCAGCTCTAAAAATGATGGATACCCACAAAATGCATGTTTTCCTTGTACATGTAAAAAATTGAATTATTGTAGTTTAGTTGTGAGAGTTTTTCCATTGATTGAATTCAAAGTATTTGAATGGTCAATAAATTAAAGTATTAATTGGTGAAATTAAACAAAACATAGTAGAACATCTTTAATATAGACAACCCTTTATAATTTATAGACAGTAGGCACAGCATTTGTATACGTAGAAGTATGTATGGTGTGCATAGGAGAAAAATAAGGTGGAAGAAACAACCGTAGAAGCTCTTTATTAAAGACACTTGACACATTAAAACTTAAAAAGTTAAAAGACTGTTCAGGTTAAGGACCTCTAAAAGGTGTTAACATGTACAAAAAACAAGAATGTGAAATTAATTAGTCTGGCTTTAAAGGAAAATTTTCTAAAGGCTGGAGTTATTGTGACTTACGTTGGGAAGCTTTGAGAAAGAGTCTTACTGCTTATTTGTTGATCCATGCAGCTGAACTTAGTGTCCTTGTTTGTAACCTTGTTAATTCAGACAGATGTGATGTCATCTCTCCCTGCTCCCATCCCGCCTCTCTCTGCTGCAGTTAAGTTAAACCACTGGAAAGGAGCAATCAGGAGCACAGAAGAGTTCCATAATTGAAAATAGGTGCATTTTTCAGTTGAACATTCCTGCAATTGGAACTGAAAACAAAAGTGAATATGCAGCTTTGCTCCTGGGAGAACAAGAATGGGAATTATTCTCTAACTATGCCTTTTCTATGCAGTTCAAGTCAGTGATCATATTTTAATAAGTACCATCCCTCCATTATTTCTAATACTTTTAAGTACAAAAATGTTACTGTGTCAACTTTTTTTCTCAGGTTACCTGTGAGCAAATAAGTTGTTAAATGTCTGGAAGGGGGGAGACACTATAAATATCAAAGGTAAGAACGAGAAAACTCAGAAATACAGTGTGCCAGTGATAGACTTCAGGCTAGAATCTACCAGCAGAAAACATCTTTTTAATCAGAAGACAGCACTGGCTTCTGGGATTCTATTTTGCCAATCACTTTGCTATAGCTGCTATAAGTAAATAGCAAAGAAAACAAGAAAGACACTGACAAGCCTGGAGTGGGTTCAGCAAAGGGCCACCTTGAGTGGCCCAGGTGTTGGGTCTTGTCCAGCTTGGAAAGCACAAGGCTTTGGTGGGACCTCTCAGCAGCCCCCAGTGCCTGCCAGGGGGGTGATGCAGTGACCTGGTGAGCAGGGACCTGGTCACAATTATGGAGTTAAAAGTAAGCTGAGTTTTCCTTTTGAAAATATGTTAAAATATGATCATGCAGTTTTCCTTATATTCTAAACTAGTCAGGGAATCCAACTCCATCTTTCAAAATGCCATGTTAGGACATGAATTAGCAAGTAGGGTGTTTTAATTAGAGATAATATCCATGAAAATTCTATCATTGAAAAATACAGCCTTGAAGCTTATGTGCCTAAACATTGACAGTGAGGGTTCTTAGTTTATTGATTAATCTAAATGTAAAAGACAGGTTACAAAAACCTATTAGTAAGCTCCCTGGGAGTGTTTTCTTCTTATATTTTTGTGTGTGATTATATTGATTTTTATATGGCTGATTTGCCTCCGGAGACACCTGTGTATCCCTCAGATTCACCTGCAGGGCCGCATTTGGCTCTAAAGTGTGATCAACGTCGCTGTTCTTGATGAGGCACGTGGTTCAGATTGCACAGCAGCTGCATTACTTAGGGCTCTGTGTATCAAAACTAATTTATCAGTAAAAAATCATTTTTTTGCTATTTCAGTCAACATGGTGAAAGACATTTGGTGGCAACTTTGCAGAAGCTGGGCACACACATACCTTTGAAATCCTGTGGTATTCACTGGAAGGTAGGACGAGTTTTAGCGCATTGGGAGGTGCTATTGGCAAAGCCCATAGTGATGTAAATCAGACATTGAGATGGCAAGTATATTCTCTTAATTATAAACAAATTTACTAGAAAATCTTTTATTTCTGGTTAACCCTTAGATTGAACAAGAAATTCTGAAATGGAAAAGAGGTACATAGATCTCTTCCACAAAGATGGACATGACCTGGGTTTTACCAAGTCACAGCTGCCCTTAGAATCTGGCTCTTTGAATGGACTGGTAGGAATAAACCTTAATTTTAGTTGCAAGACAGGCTGGACAGCTTTTATATCTGTGAGCAGCATTCAGAGGGATACTGTGACAGGCCCTAAAATACCATAGACCTCCAGCAGTTTAGTTTGCAATGGTCATCACATTACTTCTTTCATAAGGTCAAACTTTACAACCCAGTCACTACCTCTAGAGTTATTATATCTGTTTCATCTTTCCTGTACATGAATATGAGAAATACTCTTGCAGAATTACGGTTTGGAAAAATTGACCATGTGAAATTTAATTTGTTAAAATGCCACAAAATACACTATTTCATGTAGGCAAAAAGCAACAAGAACTGCAAATATTTTTTTAAAATAATAAAAATAAATAAAAACCAGTCTAGCTGCTGAGAAGAAGATAATTACAATGAAGGATAAAAGAAAAAGAAACAGTATTATTAACTACTGCAGGATAAATAGTCTTTAGCATTCTGAACATTAAATTTTTTGCCTGTCACTCCATGTACAGAAAATCCAAAATAAAAAGAAGTAGCAAAATTATATTGTAATAAGAAGCTCAGGAATAATTGTTAATGGGTTACATGGGACAGCCTTTTGAGTCTTACTGTGCTCCATATTCACTTACATTGTTCTGTACTTGAGCAGGAGGAAATATTTTTGTCCTTTTTTCCTCACAATTAACAACATAAGGAATTCAGGGGATCTGCCTGCCCACGCGTGATGAAAGGCTGCAGGCTCTGTGACTCCCCATGGTGAAAGAGTGTGACAAAGTCAAAAGGAAAAGAATCAAGCAGGTTGTATTGATTCAAGGTGGTCTGAGACCTTCACTGATACAGAACTAGTTGAAAACGTGTGAGAGGAATAGCAGGAGGGAATGAGGGTGAGGACAGGAAACCTGTTAGGGTTAGAAAGGGCAGATCTGCAGGCAAGCCTCAAAATTCCCCCGTGTTTCTCATGTGAATTATTCTCTCAGCATCACCAGCTCTGTCTGGAGGTCCATGATTTCCTGAACCCTGCAGGCTGGCAGGGAGCAGCCCTGGTGCCAGTGAAAGCCTCTGCTCCCCCACTGCTCCCGGGGTCTCGGGGCTGCAGCCCCCGCGCAGGATCCGGCCGGCTGCCCGGGGATGGGATGGGGTGTATGTTACTGGGTGTGCACACTGGAGGGTGCTCGTATTTAGAGAAGAGGGAGCTCGTTGTGGTGGGGTCCTCTCGCAGGCAGGGAGCGAAATGGAAGAGCTGAGCTTTTGGCATCTGGTCGCTGTCAGAGAGCAGGCGGTGACTCTGTGGCGCTGCTCTGACGTTGCTCATCACCCAGGCTACATGAACTTTAAGTAATTTTTTGTGCTTATTCAAAAATTTGAGCTCAGCTCATGATTTGCATTGCTTGTATTACACATGCTTAATGTACCTATATGCAAGCCTGTACTTAAATGATTTTCTTATTAGTGTATTTCTCCTTGTTTATATGTGTATTTATTCGTGTTTTCCTCAGGCTATTTTGAATGTCATTGGGAGTTAAAGATGATGTACAGCACATTCCAAAGAATTGTAATATAAGACAATAGAGCATATTTCTTCCATGCCTGAGTATATTAATTCTTGCTTATATAAGAAAATGCACAAAACAAATTGTAAACAAGGAATCAGTTGGAATCAGATTATGCATGAATGACGATATGCAGCCTCAGATAGAAACAACCAAAAAAAATCAGGTTTAACTGCTAATGGGTTTAGGAAACATTTTTCCTTTTCAAAGGAAATTACTCAATGGAATAAAAACATGCTTTTTAAAATAGGTGGATTAGTTTACCTTTTGTTCCAAGATAAATAAATAATCATAAATACTGTACTTAGCATTGAAAGAGGTATAATTCTCTCACACGTACTTGTCTTGGTGATGGAGTTTGACCTTGGCATTGTGACACTTATGTCTGTTTTCTTTAAAAACCTCTTTCTGGGTTTTATGGCTGCTCCTTTACCTGCAGTCCTGCAGTTTGCTGGTCACTGCATCTGATTCAAAGCATAGGAAATTCAAATTCATTCAAATCAATGGGAAAATTCTTTCCAGTGTCACTGGGTTCTTGTATCAGGCTCTGATTTGATCTGATCTTTTTGCCCATAAAGTTCATTGCAACACTTAGAAGACTTCAGTGTCTCTTCTGGCCAGCACTTTTGTGTGTCATTATGCACCTCCAGTCATTGTTCACTTTTTTCATTGACTTTTCCAAGTCTGTCACAACAGAAAGGTTTTTCCACATGATGATATATTTTTTTGAAATATAGTTTCAAAAAGGTTGTAGAGTTGCTTTCTTTTTTTAGGCACCAGTAACATATAATTTCTTTCCTGCCTGCATGTTTTTAACCTTAATGCCAGAGGATAAGAAAATAAATGGCATTGTATTTACATTTCAGATTCAGTTTAAGTGTGTGAGTGTGGAAAGAGAATTTTTTCCTTTTGGTTACATGAATAAAGCTCTATAAGTGTTTGCAGGATTGAGGTTTTAATTTGTAACCCTGATCTGGCTGCACGAACAATTCTAATAAAGTTTAATGAACATTATTAAAAGTTTATATGCAGGCAAATAGGGTTGCACATTTGGAGTAGTCATTACTACCCTCCAAAAGAGAAGTGGCTTGAGGTAGCTCCAATTTTCCATTCACAGAAATAGGGGCATCAGGACAGTAAGGAGCAGAACAGGATCCCCTCATCTTCCAGATGAAACACAACAGAACAGTTGGGGTTTTAACAGGAACCAGAAGTGCTTCTTGTGCAAAGAACAGACTTCCATAGAATGTTATTCAGGTTTACACCTGAGGCATAATGCACGTGCTGCAAGGTTCCAATTCAGCAGTTTCAGAGTGCAGAGAGAGAGCTCTGGCCAGAGACCCAGCCCTGTCACACTGCTGTGCAGTGAGGAGGAGCACAACATCCAGGTTCCCTGGTGTGCACCAAGCCGTGTTGTGGAGCTGTTTCTCGATCACTTACTAATTTTGCTGTCTCAGTTGAGAAAATATTGCAAATACTAGTAAAAGACTTTCATGGAAGCCAACTTACCAGTATAAAAACTGCTTAGCTTCCCTCCTTCATTGCTTTGGCTTATCTTTATCGTGCATAACCTGGAACAAAATCATACTGTAAGGTTTGCTCAGCAGAAGTTAGCTCCCAACCCAAGTAGTTATTCCCGTGAACTGGGTTCTTCACCTGTGGCTTCAGACTGAATGTCTGAGACAAGAGGGTCTGACCTGGAAGAGATAATCATGTCAATAAATTGATTTTTTGAAAAATCTCATTGGTTCCAAGGGAGGTTAGTCCTGCAAATGAAGTTACTCGTGTACTTAACTCTTTGCTGGATCAGGTATTGTAAACTCTCTGGGGGAGGACCCATGTTTTCTTTTATTTGTCTGTAAAGTCCCATGTATACCTATGGCACTGTATAAATAAATAATAATAATAGAAACAATAAAAACCATCTAGGGATTAAGCAGGCCTTTTAAAGAGGCCAACTGTTCTTCACATAAATCTTGGATCTAATTTGAGCTCTAATAAGCTCCATTTCCTGCTTTTCCAATATTTCTAAGCCGCGTTGCAATAGCTATCTTTTTTTTTTTTTTAACAGGTGTTTTAAGAGGGCCCTAAGGCAAGTATCTAATCAACCTAATGGAATTTTCCATGCAGTTAAGTGTTTTATTCAGCTCAAAACATTGTCTTTGATTAGACTTACCACCTTCCCTTTTGCCCTTTTACATTATTTTGGCTGGCTCTGCAGGTGGAAAAGCTCCATCTCCACTGCAGCTCCATCATGTGCGAAACAGCCTCTGTGTGTGCCTGCTTGGTTGCCTTTGAGCTAAAGGAGAAAACTTCGGAGGCAGCTCCACAGTCCCAGCCTTGGATGGTCCATGCCACGTTGTAGCTTGTCCAAGGTACTTGGTTTGTAGTGAGCCAGCTTGTATCCTGCCAGTGACCCCATGCTGCTGACTGCCATCCAGGCTAACTGTCCTGCAGGACTTGCCTGGACTCTGGGCCAGGCTTTGGAGTCTTGCTGAGCCCTGGCTGCCGAGCTTGTGCTGCGTCTGAACTGGATTAATTAAAGCTGCCTCACGTATGCCTGTGAGAACCACGGTCCTCTTAGGCGGCAGTGGAGGTTTTTCTTTAGAATGTGGCTGGCTCAGGTGCTTTAAACAAACTCTTTTACCCTCCCAACCTTCTTTGTAACTTAGTTTTCTCAAATGAAAATTGGTTTAAATCATATGAGGATATAACTCATTACATTATGCTTAATATTTTCCCACCTCCTGAGGTGTTGTGAGGATTTTTAAAGTAATATTTATACAGCATTTTGAAGATAAAAAGCATTGCATAAGTGATAATTATTATCTACATTTATTTTCATGCCTCAGTTGAAACATCTTTTTCTCTTTGTCTAAGGTACTTAATTTTTCTTTCGCCTTCTTTTTTTCTTTTTTTTTTAATTACTGTGTTATTTAACTTTGAGATTTCGGGGTATAATTTTGGAGAAGAAAACTGCTGTACAGATTATATTGTGCTGTGTCAGATAGTTCTTCTCTTTTTTGTTTTTCATCCCATGATGAACTGATGCTTTCACTGATCCAATCTGCAACCAGAGGTTTATTCATGCCAGAACAGAAGAATAGTTTGATTGTTCAGGAAATCAGCCAAGACTCAGAAGGCCTAGATTTTCTCCATTCTGATGCAGGTTTCTTGTTTGACATTGGAAAAATCACTTAATTTCTTCATGTGTCAGCTGGCCATCTGCAAAGCAGAAATGGTGCCTCCCTACTGTGTGCTGGGGTTGTAATATTACTTTTCTATATGAAGCAGTGTTCATAAGGGTGGTAGGAGAACCAATATACATCAAAAGGCATTTTTGATCTCCTGTGTGCAGATCACTTGTAGATCCAGTGACTTACAAATGGATATGGGGCCTGTATTTCAGAAATACATACTAATTTAACTCTCAATTAACTATTTGGTACTTTTTTATTCATAATGTTGTATTTATGTTTATATTGTATTTATTACTGCTATGTTTAGTTATTAAAGAAGACTGTTTCTATCTTCTTTGGAAAGAATCCGTAAACAATCTTTCCAAGATAATTAATGGGCATATCTCTATGGTCCCTGTCAGTGTCTGCTTTCCTAAAAGAAGATACATGCAGTACTTAGGGTTTGGCCCCCAGAAAAACTATGGTGAATTTGTTTCTGTAAATTTTGTTTTGGATATGTATTTCTGTGATTTTGTGCCAGATACAAGCAGCCATTTTATTCCGTTACCTGGAGACTGTTTGTTCTTGCCATGATGTGCAAAGGCATATTTTCATCTCTTCTCATATCTTCATCCATTTGTGACAGTGATTGCTGCTGGTGGACTTTATATTGGTAATTAGATGTAGAAACCTATATGCTCATCCTCCTTTCTAGGAGGAAGCTGTTATATTCAAGTTATTCCCTACTTTAAGTAGTAGGGGGAAAATATGAAAGTATTGTACAACATATGATCAGACAAAACCTTCTAAACATAAACACTCCTGCTTTCATTACTTTCTTGATCAGCATGCAGTGCTGAAAAGGTGGCAAAGTGGAGATAAAAATTTATCATATTTTAACTGAATTCAGTTATGCTTTTCAAATGGTTCTTCTATCCCAGGGGGAATGAACCATGGCAAGATAATGTTACTTAATAGTTTTATTTCTAAAATGCACCTTCTTTTCTCTGTGCATGCAAGTGCTTTACAGCTTCAATAAAAACCATTGTGAAACAGATGCTAAAACATTATCCTAAATATCATTTCACTTTCTGCCTTAAATGTAGGCATTAAAGTAGTAAAAGGAGGTCTACTACACAAGTAAAAATGAGAAACAGAGAAGTTTGCATGTGGGGATAACAGATCGTTCTAATCGTGTTGAAGTTTCTATCAGCTGCAGTTTCAGGATCTTGAAATTGTACTGGATAGACTCAGATCCAAATTGCCCCCCTGAAATAAGGCTGGTTGTTTGAGAAGTCAGAAGTATTCTGAATGTATTCTTTTGGAAGAAAAGATGAACTTATAACCCATGAAAGGCTGTGAAATCTTTATACTTTGGCAGCTGTTAATATTCAAAAAATTGAATTGACTCTTACTGGAAGCTGATCCCATAGTGTTATGGCATTCCTGTCCAGCTCTGGTGGTCTTCCCTTGTACATCCAGTGCTGAAAGGGGAATGTGCTTCCATGGCCATAGCTGCCACGATCCTCTGCATTTGGTCAAACTAACCAGGGAACCTGCTTGTAGCCAAGAACCACTTAGGAGAAATGCATCTCAGCAATTAACAACTCATTCATGACTGCTCTGAAAGAGTTTTGGACTACATCCAGAAAATTTGTATTTTCAACTTTCTCTTACAAAAAAAAAGGGTATTGACAAACAAGTTTTGTCCCACTAGGGAAGAGGGTTTGTAAGTTGTTTCCTGCAATCATTATGGTCTCAGATAGCAATAATAGATTCTATTAAAATTGCCAGCACTAGGGCAGTAGATCTGCACATCAAGTAGTGTTCTCTTAGCTCTATGTACCTACTTGTGGTACAAACACCAGAGTCTTTTATTGTATTTTGATATCTACTGGCTTGGGTCGGATGTACATTTTAACCTGCATGTTGCTATCATTAAGCTGCCTAAAGACTTGCTTTGCAACTGAAGCTCCCACTGAGCTGCCAGAGGTGAAAATGCCTCAGAAATTAATTCATTTGCCTTTCATGGAGTGTGGTGATGCAGGCAGTATAAGACAGTATTGTGGCTTCTTGAGTGAGAAAGAGTAGCTATCTCCTATCTAATATTCTTTTGCCTAAAACTTGAAGCTAAAAATTGTGATGGAATCTCACTAAGAAGTGAATACTCAAACCTGAGGTGTTAAACAGACCACCCATTAATTTAATTTTAATTATTTGTTTGGAAGTTATTAAACTTTCGGAAAAGACACCTAGAAACAAAAAAGCAGGGCAGTAAAATCTCAGTATTACAGAACCAAACATGTACTTACTAAAAAGGGAAGTAAACGTTATGATGCCAGGTAGATGTTGGAGTGAAAGGATTGTTTCCTGGGCAGGAAACTCTGGACAGTTGGCAGGAAACAAGATGATGTCAGGAAACTATTTCCTATAGGTCAATGGTTGTGTGGTTAAGCTGCTCCATTGCAGTACGTTGATAAGTATTTTGATGAATTTGCCATCCATAAGTCAAGAACAGGCATGTGGTACCCCTGATAAATCCCATTTTGGGCTGAGAACAAGCTGAAGTAGTGAATCCACTGAAGAATTGCTCACAGGTGCCCCAGGAGTTTTCTGTGAGGAGTGGTGCCTCATTTGAATGCTTTCCTAGTGTAAAAAATCTTCACACACAACCCTAAATTTGTTTTCTCCCCTTCACTGAGGGAAGTTTTCCATTAGCTTCTGTTCTGTTTGTCACCTTGGCATCACTTGTGCTCATGATCTCCTTCTGCAGATATCATCAATTCATTATAGAAATGCACTCTGCTCAAACAATTCAAGTCAAGTGCTCCCAAACATTAAAGGTATTTGAAAGCCAAGCCCAACTCTGCATCTAAATTCTGCAGTTCTTAAAGAGAATAAAAACAGAATGCATGGGTGTGATGTTGGCTCAGTAACATAATTAGCAAACTTCTAGTTGACTTCAGCAGAGCAGGTTTGCATCCCAAGCATCAATAGTTCCAGCCACCAGCAGGGTTTAAAATAAGAAGCTGGATGTGAATCCTGCTTTATTAATTTCTGCTGAAAAGTGAATTTAACTTTGCAAAGTGTTTCCTGCTTACATTTTATTTTGTTACTGTCCCAACTAAATTTAGCTTTCCTAAAACAATCTGAGAATTTAAATGAGTTTCTTGTCCATGCACATTTGTGATTTTTTTGTACCATTCGTTTCTTTTTTGATAGCACATTGTTTTATTCTTCAGTCTTAAAAAAAAAAAAAAGAGAGAGAAAAGAAAAACCTGCCACAAAAGTGAAATTTTTTTTATTGCATTTCATTTTAAGTCGTCTTTTTAAAGATCTGTCATTTATACAATGACAAGAAAACTTTCTAAATTGGAACTAATTTATGAATTCCTTCTTTTTGGCATAATGTCACTTTGCAAGTTAAAATGATAATGACTGGAAAGATCAAATATGTTTATCTAAAAAAAGAAGAGGGGTTTTAAGAGTTTGTGCTCATTAGAAATCTTTGCAAACTCTGTACACAGCAGGCATTATAGATTTTTTGAGTGCAAAAATCCTTTAGGTTAAGAAAAAGATGTAGCTGAGGATGGGAAAGGTTGAAGATAGTTCAGAATCCCTTTGTCTAACAACTATAGATGAGTGAAGTGTCTGGTTTTCACTTATGTGATTTTTAGAATGAGATTTGATTTTGTCACCAAACCGATCCTTCATACCCATGTGTGTGATTGGATTCTTCCCATTTAACCTTCCATTCATGAGCAATCCTTCAATTGCACAAACATTCACGAGCCAGCGTGTTACCTGTTGTTTTTTAATAACTTCTCCTTTGTAACAGTGATTTAAGAATGTGCACCCAAATGGCTTACAGTGGACCTTCAGTGCACTGGAAAACTTTCTGACCTCGCTGCTTTCATTATGAGGATTTTGATGCAAAGGAAACAACTAAGCTGTAGCAAATGAAGTAGAATTAATACCATTATGCTCACAATATGCCCACTGCCTGGGGGGAATGCTGTCGACTGATCTAATAATACCAGAATCGCATCCTCACACCATTGTAAAATGCATCCATATGTTTCTTATCAAGGCCACTGGTGGCACAAGTCCTTGATCCAGGCAAGTAATAGTCTTTAAAGCTGTACAGAAGAAAAGTTTCATTTGGTGCTGTTCCTGTGCCCTGCATTGTTGCTTCCTCTTACACTTCTGAATTTCTTGTTCCTACCAGTAATGTTGGCATGTCACCATCTGTTCTCTAGTCCAACATGTCAGTTTGTGTCTTTATCCTATGTGTTAATCTCTCGTGATGTGCTCTTCACCAATGAAGTGTTTAAAAGTGGTGTGAGGAAGGTATTTGTCTATGATATAAAAAAGGAAGAAATCTGTTTCTCCCACTCATTTTCTTTCAGTGAAGGTGTGCGGATTTTTAAAGCAAGTGCTTAAAAATAATTATGAAAGAATTATGAAAATGCTACGAAAATGGCCTATGAGATTTTTCTAATGCTTTTTCTAGGCACAGTTGAATTCAGTGCAGATTTCAGATTGCAAGTAAATAAGGAAACAATTTCTGCCTTATATTACCAAAAATAGATAGGTTTGTAGTTTCACCTTAATGTCATTTTAGATGTAGCTTTCACACAAAAAAAATCCTTCTAATATCTGATGCAAAAGCATGCAAAGATTAGAAACAGAAATAGAAACATGAATAAGATAAAAAGTATTCAGACTACGTTGTTTCAGTTTTAAATCACTCTGAATGTGGTTTTCTCCCTTGAGATTATGAAGAAAGTTCCTATCCGGGGTTTTACTTTGGCATGACTTGTCACTGAAGAAGGTCTCATAGCTGATTGGTGGTCTCTCAGCATCTGTCCTATTCCCAAAATGTCCCATTTCCATGTCCTGATGATGCTACTTTTTTTGACTAAACACAACTTCTGAGGATCAGTTGTTTTGGACATGCTGAAAAAAAAAATTAGTGAATTAGTATGTATGATATTACCCAGAGACAATAAGTATGATTTGTCTTTTTGTTTATAGAATAATTGTTTGGGGTTTTTTTCATCCTTTGTATGCAAAATTTCTAAGGCAGTTGCAGAGTGATATGGGACAAAAGCGTCCTAAATGTGCAGTACTCACACTGACACTCCTGAGCAGAGGATTCAATACCAGTCTCCATTTTATACTCAGTGTCATGAAGATGAAAGCTTAAACAAGAAGACTACAATTAGTTAACGTGCCCATGAGCTGTTGTACAAAGCTTCAAATCTCGAGTGAAATATGAAAAGTGAACTCAAGAGCAGGTGCTGCAGCTGGCTGGCATAAAAAAAAAGGTTTCATTGCTGTCACATATTTGAAGCACAAGAAGATGGGAGTGTCTATGATCAACATCATATTAAAAGCCTTTTCAAAGAAAATAAGTGATCCCAAACTATTTGGATGCTATCCAGATTTCTTTGGAAGCACTCTAATATGAGAATAATTGAAAGCAAATCTCTAGATAAAGATTTAATGTTTATCTTTGTTCTGAGATCAGAAATTTATCCTACCACTTTACAGTGCTCAAAAGGCATGTGGATGTGGCACTTGGGGATATAGTTTAGTGCTGAACATGGTGCTGGGTTTACAGTTGGACTTGATGATCTTACAGGTCTTTTACAGCCTTAAGGATTCTATGTTTAGCTGTCACATTTATAGGATCATGTTCTTGACTTATGTTCTTTATTTCAAAAGTAATTTGAGGAACAGTGAAATGCACTGAGGTGCATCCTGCTAAAGGTGCATAGCATTTGTGCATCAGAAACCTTTTCGTGAAGCTCTAAGACACTAAAAGATGATTATACAAAATATTCCTGACCTAGACTGTGTCAGCCCATTACATGTAAATATAGGTAAATATGTCCTTGAAATTATATATTTTAAATGTTTTAAGTTATTTGCAGAGGGTGGTGGGGCAGAATTTAGATTTTTAATGAAATCCAACAAAAACACAGTTTACGCCAGCTATATTATAAAATAAAAGTTTTGATTAATCTTTTCTCTTTTTTTTTTAATGTATTAAGCCAGTTAGTAATATGACACATAGGACAGTGAAAATTCAGTTCCAGATGGTGAACTGAATCCTGCTCCCCTTCCTTTTTGCCTCTCTCCACACACATAGGGCCTTATTTAAAGGCATTAAGAGACTGTGCTATTGTTACAAGCTTTACATTTGTAGAGACATGGCAGTGGCAAGAAGAATTAGGTCATGGTTTTTTCTCCTTCCATACTTGTGTTGTGGTTTTAAGCCCAGCCAGAGATGAAACAAAAGTTTTCAAAAAGGAACAGGAAGACTGATAGAGTAACTTGAACAGTTACTTCTTGCTACAAAAGTTATCCTCCTATATTATATTTCCTGTATAGAAGGTCCAGGATGCGTCTACAAGTGGTAACAGAAAAAGGTTTATATAATTACATTATATATTATATTTATATAATTTTCAGTGTAAGTTTTAGAATTCTTCTATGTTTCTACCAGTGCTTTTATTCTGGAGGCAGTGTGTCTGTCAGGGAAGTGTTAAAACCGTTAATTTTGGAATGTTCTGCCCCCAACTTGCAGTGTTGCCATCATATTGTGATTTTGCCATATTATAGAATTACAATATTGACCACTCAACTGGTTTTACCTCTTTTTCTCCAGAGCTGTCTATTTATCTTGAGAAATCTTTGAGCATGGTCAGCAAGGGGGGAGTCTCTGGATATTATTTAGATATGAATTCTTCAGATTTAGCATAAGTACAATTTCTTTCTGCAGTACCAGTGCATATATGCCAACAGTAGTCAAGTGCTGGTTTGAATGGATATCCAAAGGAAACTCTGCCAGCCAAGGTCATTGCATTTGTAATAATTCCAATGGAATCACCCAGCTGGTTAAAGCCAGTCAAACTGCCAAACCTTAATACTTAAACACAGAAATTTTTAAGATTATTTGTCTACTGTTCCTTTTTACTTTTAAAGAAATGTGGTTTAGCAAAATTCTGTCATAGGCTGGAAGGTTTGTGCAGACAGAAGGTAGTTAGCAAATAGAATTATGTGCAGAAAGGCTTTAATCCCTGCAGCCCCTATATAAGAACATCTGCTTGAATTACAGGCCATACATAAATTGTGTGTGCTTGTTTTTGTCACAGATCCTTCCCCTCTACCCACTGCTCCCCACATCTTACATGATACACTGCAAAACACCCACCCAAAACAAAAGCTAATTAGTACTTCCAGCCCCCCCATTAGTGAAACTTGATATGTTTACTAAAAAAATAATTGCAACATTCCGTTCATAAATCTTTAGCAATGTCAGCATTATACTGATGGAATTATGATGTCCCAGTACAAATTGTCTGACCTGCTTTATGTTCCCCAGCACATAATTAAGGTGGCGGTGTGTTAAAGGAAGTAATTTTGTTCAAAGCTTTGGCACCAGCAGTGCAATGTCTTTTGCTCGTATTGCTAACAGTTACCAGTCCAGGTAGGAGCTGCACCATGTTTGACTCTGAGATTAGCCATATTCCTGTAGCTCTGAACACAAGGCTTTGAGCAGCACATGCAAAATTTAAAATAATGTTTGGTGTAGTGACTTTGTCAGGATTTGGGTTTTACTCTCTTGAGGATTTGAATGAGCAAATAAGTTAATGAATGATGACAGGAAAAGCTTAAAAACAGCAAGCTCTAAATTTCGTTCACAGGTAGTTTGAAACAAAACTTGTTTCCTTTCTTTGTAATCTTTGAACTTTCTTGTTCTCTTCTTTGAAGACAGACTTTAAGAGAGTATCTAACAGGCCCGTGAAACTTGTTAGCAAACTTAATTTTATTGTCAGAGTGCATAATCTGAATATTGATCTTAGAGGACCCATGACAGTGTAAATCTCTGGAGAAAATGTCAGTGGCAAAGTCAGATCCTGATCCCACAAACAGCTAAGACTGTGTGCCTCACTGAAATTCTGGAGTAATCACACTGACCTTGAGAATCACAATGTTTCTGTACAATTCAGTCGTACAAATGTCTTCCTCGCCATTTGCAGTCACTGGTGAGGTCTCCAAGCCTGCTGACTATAACTCTGAGCCTTTGTAGGATCAGGTTTTATGAGCCTTTCTCGTGTATTCTTCAGTGACTTTCAGGCACAACTCATATTTGCAATATTTCCTTAGAGGATAGATTGTAGGATTTGAGCATAAAAAAGTCAATAAAATGCATAGTAACTAATGAAGTAAATGTGATTAAATGTTTTTTTTTTTATCCCTGTGAAGAACTCGGGGCTGGGCAGATGACAGGGAAATTGCTACTGTTACTTTAGTTTAGGATTTGAAATACCCAGGGCTTTGAACACTGTGAAATTGCCTTTTGACTTCAGTAGGCTTTAGCACACACCTGTAATGATGGCCTCTTCTTTGTTACTATTTATTTTATTCACTAGAAAAACAGCTTTTGTTTTAAAATTTTCATTGTTTTACATAGTTGATGTCTTTAAGGAGCTATTAATGCCATTTCTGTTTACAAGTCAAACATACATGCACTTTCATTTCTACTACAGGTAGTACATGGTAAAATGTTTACATTTGGCAAAAGGCAGAAACAGTCAAATCTGTGTTTAGAAGCAGGTGCTCATATTTGAGCTTGGCCAAAACTTTCCCCTAAAGTCAGAAGAACATTTAACCCAGGAGAAGTTTAAATTTGTCTTTCCATCAAGTACATGGCCTAAATATATACACTCCTATGTCATCATTTATATTGAGTCTGACATTTTTTTACATAGCATTCAAGATTGCAGTAAAGCTTGGAAGATATATTTTTATATCATTGGATCTTCAGCACATTCAAAACAGAATAATAACCCAAAATATATATTTTAAAGCAATTTGTCTGCTGTGAGATGGTACAACACTGGACTTTCTGCTCTGTTCTCTAAATAAAAACACTAAATAAAAGATCACAGAGATTCCTTGAAATTTGTGTTGTCCATTTCAATGGATATGAATGATCCAGGCATTTAATTTCAGCATGCTTTTCTACTGTTCATTCAAACCTACAGCTAAGGCTCATATAAATCACACACCTAAACATTTAGAAATGAGTTATTGAAAATTCTGGATTTTAGTCATCTTATACCAATGTAAATGTGTTTTCTACATCTGTTGTTTCTGAGGTCTAGGAAGTATGTCATTGGACAAATTGTCTTGTGTGGCCAAAATCAGCTGCTGCTCTTTCCTTTAAAATATTAACTGCTTAATAATTTCCATGCAAATACACTAACAATTAATAATTGCATTGCAATGGCTTGGCTGTTTATAGCCTGTAAATTGAAGCATTAGGTGTATGTAAATATCTTGACTTCAGTGGGAAATGGGAAAGACGCTGCTTAGTAATAAAAGCTGTCTTATTCAATTAGCAGAATGTTACATATCCTGTTTCCTTCTAAACACCATAGGGTCTCCTAAACATTCACAGGGTTGGTGTTGACTAAGCAGGCTCTTGCATTCCAGATTACAGGAAGCCTTGTACTTGAAATTACCATTTGAAATAAAACAGAGCAAAAATTTTACCAAGTATCAGTAGGGCTGTGGCTAAGCCCTTTGAAAAGCAAAGCTAAGGAGTGGGGGGAAATCAGGGAAACATTTATTGCTGAGAAAAGTTTCAGAGTGGTCAAAACTATTTGACAAATAGTCTGAGTAGAAACAAAACGGACAAATGTTTTCAACACAATGTCGAAATGCTTTATTTTGAAAATGCCAAAATGAACTAGTTTGATATTTCAAAATGTTTTGGGGTTGTGCATTGTAATACAAGCAGAGGAAAATAAAAAGCTGAATTCACCCAACCACTTGAGGAATATGTCCTCTTACCAAATAAATGCCAGGAGATGCCTTTGCTCAAGCACATCTCAGTCTTCCTGCCTTCCAAGGGTGCCCTCACCCTTCCAAAAGATGGTGTGTTGTCTGATTCTTACCCTGACAATATTTCACTTTGCATGGTCAACTTGTATGTCATTGAGCAGAGAAGGAATCCTTCTCACGTCCCAGTAGTTCAAACATATGCCAGAAGAGCCTGAATTTCTGCCCATGCACTGAATTCAGCAGAGGCTGAACTAAGGACTCTGATGTCTCAAGGAACTGTGTTTCCCCACAGCATCAGCTACTTTGTGATGAAACATCCTCAGGCTTCTCTGTTGTATGCAGTATTTAAATGTTATTTGCTGAAGAGAACAAAAGCAATCAGAAGCTACATTTGGAATATCATTGAGTAATTATCCTTAGGTGTCTAATTTCTCTTTCTTAGTTTCTCCAAATTAAACTTTCTGGTTTTTTGCAACTTATTTCACTGTTTTTTGAACTAGTCATCTGACAAGAAAAAATAATCTATATTTTCACATTCCAACTCCAGATGGTTAAATCTTCAAAAATCACAGTGTGACACGGTTCCATAGTTGAAGTGACGGAAGTTGCTGGAATGTATCAAGGATCAGAATTTCCCTTAACATCTCTTGGGATGCTGTGTCAGTAGGTGTAAGTCAGCATATCTCCATTCACATCAGTAAGGTGTGCTGTTTTATACTGAGCAGGGGGTTGACTCACTATATTTTGACTTCTATTAGGTGTATTAAGATCAGGTGTGCTAATGGGTTTGGGGTTTCCCCAGCTGATTTTAGTAAGTCCTTACATGCTCTTATGCATCTGCTCATTTAAAAAAGACATAACTACTTTCATTGACTAAGTGACATATTCATGAACATAAGGTAATTAAGGTTGTAAGTTTCTGGAAGACTGAGATCTAGTATTGTAAGTCTGGTACATTTTGAAAAATAATAATATTTGTGCTATATATATTTGAGTGTAAGTTATGTGTGGTTTTGTGCAAGTATTATTGTTAAAAAGCATGTTTTCTTCTCACCCCTCAATTGTAGAAGATAAAAAAGCCCAAGCAAACTTATATTAGTCTCCATTCAAACAGTGGTATAATCATGTCACTAGCTCCTGTGAGCATAAAAAAACAGTTGTAAGAATCTTATTTAACTTTTTTTTAAGGGTATTGTCATCTACATCTGCATAGCTGAAGTCAAAACTGTTGCAGATCAACATTATGTGGACTTCATAAAAACTGAGGAATTTATGTTAGATTATTTCACAATATTGTCAATCTGCCATGTCCACCCATCCTCTTTAAAAAAATTCCCCCATTGCAAAGCACATTATCACTTTTATGAAAACAAAGAGTGCATCTTTATTTTCCAAAATGTTCTTCAAGGCTTTCATAAGGTTACTTTATAAAATGTTAGACTGTGCCCTTTGTCTTTTCTTCTCATCATTTCCATCTGCTGGAGAACTATGTGTGAAATACCACTAAATCAGAGTAACCATGGTGCGTCAGGCTGTGAAGAGCAGACCATACCACTAAGAGTCCAAAATCCTCCTATTTTCAACCCCATTGATGCTAGCATTGTACTCTTGCCTGATTAAAGTTTAAATATGTATCATGGTTCAAATTAAGATTAAAATGGGCTTTTCTAAATCAGGACCTCTTAACTGCTCTTCCAAAGTCCAATAAATTCAGAATACTTTGGATTACTTTCAATGTAGTTAAAGGTCAAACCTCTGAATGCCTGTTAAAGGAAAACTGGGTTTTATTAGCCAAAAGTATATAATTTTAGTATTTTTGTACTGAGACAGTCATGTTAAATTATGTCCCATTACGGGGTTGCACAATTAAGAAGTTAAGAAATGAAGTCAAGCCTTTACTTTTAGTACAAATCTTTGTTCAATTCAGTTTTGCATTGTAAATATTATGCATAATTGTATGTTAGTTGTGATATTTTATGAGAAGATAACATATGATTCCTAAGCAAAGTATTAATTTAAAATTCTCTTGGTTTTTGTTAATGACTTTATTGTTGCTTTTTAGTGGATTTTGTGACAAATTTTTTTATAAACTTTAATAATATCATGCGACTGAAAGAAGCAGCACTGTTGAAATTAAGATATATCTAGAGGATCATGGCATTACTTCCACAGTATTTCTTCCACTTCCACTTGAAGTCAGAAGTCAGTGTATAAGACTTTATTTTGATGACATGTGTTGGGGATGATGGAAGACAGTATTCACTGTTTGGTTCGCAATGACTCATGTATGGGCATTATTTGAGAAGCTCTGTGCAATCTGAGGGCTTTTTAACTCTCTTTCCATGGATCTTGGTGCACGATCTGCTACTGGCTGTTGCAGTGATTGTGCAAAACCTGTCCACGGTGGTTCTTGCCTGTCCTTGAGCCAACCCTCACCTGCAGTTGTGAGCACAGGCCTGGTACAAGTTGGGAGAACTTGGGCTGCAGGGCTGTGACTCAGATCTGCTTGGGTTTGGAGCTGGATCAGCCACTGTGTCCATGGCAGGACACTTTGGTGCCTGTGAGCTTCCCCCCATGGGACTGCACTTGCCTGCCTCTCAGCAGAGTTGTGGAGACCAAAGTCACTTCAGGATAGTAAGATGTTTAATTTCTACTCTATTAAGGAGCTCAAAAAACACTTCACATGAGAAACTCAGCCTCTTCTTTACCTATCATTGGCACTGATAAGTTGGTACCTATACTTCTCCCCGTTTCTCTGTGTTCAAACTTGGGGAAATGCAGTAATAGTTTTGTATACTGACTGCTAACCTTAGGCCATTGAAGTAGCACATCAACAGGAAGTGAAAAACAAAAATGTGTTACAAATCCATGTGCTTTTTAAGCCAATGGCATAGACAAACAGGCAAGATATTAGCTTTGTGTAGGCCATTAATATTTAGTTTTAAGCCATTCCAGATTAATATCTTCGGTTGGGTTTTTTATTCATATAGGAAGAACCATGTTTTTGTTTAACATCTTAAAATATAAAGCATCTTTTGAATCAGTTTGGACAAAAAATCAACAAGTTTACTCAGTGTTTCTGGTCATTTTCCTCTGATTCCCCATATTCCAGAAAAACCCAACAGATACAAACCATGTATTTATGGGAAAATATTAGACACAGTTCTTTGGTCTGCAATTTTGAGGAATGCAGACCAGCTAATTAGCATGGGTCTCTCTCTCTGACAGAAAAATCTCTAAAGCTCATTATAGCTTAGTGTGCACCTTTGAAAAGGCAAGTGCTGCATAAGCATCTTTCAGAGGCACTTTCCACACAGGAGAGTTCGGAAATGCCTAAGCCATGGGAATCTTGCACCGTTCCTGCCTGCCTTTACTCTCAGGATTTGCCAGTGTGCCATTGTCCACAGCCACTGACTCTCTACAGTTCTGAGATAAGCTTTAGCCTGTTCCTCCCAGCCCCTAACCAGGTGCAGAATTTATATACAACCTCCTGGCCCTGAGGCAGGAATGCTCCCCGGTGAGCTCTCCTGACACTATAGTACATCCTGCCACGACTTTTAACATCACTAGAGACATTTTTTCCCCCAAAGGAAATAATGACTTGCAGTAACACAGCTTGTTGTGAGATCTTGTTGGAAATCCAAACATGTGGCAATTTACGAGTGTCAGCAGAATTTTTGAGACTTGTGTGGCAGTACGTGCTGTGCGTTAGATGTTGGAATCTGACCCTTCGGCTTTGCCACAGTGGTGTCCCAGGAAAACCATGTAGAGTTGCCTCTACTCTCTTTTATATTTACTTTCTTTCCCTAGTATTCTGCAATATAGTTTACCTATATAGCAGTTTGTACGTGTTCTGCCTGTAGATTGTTTCTCACAATCTGAAATCCTGTCTTTTTATTTTATCCGATCAATCAATTTTGATCTTTGTTTTTTTCTTTGTACAATTCATGCTTTCTTTATGGAATTCTTGACTAAGGGAAATTGGGTTGTAAAGTAAGAGGCAGAAAATGGTGAAGGCGATAAATTTATTTTTTCTTTCTCACTGCAATCTTGTAACAATTAGTATTTTTTAATAAGAATAGATTTTTTTTCCTACAAAAGATGAAACTCAATTTCTAAAATCGAGTTTTAATACCTGCGTTCTGCCTAACCAGATCTGAAAGCAATATAGATCTCAAGCTGTTTCATGACAAAACAGTCTTTGCTTTCAGCCTTGAGCAAGTGAAACAAGGTTTCTGGTTATTCCCATTAAGAACAGCATAAATAAACCCAAGCACACTGCTCTGTAATGTTCAAGTAGAAAATAGTCTTCTAACAGACTGACTTGTATGAAACTTGGGTTTGACATGTTTAACATGTTTTACATCATCAGTTTTTGTTACAGCTGTTGGCACTAGCCTGCACCATGATTGAGAGGTTTTGATGACCTCAGCTTCTACAGTTTATTAAGTCATCCAAACAAATAAAGAGGTTCTGTCAAGTATCTTGCTCACAACATCTGCCTTACCTGTATATTTTTATGGTCTAGTATAATTGCAATTTGAATTTTAAGTGTCTATCAGTGAGGGAAAGAGGAGAAGAGAAAGCTTGGGTTCTGTGGCTGAAAGGAAAGGGAAAAAGACACCTTAGCTACCATCTCTATTGAATACATAATGAAGGGCTAAGAAAACAACCTTTTAATGGCCTCAAGATTTGGTCAGATTAATAAAATAAGCTTGTTTTCCTTCTGAAGATCAGTAGCAGTCTATTATTATGATTACAGGTACTGCTGAAATTTCATAGAGAGGCAAAAACATGTATTGCATCAACTGCAAGAATCAGTGAGAGTAATGTATTCATCTGAAGGAAGCAGATTGGTTTTATGAAAGTACTTTTCCCTGGGCCAGTGGCACATCCAGTGGCTCCTAGTTTTCTGCTACTATCCAGATGGTTCTGCATTGCAGAGAGAACAATGCCATTTTAACAACAGTTGATTATTTCTTCAGAATTGGAGATTTTCAGAGAGTTTTTTCATCAGTTCTCAGCTGACATAGGACTCATAGTTAGGACACGTCATAAATGACAAAACTTGAAAACTCAAAGGCTTTATTTTTTCTAATTCAGAGGAAACCTTTTGACTTTCACATGGAAATCCTTGTGGTGTGGTGGTGAAACTGATGGTTTGAGCCAGGTTGAAATTAGAGTGAAAACAGCTTTCCTGTTAGTGTTTCAAAACATCTGTCAGGCAAGTAGGCTTTGGCACAGTGGGAAAAAGAGAAGACCAAAGCAACGTTAAGCAACTCTGGTGATCTCCAAAACCCTATTAAAGCAGAAGTCAGTAAGATTTAGCACAGTGGAAAGTGTGTACCAGTTTCATTCCCCCAGATGTGTTGCCTGGAAGTGCCTGTGTGTGCCTGCACGGCCCCAGGGTGATCCCTGAGCTGGACTCTCAGGCCTGGCTCTGCCCTCTGAGGTCAGGCAATGCTGAGGATTAGATTCAGAGGGCAGGGAAATGTTTGGAGATGGAATGCTCCCATTTTCTTTTTCCTTTGGAAACTATGATGTAGCACGTTATGCCTATAGGTGTTAGTATCAGCTGATTCTTACGTTTTCAGAGGAAAATTGCCTGAAGTCGACAACAAGAACTTCATAAAGCTGATGGAGATGTGGTGAGTGGTCTCTGGCCGTGTATATTCACTCTGTGCAGTGCCCCTGCCTAAAGTACATCGTGTCACCTCTTCTTGGAAAACGTCCAGCTCACCTGGGTTATCTGATGTTGGCCCTAGGAGGCTGTGGTAAATGTGTCTTCCTGGCAAGTAAAGGTATGACTAGATACCACAAACATGAGATGCAGCTAAAGCTAACTGCATTTTCAGATAACATCTTGTAATCCCTGTGCCATGCCTTCGAGCTCATCCAGGGACTTTTTGTTTGTCTGTGTGTAAATCCAAACAGATGATCCTGAATGGGCAGTCATGGCTTTGGGTTTGAGTCCCAGCACTCTAAACCCATTGCAGGCTTCAGTGAGACTTGATTAGATCACATTCTAGAGATCACATATGGAAACACAGCTTGCTCTTTTCTTACAGAGCAAAAGGGAGGGTCAGAGCACTCTGAGTCATGACACAGAAAGGTCTATTTACTCTTAAATTAGGAATTTGCTGTGTAGTGGTTAGGACTGTCCTATCACCATCAAGAAAATGCTGGCACAGGCCACTAAAATGACAGTGTTCTTGGCTGGATCTCAGCCTGGGGGAGTTTGTAGTGATGCCAGCAACTCAGAAGTGCATCAGAAGTTGTTTTAAAGTACTGAAAAGTCATGTGTAAACAGTGAGCAAATACATGAGTAAATGGAGAATGAAATTGTCATCAGCTGTCCTTCTGTGGAAGCGGGAAAATGCGTGTTTTAAAATGTGGCTAATAGCAGAACTCTCTTTTATTTGCTGCCTCAGTGAGTACCCACCTTTCAGAAATCCAAAGCTGATCATTTTCAAATCCACCCTCACAATATGTCTGTTTAATCTGCCTCAGAGATAACCCTTATGGAAAATAATGAAAAAAAAACCAATCATACTGTCCTTCAAGTCAATATTTTCGTTGCAGTTTTAATTCAGGTCCTGTTCAGAAGCTAACGGGATTTATTTTCCTTTGACTTTCACAATCTTTGAATTCAGTGTTTATCATGCACAAATTCATGAAAAGATGTGGAGCATGTTTATTCCCAAAGTGAAGCAGTCTTACAGGCATTTCTCCTTTGCTTCTAAGGCTGCCCTTTTCTCTCTGGAATAAAGGTGTGGGCAATAGGCCGTGTTTCAATGTCTGAGACCATCTGCCAATGCAAACAGAAAAAAATTAATTATGAATGGTGTCTTCCCATGCTAAATCATTTATTTTAAAGGAGTTTTTCAGCTTATTTGTAATGGCTGTAGCCTAAGGGTGCACACTGTATAAATTGCCTGATTACAGGATACAGAACACTTCTAAATAGGCCTCAGATGATTAGAAGGGGGGAAAGAAATTAAAAAGGCCATTTCCCTTTAGGTATGCAAATGGATTGCAGAACAATAGACAAAGATATGAAAGACCATGATAAAACATACCCTCTTTTCTTTTACCTTAAATTATGTACTAGGCAAGTAGCAAGCTTCATTACATGTGTCAGCTGAGATGTGAATTGTTTCATAATTGAAACAATGCTGTTGCCAGATAGTGCATGTTAGATTTCAAGATAAAGTACCAGTTTTTGTGTCCTCAAGCAATTTGGGGTTTGCTGCCTAAATCTGTCTTAGCAATGGTTACATTCTGACCTTAGTTTAATTTGACTCTGCCTACTTTAGCCTCTTTGAGCTACCTCTTCAAATAGAAAGGACTAAATTTGCTTTTGTCACACTAGACCCTCCTCTCAAGTCACAGTGACGTGTCTGCCTCTCCTGAGCAGCCAGTGCTGGTATTTTACTGCCTCTTTGAAGGTAGCTGGGTGTGTTTAGACAGTTCAGTGAACAGCAGGAGCCGTCTCCTAGTCTGTCACACCCTTGCTCATACCTGCACTCACTCTTTCCCTTACACACACACACATCTGCTTGGGCCAAGCATCTGCTCCTTCCTGGGAGCTAGAATATTTGGGGAGATACAAATTCAAGTTTCCCGGTACTAAAGTAACTCAAATGTCTTAATAGTCAGCAGCAGCTCCAAGGGAACAGAAAGGTGAGAGCTGATAGACAATATTGCCTTTAAGTATTGCTCTTCCATGGCACAAAGGGCTCCTTGGAGTCTAAGTGACTACGGAAATTGGTCAGAAGTGGGTTCTTAACAGTGACAGCCCTTTGAAAAATTGCACCCCCATCCCTTCACATTGCTGTGTCTCCAATGTGCAGCAGACAGGATACTGAGAATCACCAGTTGGGGTTTAAAATTCATAGTTTTTTAAATCACAGATTTTTAGAAAACTTTTGAAATTTTACTAGCCTGCTGTATTAAGCATTTGGGGTTAAGATTCTCCTTACAAGTATGATGTGTCAAAAGTAGCAAGGATTAAGACCCCAAGGCCAGTGTGTGCTGAATTTTTTTGATAGTCAGGGTTAGAATTCTCCCATCATTATAAAAGGCCAGTACCTGAACATAAAATTAGAAGCTTGTTCTAAACCTGTCAGATTTGAAAACTCCCCACTATTTAATCTCCCTGTGTTTTGCTCTATTTCTTACAACATCAAGTTTGCAAGTTTGGCCAGAGGAAGCTTGAGAGAGCTGAACTGTGTGTTACAGTCATGAGGAGCTCAGCCACACATGAGAACCAGAGATATTTTGGGGTGTCTCCCAAATTAAAAATCAAAATCAAGATTCAGGAATTAATCAGGTCTAAATTTTTTAGATCCATACTTGGTTTTTTATAAGACAAGTCAGCAAACAAGGAAGTGAAAATATTCTCCACATATGTGCACTGTGTCTGTATGGTCCAGTCTGCCCTTCTTTCTCTGTCCAGTCTTTCTCCAGAGAAAAAAATGTATCTGCAGGTGCACCTTACACGTAGAGCCCAATCCTCTGATCCGAGTGTTGAGTCTAGGACTGTCCTTCCTCCCACTTGGAATCTATTGATCATTATTATGGCTTCCTCTGCTTAGGTCAGGCCAGCAGATCAGCCTTCAGCTCCTTGCAGGGGGCAGCTCTTCTCTCAGTCAGATGCAAGGCAAAAAGGAGTGGAGAGGGGGAGGGTAAGGAGAATTTTATGATACAGTCATCTGGGGCTTGCAGGAGCTGTAAATTGGGATTTAGAGTGATATCACTGTTCTTTCATTTATTTCACCGAGTAACAAGGGAAACAGCACTTTGAATGTAGTACTAATGAATAAATAATGCACTCATTTGAAAGCTGGAGTTGAGATTGAGAAATATATCCAGTATTTTTTAGTGGGCCTGAGGTTCCATTAATGTGCCAGCTCAGAGGGAGGACCCATGCAGGGAGATGCACATGGTGCCAGTGTGGCCGTGCCACCTGCCCCAGCCACAGGGAGGCAAGTCCAGCTGTTCCTCCCACATTTTTGCTGGCGGTTCCTATGCTCCCCAGCCATTGTTGAACTTTTCTCACCTAAGGGATGTGACAAAAAGAGAATGTTAGGTTAAAATTTGTTTTAATCTGTGATTCCTTTCCACTTGCCTCAGGCTCGGGTTTGGTTGTATCCTGGGAGGTCCCTGGGCTGCTGGAACAAAGCACAGCGGGATCACCAGTCCCTCTAGGGAAGCTCTGACCACTTTCAGTGCCCTGTGGCCGTGTCCTTGGGCTGTTTGATGAGCTTTGAATTGAGAGCTGTGGTCCATTTGGTTGTCAACCAAGAGTACTGTCACTGCAGTAATGTGTACAGTTTCTGTATTGCATGAAACGCTGTCTTGTCCTCTAAACATCAGAGATGATCAAGGAGCAAAGCACTAAAAAAATTTCTGTCCTAGTAATTTCTCCTTACTTCACTCTGTCCGTGTCCCTTTGCAGTTTTTTTCCAAGCAATCGTCTTGGAATTGTGTAGACCTGCTTACAACCATCCCTTGGCTGCCCAGTGTTTCTCTCTTGGTTCAATTACAGCGTGAACAAGTTATATTTTATTGCCTCGTGCAGTTCCAAGTACACTGTTGCTGATTATTTTTCCTAATAATTTGAAAAAAAAGGGTGGAAATCTGTCATGTGCATCTTTTCTGTCTTTAATCTACCTTGCTAATAGAATCTGTAAAAGTCTGGAAGCTGTGATGAATATTTCTGTTGTGTTGGAGGAGGAGTGCCTTCCACAAATAGGAGTTTGTGGAATTTTCCCTCCCCACTTCTGTGGATTGTAAATTCTTGATGAGTATCTGAGATCAGGTCACAATAGGATGAAATCTGTGAAAGATTATTGATTTCTTTCAGAAATTAGGAAATTTGTAAGCCACGACATGCACTTTAATATTGGTCCTGTCTGGCAAATCACCTGCTTAGATCAGTGGCTCTCTATGGATGCAGTCATTTCAGGATCTCTATCATCATTCAGACATGAAAAATTATTTTTAAATGGATGTGCAATAGACTTAATTTTTATAAAATTAATATTTGCAGTTAGAATCAACAAATACATTTCATTTCATTTGATGTTTGTGTTTTTCCTTGTTCCTAACTATTAGATAGATGAAAAGCTTTGAATCCAGCTTGAAATATGGTATTATATATCCTACATTAGGTATCTTTGAAATAGCATGTGTGGGTGTTTATGACAGTTTTGAAGATTGATGATTGACAGTCACTCCCATAAAAAGTAGTAATATGAAGAATCTCTTGTTTCAAGAATGCTGAGAACATTCCTTACTTTGATCTTTATTCCTTCTTTTCTGAAACCTGAAAAATAGTTTTAGTTTTTAAGAATAGGAAAATATGAACAAAAAGACACTTCATTAGGCTAATCTACTATTTTTTTTTCTTTTACTGCCTGATGTAAAAAAATCAGCTCATGTTCTGCCTCCTAATATCATACAGAGTCCTTTTCCAGGTCTTGTTTATTGTAAGCTCGATACTACATGATCCTTACTACTCCACAAAACCTCGGAAAGGCAAAGCAACCAGAAAATCAGTGTGAGGAAAAGGTGCTTTTGTAAAGCAATCCCTTCCACAGTGAGTGTGAAACCCAGCAGAAAACAGTGTCCTCAGAAGTGAAAAGTAGCTTTAGCTTCTAACCACACTTCACCGTTCTTGGGGTAAATGTCACACAGAGTTTTGTACTCTGGGGAAACCACACCACTGGAGCAGCTGCCTGGGAGCTGCCCTCCCTCCTTTGGGAGTGCAGCAGCTCCTGGGGCAAAGCTCAGCCCTGCAGGATCCTCCTCTTCCCTTTCGATGGTGACACAACCCCCTGACTACTCTGTCATTATATGTGATGATATATATTGTGGTTCATATTGCTTAAGATTGACTGGAATCTTATGATGCTTTTTCATTTATTAAATTTTCAGGTTTGTGGCAGCAATTCGCTTTCACTCCCCACCACCGAGTTTGTTGTTTTTTAGGTTTCAGGTTTGTTGGCAGGAGGGGAGTATATTAAGGATCAAAGCAAAAACTGATGGTGGTGGGTGCATTAAAATACCTTTGTTCTCCATTGCAGGACTTTTACAGGTAAAATGAGTTTTTATCACAACATTTGAATTTCAGTCTCTCTAATGTTTAGACTAAGTCTTTTTGTTTACTCCTCAAGTTTCCAGTGGATACAAAACAGTCATAAATTTTATCTTGTCTATTCCAGGTTAATCTTCATTATAGACTTTTTTTAACTAGTCATATAGCCCAAAATTATGTAACTAAAAAATTACCATATAGCTTATTAAAAATGTTAAATGATGTGCTCTAATTTATAGATGTAAGTTCCTTTCTCATGGGCTTTTCTGTGAAGATGTGGATCTTGTCCATCAGTGTCCTGCTTAAATTGCATCGTACGACATTGATGGTGCTCACTTAGCCTTTGAGGAGTATTGGCTTGTGATACTACAGGGGTCTTGGAGGAAGGCAAATTAATTGTCATTTTGTGAATATGGAGGGGAAAGGACACCTATCTGCAGACTGCTCCTGCTCAGAATGCTGACAAATGAGACATTTAGCTAGTGCAAATAAATACAGCTCCCTCACGCTGCCTTACAACGGCTTAGCCTCTAACATACCAGATTTAAAAAAAAAGAAACAAGTCAGATTCCAGGGCTTGAAAATTATTCTTTTCATCAATGAATCATATGTGTTTAGCAAGTAGAGAAGATCTACTTACCTTTTTAAAGATATACAGGTGTATTTCTATAAAGAGATGGAAGACTGCACCTACTTTATAGGAGGGTATAATAGAAATGTAGGTAAACTTCAAGCTCTGTCTTTGCCCTGCTTAAAGTACAGTTCCTATTCAACCTCTAAGAGCCTGATTAGAACCTTCACCTTCCTCAGGAAGTGCTTTATGTAATACCTGATGAAAAAAGGGGATCTCTAGGATCACAAAAATAAATTGTCAGCATAAAAACAGCAAAGATATTTTCTTGTTGTCTTACAGGACAAATCAATTCTCAAATTGTGCATCCAGGCAAAGAAGTAAAAGGTAAGATCCCACTGTGTATCTGTCTCTTAGCCCAATCTTTTCATGTTTATAACAGGGGGAATGATAGCACTGCAAATAATAAGTTATTTTTAAGGCTTTCCAAGTCCTGTTTCTCAATTGACTTGGACATACGTAGTTGCTAATTAGAGGGAAATTCTGTGTAGGGCTCCTCATGTTACACAGCTCACAAATAATAATCAGGATCTGCAGAAATGTTTCATTTCTACTCATTTTGTGATGAAGCAATTGTGCATCTTGCAGTCTGAAACTCTTTATGCTTTATATATACAGTGGAAAGCACGATATATTTCTAGGTCACCAGTAGTTTAGCCCATGTTTTGTGAACAGGAGTAAAATGCCACAATCTTTGCTAGCTCCTGGGTGATAGCTCTGTGTGCTTTAATAGGAAAAATATGGTAATGTGTTGAAAGATTGATAAATAACTTGTGAAAAAACTTAGTTACTGGCATACTCTGAATGGTCTGTTGTCCTCCCATCAGAGTAAGACTTCATCATAGTGTGAATCACTCAGCAATCCTGAAACAACATATCTCAGGTAGCATATACCTTTACATTTCAGAAGAGTGACAAACATGGTATTTTACAGCGCTGTGCATGACTGATGATGCAGGAATAAGTAGGAGTGGGAAGTACACTGGAGTTATAAAGATGTTTTAAATGAAACCTAAAAAGCAATCAGCTAGTGAATTTTATTTTCTGGTTGTTTTGTGCTTGAGAGAGTGGGAGCAAAAACCAGGCACCATTTCAGTCCTCATGACTGTACTTTCCTGGCATGCATTTACAGGAGGAAACAATCTATTTTTGTTTCTATGTTTGAAAACTAGGGACTTAGGTTTACCTGGGTCATCTGCACACATTTTTATGAACCAGCACCAGTGTACGGTTTCCTTTTGGAAAGACTGTTCACTGGTAAGGCTCAAGCTCTGCAACTCTTTTCCCATCAGCTTCCGTGATGTGTTTGTGAGTTTAGTGACATAAGATACAGGAATAGTTGGTGGGGAGAAGATAACCTTAGATAAGGTTCCACTGTCTCTCATGTGGCACAACTGATTTAGGGGACTGTTGCCAACCTCACATCTGCCACCAGCATTTCACAAAAGCTTTTGAACCCAGATCAGTTTACAACAAAGTTTATAATATGACTTCACAAACAGTTCCAGTGGTACTGATGGGAGGAGTGGGAACAGTGTCCCAATGGAGGAGACTTCCTTTTGGGAAATTGAGCTGAGATATGCTCCTACCTATCCTGTTGGTTACTCCCACTGACAACAGAAACAGGGGAAGGATGCTGGAGCTGTTTCTGCAGTGTTGGACCAAGAGCACCTACCTGTAGGCTGAACACGGAGTATCTCACGAACACTGATCTTTGGCTGATCTGCTGTACTTTGTTTCTGAGTGTCCATGCACACCAATCTTAAGTGTGTTAGGAAAAGTTACATGTTTGGTAATAGACCTAAAGTTATACCTCTGTATTCAAATAGGTGATCAGATACTGGCGAGGAGGGAGACAATCATTGGGACAAGGAAATTCTACCAGGCACATTGTTTTAATACTGATCATTTCACATGCTCATGTGAAATGTCTCAATCCAGTTCTAAGAGAGACATCTTTAAATGCTCCCAGATTAATTTTTCAGACTATATTACTGGATAAGATAAACTTGGCATTCTTTGAAACAGGAATTTTCCTAAAGTAACCTTTAGGACTTTACATGTACTCTAACTAAAACCAGTTTAGTATCTGATCAGAAATGAAGCCTGTTGCTGATGGAGGATCTATTTTCTCTCTAGAGGTGGAGGCAACTGCAAAGGTTCTCTGCCTTCTGAGTCCCAGACCTCACCTTTACTGTGCTTCTACAGATTTTTGTAAAGCCGCTTCTGTAGATTTCAGCACAGAAAAGAGGGTTAACTGCAGCACAGGAATGGAAGTGAACAGTCAGCCTTTAAGGGAAATACAAGAATTTCTCTGCCTTACCGTCAGAGAAAAATGTCAGGTAATTACACCATGAGCAACACCAAGATTGCATTTCAGTGATTATTAAGACAACAGATATCTTTGAATTTGTTTCTCAACTGTCTCTTGCCTGTAACAGAGCAAGTTTATTGTCGGATTCACTAATGAGTTTAAACAGCCTTTATGCTATTTTATAGATCAGCTATAACTGCGGGGAAACTGGGACCTTAACCAAGGCCCAAGTGAAAGCTTTTTGAGTTTGGGTGTGGACAGAGAACTTAAAAATATTTATGTGTGATATCTAGGGAAGAGATATCTATGGGCAGGTGTTGGGGCCTGGGCTTTAGCAAAACCATTCATTGTGACAGTGTGAGCAATGCACAGTGTGCCTGCAGCACAGAAACTGTTCTTTGAGTGGTTAAAGCCTTTTGTTTTGGGGTGAAGGGTTGGATTTGGGAGTTTTTGGGTTTTTTGATAACAAGCATCTAGTTCAAGTGTGTACCTCATACATTAACAGTGTCTGAGCAAGAATGGCATATGACTTTGCAGAGTTGTTTTCCCCCCCAAAAAAGGAAGGCCCAAATTCTGGAGTCTCCCAGAAGTCAGAAAGCACAATTGGTATCTACTAGTGGCACTTATGATCACTCTTTTGAAACAAATTGAGGAAACAAAACATTTTTCCTTCCTTCTAGCTGGAAAGTTCCAGCATTAGCGTGGGTAAGTAACACTCACAAGTTATAGGAAAGGATTTCTTAGGAGCTGTCCTTCTCTCATTCATACATATGTACATACGCACTGTTGTACCTTGGCTTCCAAGCATCACGTGTTTGTTTAAAATAAATGTTCACACACCTTGAAAATCAGTTGTCAAACAAAGTCTTGAATTCCAGCTGAGCAGCATTCCCAAAAGAGCAATCCTTGCCAGTTTGTATTATGGAAAAGCCTAATTCTGACACACTGTTCTGTGTAGCCTTGTCCACACACTAAAGCAGCCTGAATTAATTCTCATGTTAGAGTCAATCAGCTTGGGAGTTTTCCTGAAGGCAGGTGTTTCAAAGTGCATGCAGTTTTAATGAAAAGCGAAGAGAGCTGTTTTCAAACATGTAGACCTAGAAAGAGAATTTCCCAGAGGCTGCTGTACATATACTAACCCATTAACAGTCAAAAAAGTAAGATTCTCTCCAGTGTCAAGCACGTCTGGTAAACCAGCTTTACAAAGGCGAGAAGCTTGTCTCTGAGCAGCTCTCTTTTCCCCTTTGTCTGATGCTGCCATGCAGGCTCAACACTAAAATATTGTACTTTGTGGGTTTGCTGTGACACCATTTGTCATTTTGGTGTTATCTCGTTACTCCTTGACTCTTTGTTCTATCTGAATGTTGTTTCTCATTGTGATGGATTTGGTCTTCCTCATTAAGAAATTAGGAAAGGACTTTAGTGGGATTAGACTGCTAACCATAAAACAAGGAATTTTCAAATCTTAGAAACTTGGTGTGCGTGGTTCACTCCCACTGAGTATTAGTATCTGCATTGTGCTTGTTTAGCTCAGAGAGTAATGAGGGAATGTTTGAGAGAGGTAAGATTCTATGGGGACAGACTGTCCTTAGACTTTGTTTATATTTATTTAGTTAATAAACTCACATAATAAAACTGTTTCAGTCTACATAAACTGTTTTTGAAAATTGCTTCAGGAACATCCATGTAAGGTGAGTTTGGGTGTAGATGAGGACGAATCAGTACCTCAAGCATGCCACGTATATTCTAAGATTAATAGGAAAATCTTTCGGTGTGGTCCGATTGCATCATCGATGCACCCTGCCTATTGAGGCAACTTGCTTTTGCAGCTGTTTGATATAAATTCCTCGCATATGTCTTAGTCCAGTCGGTTTATTTTTATAAACAATAAATAGCCCAACATTCCTGCAGTGTTTCCCTTCCCTCGGACAATCCCATGGAGCCATTTGCCGTGAGGACGGTGGCTGAGATTAGTGGCGTTTGCACAGATGGCGGCCATCGTTTGGGAAATCTCATAAATAGTGGAACACGTGGACTTTTTCCTCCCCCTTCAACATGATCACAATAGATTATGAGGGCCTACAAATCACTACCAGATGATATTAAGTTGCTTTGATAACACTCTGGGTCCCTTCCGGTGTGATATTTTTCTTCATTAGAAAGGATAGCTCAAGCACACCAAATCCTCTTACTCTTTTCTCAAAATTTATAGATCCCAGTCTCTAAACTAATTGTTAGTTGCACAGCATGCCTTAAGCTGTGCCCAGACAGAGCAATTACATCCCCCAGCCCTGATTAAAGGCACAGAGGAAACAGAAGTGCAAAGAAAATGAAACACTCTTGGCTGTTTGGGCAGAATGTCATTGCTGTTGTTTGCCTTTTTTGACATTTGTTGATAAAAGTGAGAAAGGAGGTCAGTTATCCATCACTGACCCTTGTTCAGTGCCAAAGATGTGACAGGCTTGTCTCAGGCTACTGACTCCGTTTATGAAATTATAAACAAAAAGGTGTTTCTAGGCCAATGTGCTTCTTTTCTATTAGCAGCTCAAGAATTTCTCCATTTTCCCCCTGCTAAATTGTATTACTTTCTGCATCTTTTAAACTCATTTGCTTCTGTGTGCCTGCCTAAAACCACAAATACATTTGTTTGTGAATGAGCAGAGCTGTAGTATCATAAAAGCTCTACAAATTACCTTGAACAAGAAAAAACTCATATTCAAATATTTCTGCATATTCAAGTATTTCTTATAAAATGTTTCTCACCTGTAAACTGCAGCTTCTAAAAGCTGTGCTTTCCTTTTGTGATTTACAGTAACTTTATGGCTGGCTGTGTGCTTGAACAGTCAAAATGAAGATTTTCAAAGGAGAATGGGAAAACACTATTTGCTTTCACACAGTACCTGAGGTCATCATGCCCAGCTATGTAAATATGAAGCAGAAGTACTTGTTTTTAAAGTGCTGAAGTGGCTTAAAAATCATAGACAAGCACCTAAAAATCAGATGGCAGAGAGCAGCAACTTTCTTGCGTTAAATCTAAGCTTGTGTTTTCAGTGACATCTCTACTAATGTTTCCAGTCTGCTGGGAGTTATCTATTTCATAGAGCAGATTGTGGAAAAGGCACTGTATTGTATTTTAAATATTTTAGCCAGGACTGCCAGACACTTCACATTTTGAAGTCTTTGTTTAGCCAGTTTCTCTGATTGCTTTACGTGAGACACTAACAGTGCTTCATACTAAACAGATGGGTTGTACAAAGGATCAAACCATAATCTCATGGTGTCTATAAGGAGTCAGAAACAAACAGCTTAAATATTTTTGAAAGTAAAAATAGATTTCTTTTTCCTAATTTTTTTCACTTCATATTCTGTTTTCTCCCCTTTACAATACACAGAGGGATTTTCTATTTAATGACCACACCCAGTCCCAGTGTTTAAATAGCTGATAAAGTTAGATGTACACGACAGTCCACATGTAACAGTGGTAGTTGTTGCTGTCCTTTGTGTCCCATGCACCACAACTGAATGGAAGAGAAGCTTTCAGCAGTCACTGTCTCTTAAAATGACCAAACATCAAAGAAGTTCAGTGAACTTGAAATTATATCAGGAAGTAGATCAGACAAAACCTTACTTGTGTGCATCTGTAGTTTCCCCAGTTCTGTGCTTTTAAGTGGATTTAGTTTCAGATGTTCTGTCTGTGGAAACTGTACACTTGCAAAACTACAGGTCACTCCCCCATGAGCCTTGGTCCCATGGACAGTTTTATTATTGCTGTTGAAGGCTGACTGATCAGGTATTAGTAGAATAATACAGTAAATAAACAGCATGTAATAAATTAGAGCTTCTCACTTTGAAGTCTTTGTTTAACCAGTTTTTTTAATTGCTTTATGTGATACACTGGCACAGATGGCTTAATGGTACAAAGATTGGTTGCACCATGGATCAAATCTATAATCTCATGCTGGCTGTAAAAAGTAAATACCTAAATAAATAAAAGCAAGCAAAACAAACTAACAGACTATTTAAACAAAGTGCTTATGGCCTAAGATCCCCACAAAACTGCTGTAACTAATGATTGAACATTGCCAGCATGGGAGTCAGTGTGTTAAGACCCTAAAGAGGAAAGCAAGCATGAAACCTTGTATTACATTCCCACAAGAAGCAGTGATGAGCAGAAACCTATTTTCAGGTGCAGTGAGTTTCTATCCTTCTCAGATAATCAGAATTGTAAAGACTGATTTAAGATGGTATTTTCAAAATGCAGATTGCCTCATGCTTGACGTGATCCTTAAGCCAGGTCCCTTACAGAAAAGGTATGTCCCCATCCCACTATCTTTTTACCAGTCATCANAAAAAAAAAAAAAAAATTCCAGTAGCCTTTTTTCCAACTTAGCTGGCAGATAGAGCTGTTGAGAGATGTGAAGGGGTGATTCCTCTTTTCTTGGCCAAAGCCTTCATAGATTTTCCCTGTATTACTTTCTATAGCGTGCCTATATATGTGCAGTTCAGAAATCACAGAGGGGGTTTCTTGGTAGACAGAGGGAGAGAAAAACTCTGGGTTTTCTGTTCCCGTGTTGTTTAAGAACCTTGCAAGGAAAAGGAAATCCACTTTGACATTCTATTTTCAAGCTATCTATAAATTATTTTCTGGAACATTTCCTGAAATAAACAGAATGCACAAGGTCTGACAGCTCTCCACATGTGCTTTTGGTGCAATGGGTGAATGTAACTACTGTTCCTGTAAGACAAGGCAGAAGTGAGACATTACATGCCATGTGGGAGAGGCTGTTAACAAATTGGTGGAAATGGTTACGGTTTTCAACTTGTCAAGCATCATTTTCTTAGCTTGATGACACCTTGTAAGACCAATAAATAATTTATGGGGTATCTAAATGTTTCAAATAGGAGTTTAAGGACTGGAGGAAAGAGGTCTAGGGTCTCATAGTTAATCCTATTCGAGCAGCTTCTTATTAAAACAGCCCTCCACAAATTGATTACAGCTGCAATCCCTTTTAAGAAGGATTATTTAAAAATCCCAATTATAAAGACTATTTGTAAAGAGTAAAATACTTAGTGTCAGTTTTGCATGGAGACTGTGGCTTGACTCAGTTGGCAAAGTGGGTTATCCTTTTCCTGCCTTTCTTTTCAGGAGAATCTGCTCAGAGTGGGCATTTCAAACAGTGGCTTTAACACAGTTGCTGCAAAGGAGTTTAGTTTCTTTTCTTGCCACTTGTGTTCCCTGGCTGCCTCTGCTGGCCCACCTCTGCTGGGCTCTGGCTTGGCCTTTGCCTCCTTTTGGCTCTTCTGCTCAATTTCATCTGAGACAAAGAACTGATATTTAAAGTCCAGCCTAATTCAGGACTTGATCCTGAGCTCTCTTAACAGTGTTTTGCCAAAGGTCACATCTTCATTCTTAGAATTCTTAGATACAACCTACAGTAAATGTGAGTGAATGTGATGGAAACAGAGGTTAGTATTGCTGTGTTTTGTCTCATTTTAGGTGCCTAAGACCACTTCTAAAAAGCTTCTTTGCACCATTCTGATGACATAAGCAGTAACAAACTCACTGATGAACACAGTTTCACAACTGTTTTGCAACTCTGGAACCATGTAAAGGAACAAGGACAGGTCAGTGGATTTGATTCTCTGGTCTAAATCCAGAAACATTTCTAAAAATCTGACTATGCCATTTATTTTGAAATATTCTAGTGAGTTCAGAGGGTTTCATATAACACACTGTGACTCTAAGATGAGTTTTCTTACAGCTGACCTATATAATACATCATGTTTGCATTTTCTAATAGGGTGACATCCGTTGTACTCTCTCAAACAAGTAATGCCCTTTCTGAAACTTTAGTCACCAGAGACTGTTGCTTGAACTGCTGCGACAAAGCTTATTTTCTTATGGCAGTAATGTTTGAAAGAGTGTATATTAAATAAATATTTAAGAACCGTCTTAGAGAGTTGTAAATTTGTAAACATGAGTACTTAATCAAGAAACTGAACACTTAGAGACTTAGTCAGGGACAGAAACATACCCTATAGCCATTTATCTAATCAAAATTAACCAAGTGCTTAAAGAGTGAACGCTTGTAATGAGCTGCTTGAGAATAAGCTGGCAACCACAAATAATTCTCTGAATACAAATACTCTTTCAAGGAAAAGCTGAACTGCTTCTGAGCAGCTAGTGAATAGAAAAACAAAAAGCAGGTGGCATTTACCAAATAAACTCTGCATCTCACCCAGTTTTGCTGACCATGACAGGAGTGATAAAGACAAACAATACTTCCTTTCATAGATAAAGAAAAAGGATAGCTGAGTAAGAAAGATGCTAGATTGGGCAACTTATATTCAGGTCTCCATTTAATTACACACTCACCATTTTGTCCTAGTCTCACTGCTTTACCCTCATGTTTTATTCTGAGATCTTAGGGTTGCATTTTTCAAGGCTGAAATCAGCTCCAGTTAATTTTAGCAGGAGTTAAATCAAGCCTTAGCATTCCTGTCTGTGCTTGTATTTACACATTGGTTCACGTAGGTAGTTGCAGTTCCCTACTTCAGATAGGCATTGGGAGGGTGCACGTATTGATGGTGGGGAAGCATGGGAGTAAAATATTTCAGATCTGGCATGTGGGGTATGAGCATGTCTCCTACTAGGCAGGTGTGATTAGTACTGTGTCAGGTTGTTTGTGCTTGTGCTTATGCCCTCATTTTTGTTTAATTACTGTAAGGGTGTAGCAACATCTTTTTCATCGAACTACAGAAAGGTCTGACTGTTGCAAGTCTTTCGAAGTGTGCATTTCACTTTGGTATCATTTTCCAAGTAGGGTTAGGGGAAGAAACATATTGAAAAGGTTATTTGTGTTTATAATTCTTTTTTCTTTCTGAGGTTTAGCCTGTTAGTTTCAAAGAAGATGAGAAGACAGTCTGCTAATAACCCTTTTAGTCTAGCATCTCACTACTCTGTGGGCTGCTCTGTGGGCTTCTTTCTACATAGACATAGATATGTGCACACGTATATGTATCTATTTCACAGGAATATCTAGTCATCATTCCTTTTACAGTAGTTCCAACTTTCTGCTACATGTGCTGAGCTGTAAAGTATTAAGCCTTGTAATCCCTCAACCCCTTAGATGTGGTTTGCTGGGGGGGGAGGGCTGTAAATCCATGGTGGCAAACAAGAAAAGCCTGAAGCTGTGAGCAAACAGGAAACAAATGATCTCAATCCCAGAATGTAAACTGTCATTGACAGAGATGCATGAAAGAATCATAACAGGGAAACCTGCTGCAATTTTTCATCCAGTTACCAGCTGAATCACTGCCATTACACTGAAGAAGAAAGCTGCCAGCCCACTACTGACACGGCAGAGTTCTTTACATGTTGTGTGCACAAAGCAGCCATATAGCCTGACTGGCATTTACTCCTTTTCATGCTTGCAGACTGATAATTATTGTGCACTGCCTCAAGCTTGCAATTAGAGGCCACCAAGAAACAAAAAATAGCTGAATTTCAAGATTAAGCCTTTTCCATGATGGGTCATATTTTCCCAGCAGGAAATATGTTGTTGCCAGTAAAAACAGAATTCACCTATGCTGTACTGGTACCAGATTAAAGGCCATATTAGCTGCAGGAACAAATGGAGAATTTGCATATAATAAAAAGTAATAATAACTGTCATTGTTACTGGTGACACAATTGGAGTTGATGCTGGCTCCTGTGTCACAATGCAGCTTTTAAGGGGGATGAGACAAAACACTGAGCAGCCAAGAACTTGTAATTATATATTCTATAGTAATTTTGCAGTATGGATATTCACTCTGTGCTTTAAGCATAATCTCATTCCACTTTCCCAGACTTTTCTCCTATCTCCCAAAGCCTGCAGTTTAAGTTCATAGGAGATACTTCACTTCCTTTACTGCATAAAAAATGTGCCCTGCTAAACACGTGCCCTGTTTGGCTCACTTTCAGTGGTAGGCAGAGGACAGCAAGTTACGAAAGCATTAGAGAAACACTTAGGACAAAGTGGAATACATAAAGAAGACGTTGTCAATGAAGAATGTTAAAGAGAAGGTTTTGAGTTTCTTTTTTACTTTCTCATTTTATGACTTTTCTGTGTTGTGTAGTGATGACTAAGATAAGTTGCTTTGGAAAAATCAGAGCTGCTGCAATAATAATCAAGTCAGTCTATATATGGATGTGTTTAGTGGTATGTTTATTGTAAAAATACGTTGTTTTCACTTAATGGAGGATTTGAAAGGGGGAAGTAGAAGGAGAAGGAATGGTCCAAGTTGAAACTTCTTGGCACACCATTAAGGATCATTTAGGAAAGTTCTATGAACTCTGAAGATTCCTCTTCAGCTATTTGAACCAGGGCAAGAAAAGTCCCACAAACAGAGGAGAAAAAACAAAATACGTTGATGGTAGATTTCAAAGGATGATCTGTTTAGAGATGGGATTTTATGGCTCAGGAGAATTTGACTGAGGCAGAGCTGTTGTCTGGGAGGAATCAGGATCATCAGCTCAGCGCACACTGCCAGAAATGGCACATGTGTAAATGCCATTATAAATAACACGTACTTTTCAGAAGGCTGTGGGATCACTATTCATTTCTGGATGCAGTCTGGAAAGATGAATCATGACTGCCTGGGCTCACTGGACCTTCTGGACAAGAGAGCTAGATTTTGGGACTTATCATATAAGTCCAATTCTAGTCTGAGGGTGTTGTTTGTGCCTTGTGGATCATTTACAGTAATTAATAGCTTGCAGAAAATTAAAATGTCTCATTGAGAGGTTTGAATAAGTGTGTAACTGGATGCTCAGCTGAGGTTGGTTAGGTGGGATGGAGCAAGCCCACTCATGAAGCTGCTCTGTGATACTTCCCTGAGCGAAGGGAAATGCAGAAAGGGCAAACTTCTAAAACTTGTGCCATAAAGATATTTTGTACTTCAGTTGCTTCTGTGACTGTGAGTTTAATGTAGCCCAGAAATCATCCTTGGCCAGCCATGAGACCACTACCCAGGCTTTCAGATGAGTTTTGTAGCTACTCTGAAGGTGCAGCAGGGATGAACACAGGGTTCAAATACAATGTGGATACTGCTAAGAAATTGGACTGAGGCAGAAATATCTGCTTTCTGTGATATTTGTTCCCTGGACCTTTCTGTCCTGCTTGCTTTTGTAATTCTATGAGAGCACTCTCACATCATCTTTATTAATACAAAAATAGCTATGTATGATGAGTCTGGAATTCGCGGGGAGAGGGGTCTGTGTGTGTATATAGGGGCATATGAAAGGAAGCAGAGTTTGATCCTCAAGGGTAACCTTTCCTCCTTACCTCTACCGTGTCTGTACACTAATCCTTGCAGGGTAGCTTCAGTTGTTTGAAGAGCTTATATGTATATATCTTATCTATCATCTAGTATTTTAATACATGGTTATTAAAACATTCTGAAAAGCAGCTGTATCTGGGGGAAAGTAGACACGGCTGCAGTTTGAAGCAGCTGTAGTATATCTGCAAAGACATCACTTTTCCTTCACTGATGACTTACACTCTCCTTCCATCCTGACTCAGTGCTCCTTTTCCCAATTAATCACAGGAATACAGCCAAGCATTGTCCCTTAAGATGCCAGCTTAGGAGAGGGTTCCTCTACTCTGTTTGCTAAATAAGAATGCTTCACATTCAGCATGCTGAAGATGTTACCCCTGTCCCTTGGGACAGCAGGATGCTTAATTTCCCCCAAGGTCATTCTCTATGCTCAGTGAAAACTTTTTCTGCTCCTAGTTTTCATTTCAGTCTGTTATTACTTATTTTAAACTCACTGAAGTTGCCTTTGCAGTCATGATTTTGAGTCATCAATTCATTGTAATGCCCTGACATCATTTGCCATAAAATCTGGGCATGGACTAAATAAATCTAAATGTACTCTATAACAAAAAACCCACATGAAGTATTGATGATGGACACACGAGGCAGGATTGATTTCTCACATAGCTACCTGTACACGTGAAGATATGCAATAATATGTACATATACAAACATACATGTTATTTACAAATAATCCTAGACTGGACCAAATATAAGGTTTTTTGCATAAATCTTAAATTTGACTCTTAAAATATCCAGCGAGTTTTTCCCATGGCTTCTTCCTATCTCTTGCAAGTCACTTTTTTGCTCATCTCCTGTTCTCACAAAGACAGTGCATAGCAGAGTCAGCTATTACAAGACTCATCAGCTTCCTGTCTCGACATCAGGCTTTTCCTTCTCCCTTTAGTCTTAAAAATGCACATTTCACTGTCATCCTGAAACTGCTTAGGGTATGGTCACAGTTATAACATCACAGCACTCAGCAACAGATGGGAAACGGCCTCCCAGAATGAGGGAAAATCAGTATATTTTCTATATGGGAGAGAGATTGCAACAAAATTTGTTATTTCCCACTTGAGAGAGCTGTCCAGGAGATCCTGCTATTCTGAGTCTTTCAAAATCAGATGATGGCCCCTCTTCAACGTTCCTGCAGTGTACTCTGGGAAAAAACCTGACAACCCACCACCTTTTTCTTGATGGACTCAAGAGATCTGCTGTGAGGGAAAGCAGGACATGGCTCCTAATTGTGACCTGTCTCTTATAAGCAATTTGGGAAGCCAGTGTGTAAAACCAGTAACACTGGTGTGCAAGTGGCTCAGCAAACTTGGAAGCACCAATTGGTGGAAATTCCAACTTTGAGTTGGTTGATGAAGTGTTACCCATTAGGGTAGAACCCTACCAGGTCACAATGACCACCAGCTTTTCCAGGTTGGGAAGAATTCTTGCTGAGAATGCCTCATTGCCCAGCATTGATGCCCATGCTTTGTGACCACAATTCACTTTACTGACAGCTGTGTGCAGCCACAGCTGAACCATGTGACAGGTTCACACAAAAACCACAGGTTTCAGGCTCAGGAGAAATGGGACTGATGGTAGCACAGTGCTTTGCTTTGAGGTGCTTGAGTGGAAGTGGTACAGATCACAATAACATCTTAGGAGCATAATACTCTTACTGTATTTATTTAATTAATCATAGTGGTTTATAGGATAGCAAATGGATTCAATTCTTCCTTCCCCCACTCCACGACTAGTGGCTGATGCATTGTTTGTCATTAAATTTAGCCAATATATAATATTGTAAGGTTGGGTCCCTAAAGGAATCATTTTGTAATTCTACATCTGTGTAAATAAAAATATACATGTGTATATATTTACACACATGAAGACCTAATTTTCATTTCAATTTATACCAAGACAGCTCCCACTGGAGCTGTAAAGTGAAGTTGGTTTGGGCCTGAGTGCTTACTGGAAAAGAAACATTTTTTGTGAGAGCCTAGCCTATTCAGTGGGATTTTGCATAAGATTAAAATTTCACCCATGCCAGAACAAAAAATGGCTTTGATATGAAAAAGAATCAGGCATATACAGTTACCATGTGTTTACTTGTATCATTAGACTTACCTTTGGCATAATAATATTTCAGCTCTACTGAATTGCTGTATCTTAAACTGAATTTTTTTAACTGTTTGGAGTAAATTGCAAGGTTCTTCTCCATGGCACTGACTTTATTGTTCTGCCAGGATGTCTTCTTTTGTCATAAAAATAATAACTTAGTGTAAGTAGTACTTTTTAGGTTTACTAATCAGACAGACTAATTGTATCTTTTAATCTGGGTCAATCTGCTCTTGCTTATTATAATTTGGCTCCAAATCCCCCCCCCAAAAGAGAACATTTGCAAATAATTTAGTGTCAGAAGCACTCTTATATAAACACTACCAGAATTGCTGAAAGGCCCAACAAAAACTCTCTATAATTTTGAATCCAAGTGTCTAATATGTTTTGTAAAAGGAATATATTGCTTTTCTCAAACCTTGGAGTGAACTTGGACGTGTGTGTGTCTGTGTCTTCAGGTGAACACATAAAAGGACTGGATAAACAGTTAAGGAATGGGGTCTTTCCTTTATTTACAAAGCTGAGACTGTCTAGACAGGGCACTTTTCCTGATTGAATCTACCAACTAAACTTAGAAACACCATACTAATATTCGATTTTACCTTCATCACCACGTCTGTACAACCCTTGCTTAGATTGCTAACCAGGGTGATTATTGCTTACTGAAACTGTTAATGTTTTGGTTGGATGTTTGTCTTCTCAAAAATGGACTGAAAGATTTTTCCCTGTAGGCTACTGAATTTTCATTGCATGTTAACTGTTTAGGTTATTTTCCAGCTCCACCACCATCCAGCATGAGAGAAAGCAGCTGCCACAGGAAAAGAGAATATTCAAATTTCTCATGGAGACTTTGAAATTGACTTGATACCTGGAGTATTTTTTATGTCATAGGAGACCCTTTGTTTACAAACAAAGTCTGAAAGTGGCTATACCTTATGACAGTACCAGGCAGCTGCTCTCAGGAAGCAGTGACTTTGTAGTATCAACGTAGGAAAGCTTCAAAATAAGGTTGCAAAAGTATCTGTTCTTCTCAGCAGGTTGGAAGTGCAATCATAGCTACGTGAGGAAATATTTTTCTTCCAGTTGAAGGGTGGTTTTATCATTCACCTGCATAGAGAAGTGCTTCAGTAATGCAGACTAAACTGTTTGTTATCAAGAAGGCAAAAGGCAGTCCAAAATTATGCCCACAGTTTCACATATGTCCTCCTGATAAGGAAAGGTCTTGAGAAAATGTGCTTTGCCATAAATTATTCCTTCCGAGGGAAAAAGAATATTTCAAGGGGTTTTTTGACAAGTACAATATAAGAGATTAGTTCATTTGAGTAGAGAGAGTGCTTAAAAATGCAGCTGCGTGCAGATTTCTTAAGAAACTACAACTGACAATTGAAGAGGAAACCTAAAACAAGATTACAAAAATTAATCAGTTGGCACAGAACGGCTGACATTAATGTGTGTACTTCTTTGTTTTGAAACTAGACTGTGGAGGAGTTTTCTTATACGGAAAATTTCATCTACTTGTACTTGTCTCCTCACATAGTCAAATATTTTGTGAGACAGATCAAAAACCCTCTTTGACAAGCTCATTCCCACGCTTCTCCTTTTTAACCTGGTTTTTTTTATTGGGTTTCTCCTCTTTTCCTGGAGACTTGTTCAGATAAAGAAAACTTTGCTTGAAATCTGTTTCAGTAGCTCTACATCTCTTGGGCAATCACTATTTGAATGAAATATGGAAGTGGAATTAAAAAAAATATTAAGGGATGGAGTAAAGTAAGTTCCACTAGCCTGTTAGCGGAGTTTGGGAGCATGGAAAAAGTGTTGAGGCTGGCATTGGGCAAGGCAGTCAGGAGAAGGAGGTTCTTTGATGAACTATTGCTGTATGAACTCTGAGCTCTACCCTGAAACACTATCAGAGATTTCTCTCCTACTCCAGGTTCTACTTTTTTTACTTTACATAGAATACAATATTTCTTGGAAAAACCTTTGGTCACAGTACAAAAAATGTAAAGTGCCTGGGTGTGTGTAATTTTCCTTCCACAAGAGAATAAAGAAAAATTGTATAATTGAGCATAAAGTTTGAATGGGGAGCCTTCTCAGTTAAGCACTAGGCTACATGGAGAGCTGTGCAAGGGGCTAATATGCTGTCTGCTTTATGAAGTGCTGTGATAATTGACAATAGTTACATAGAAAGAGTGCAGGGAGTTGCAAGACTGCATTAATTAATTTGCACTGTGTGCAGCACCCATCACTCAGGGTTGAATATTTATGAAATTTTCCTTGCATGTTTTTTTTTTTTCTATCCACCTTTACATCTACAGAATTTCTTTTATCCAGTGATCTCAAGGAACTTCTTTTGAAGCCTTTACTCAAGCTGATTAGTTTCTTACAAGTGGTACACTTGCAGCTGGCTGGTGAGGCATCACCAGGTGAATACTGGTGCCCACTGAGCAGCCCACAGAATTCAAGTAACCTGCAATATAAGTCCAATCAGTGTGATTTCACTGATCAAGAAACAGACTCTGAACAATTGATTGTCTCATTCTTCAGAAGGGAAGTCTTCCAAAAAATGTAGGAGTTTGTAGAATAACCCTAGTTTCTTCTCTCTGGTTTTGTTTTCCAGTCCTAGACCTCAAATTCATTGAAAGGGTTGCAAACATTGGAACAGTTTGCCCAGGTAAGTGGTGGAGTCACCATCCCTGGAGGTATTTAAAAGACATGTGGATGTGTCATTTAGGGACATGGTGTAGTGGTGGACTTGGCAGTGCTGGGGTAATGATTGGACTTGATAATCTAAGAGGTCTTGTCTGAACTAAACAATTCTGTGATTCTAATTCAGCTGTTGCCACTTCTACTCTGACACAGAAGTTACGCACCCCTATTTGTGAACATATTGACAAACAGTGTTATTTTACAGTTGGGTTTTAATTGTCCTGCTTGGTTGCCAAGGGTGTTTAAATGAATTAGAAAAAACTGAGTTCAGGAGCTTGGTTTGATATGTTCCGTACAGCCAAGTATGATGCATCTTTAATTTATGCATCTGCACCGTGTAAACGGCCGTTTTGTAAAGAAGTAAATATGTATGGGACTTGTATAAACTCTTCTTTTGGATGAGTCTTATCAGTAAATTGGTGGCCCCATTTTGAAAATAAACACCTGGATTATCATGAGTACTTATTATAAACTGTAGTGATTTGAGACAGAAAACTATTTACACCATAACCAGAGGTTGCTGTGGTTTTTAAACAAAGTTCCCATTGATTTCTGTGGAGTTCCAAATTTTAAAACATCATTTTTCTGCCCTATCATGGTTATTTATTGTCTTTAGGAACTCAGAAGGACGTAACCAACTGATTAAAAGTCAAATCAGATAAATATTCTTGGAAAATGTGTCTAAATTTTAAAGAATTTCTTTTAAAACTTACCTTGTATATTTGAGTTTCAAAATACTAAATATGATTAAAAAGCTAATTAAAACATTTTTATAGGTATTTTTTGAATTGATTCTGTAATTCCTTTAAGGCTAGACATGACTGAATATAAAGTTCAGACAGAAGACACACTTCTCTTGCTGATCCAGTTTCAAACTCTCTGCCTAGCTGGCCTTCTATTCCCAGGCACAGATAATGAAAAGGGAGCGTGATGTAGATGGGAATGGCTGAAGTGAGCCACGCGTCACAGGGATGAGATATGCCTTTTCCTCCAGAGCCTTTTTTCTCTAAGAGGCAAAATAGTCTGGTGATTACACAATAATGTCATCTTTGACATGGGGTTGTCTTAAGCTTTTCTGATCATGTTCATCTTTTCTTTTTCTTTTCCTTTTTTTTTTTTTAACTTTCTACTTATGTATGCAGCAGTGTGGACCTGTGTTTTCCCCCCAAAGTATTATTCTCATTTGCTTTTCACATAAGGAAATCTGGGTTTCTTTAAAGAGAAGTCTGTGCTGATAGAATCTCAGGATGGCATAAATCTGTCAGTTGTATCAGCTCCTCTTTCTATAGCACAGTGCACATAGAGCAAGTGCAGAAGTAGTACAGTTTTCCTGTCTGAAAAAAATATTTCTAGGATCTTTGATTTCTGTAGTTCTCCCACCTAATATCTCCTTCAAAGTTTTGATCATTGCACTGTGATAGGCTGCTTAGAAAAACCCAAGACAGATAAGATAGATCTAATTTCTAACCCTGACATCTCTGCCACCCATTCATTACTCTCTTTTACATTTCTTGCTATGCCCTGTGAAAGCAAATGTGTCACTTACATCTGCAATTTCTATCAGAGGGGGAAAATAGTTGTATGTTAACATCAGAGCTTTTAAAAAGTGGAGTAAATTGTGTACAGTTCAGAATCTCCTCACTTCAGGTGAATAATCAGCCTGGCAGGAGAGGATCATTCTACCCATTTGTCAGTAAGTGCAGGCAAGTGGTGTCTGCTCCTTGTGCTGTTGTTTGTTTTAAACACATTATTTCATAACCATTGTGTGAAAAGGAGTCTTTTGCCTCTTCAGCCAGCTTAGGGAATGTTTGAAACCAAGCAGCTTTTGTTTTATAATGTAAAAACTGTGTGTCCCTTCACTTTTGCACCACTCCTATTCTCCACAGTGACTCTCAGTGGGTAACTTAGAAACGTACAAGAATGTTCAGAACACATTTTGAAGAAAGAAGAGAATGAGAGAGAGGGAGAGAGAGAGAAAAAAAAAAGAGAAGAGAAAGAGCAACTCATCTAAAGTTACACCATCATCTCTAACAGCTGTGCACATATTAAAGGAAGTAATGGGGGAGTGAAGGTACTGCATATTTCAAAGCTGAACTGTTGCAGTAACAATAAGAAAGGGGGATGTTGTACAGAGTTAGCCAAGTGTTTGAAGTACATTACCGTAAGCCAAGCCAATGAAGTGGACAAGATTTCTAGCATGCTGCAGTGGTGCCTCTGCGTACTTAATAACAGATGTTTGGTCTCTCTAGGCAGATAATTGTCCTGCTGTAAGGTTGGCTTGACCTGTGTGAGCAATACTGTGTACAGCACTGAAGCAGTAACAAATGATCATAGCTTTTCTCGTTTTACTGGTAGAATGCTTAGCCACGCTTCCTTTTAAGCACATAATTACTCCAAAGCAACTGGAGCCCATACATCCTCCTTGCCTAATGGCTCTGAAGCCATTTTGCTATAATTTATGGGGACAGGGTTCAAAGTTTTAATAATATTTGGATAATATCATTGCCAAAATGTCTTTGAGCTGTGATGAATAGAATGAGAGTGGGCACATTTTGATTCTGTGCATGACAGTGCGAGTGTTAACAGCACCATACTTTGTTCAACCTTTATGGAAACATTCACGAGCCAATTTGCTCATGAATTGTAGATATGAGCATGAAGAATTATAAACAGCAGTGGAAAACATACAGGGTTGCTTGTTCATAAGGCACTGTCCTGTTAGTGGCTCTTCTTTATGCAGATAAATGAATTGCAGAGAATACAAAAATGGTTTAAATAAACCCTTAGCAGATAATGTATTAGCACATCAACATAAAATACGCATGCACTGTGGCATGCTTTTGGATATTTATGTTTATACTCTCTGCTCAAGTGGCTCACTGATTTTTTGGCTTCCTATCATTCACCTAATAATTTCAGCATCCTAACTGCACCTCTGGGATGTTTATCTGACAATCCAAGCTGTTCTTTGCTTTATGTGGCTTGCTGAAATTGGCTTACCAATTTGCTCTGCAAGTCGCTCCAGTGCATGATAGGTTAATGATGTTAATCAAAGCTAAATAAGAGTATAGACATGATCCTTTGACTGGAGTCACAGCCCAGCCCAGAAGGTGCAAACAAGCCTGTTGGGTAGGTGGCATGAGACCACAAAAATAACACCAAAGTAATGTGCCCCTAAAGCTAATGTACACCTAGAGCTCCATTCAGAGCCTACCGAAGTCTGTAGGAGTCTCTACTGATTTCAAAAAGATTTAGACCAGATAAATAAAATTCTTCATCCTTTGGCTAAGAATATTTTTTCCTAGTTTGCTTGATAGAATATGAAACTTATTGTGAACAAACTGTGGCTAAATTCTGTTGATAATTCATCAGTGAAAGGTTAAGGATTTGTTAGGCAAAGAGCATGAGTATTTTCCCTTACACAAATGGCATAAAAATGCTGACTTGTCCAGGCATGACAGCTTCTCTCAATGACAAACAAAAAAAAAAAACAAACAAATATGAACAAGACTTGCTTTAAATGTTCCCAACAGTGATGGTAGCTAGAAACAATTTAAGAAATACTCTCTGTTTAATTCCATTGAATGATATTCAAGCGATGCTTCATTTAATCAAAGGGGTGTTTGATTACAGAAATAATCAGCTGACACAGTCCCAATTCACTCTGGCCACTAAGTATGCATGTAGATGGCTAGATGTGACATATGTGAGGGTTAGCAATTATTTCTGAAAAACTGCTGGGACGGCCTTAATTACAATGGTCTGATTTTGTATTTCATAGCCTTATTTAAAAATCTTAATGCTTATTATGAAATTTTAATGTTAATTTCCTGAAGATTCTGTTAAATATAAGCCTTAATTGGCTTGTGTAAATAGGGATTTTTTTTCTCAATGGGTTGAACAGAGTTCACCAACTAAAATTATTTCTTCTGATTTTGCTGAGCTTTAAAGACACCATGAACTTACATGTTTCTTAAAAAAAAAAAAAAAAAAGGAGAACTAATATTTGTGGGATTTAGTTAATTTTTCGTTTTTCAGAGAATATCATGTACTCATATAAAAATGAGATTGGTAACTCCTCTGGTTATCCTAAAATAATACCTGGACTATTTTATTTCTATGTTAAGATGTTGACTAAGTCTTTAAAAACAGGTATATTTCAATATTGGCTTATCACTAGAAGATGAAATATATACTTTATTCTTCCTCCTCCTTATTCTTTTTCTCCTTCAACTACAAAGCGAGTCTGGGAACCTTCAGCCTTAGAAGTTAAAAATACAACACCTCTGTATTTTTCTTAATTGTTTTCTGGAAAATCTGTGATCTCTAAGGATGAGTTGAGAGACAGGAATGATAAAGGCAGAAATAGTTTTACATTTTGAACAATTCCAACAAGGGGCTGAATATTCAACAACTGATAGGCCAAATAACAAGTTGTTAACTTCACAATGCACAGTCACGGAGTACATACGTGTCACTTTGAGCAAAGATTGAAAAGACGTTAGAATTAGAGATTTAACAGCCAGTTTTGATTAAATCAAAACAATCAGAGTAGTTACATTTGCAACAGAATTAGGTTTAAAAAATCCAGACTCAGAATACCTTGCCAGACCTCACATTTCAATCTTATTCAAGGATAAATTTTTCAGGTGATACCTCTGAAAAATATATATTGCAGAATACTTGAGGACTCTTCTGGCAAACAACAATGTACGTTTGATTATTTTGCCTCCTGTCTATGACTTAGAACAGTCAATAGAGTCAGAGAAATGCTGCTGCTTGCTTTGTTTTAGAGAGAATTCCATCATATTTAAGTGAGGTAATAGGAAGTCCTCATTTTTTAGGTTATGTTTGATGGTTATGCTCAGTGGATTAAAAAAGAACTCAGATAAAGCCATATTTTCCATTTCTATACACTGAAAATATTTGAGTTGAAATCTGTAGAAACCAGCTCCAGATCTGTCTCTTTTTCTCATTTCATTAATTCACGTACAGTTTGTCAGTGCTTGCTTTGATCAAAAATGTCCACTCCTCACATGCACCACAAAACACAGGGATCTGTCCCAGGACAGAGCATGTCAAATAGAGGACATGGCAGTGCAGGAGCCTGAAAGCCTCAATAATTGCATTATGCCACAGGAAGATGATGGGTTTATGCACAAATAGCTGTGTCATTTCTATCAATAGTTGGAGAATGATATTTCCAATTTATTTGCATCCCTGGACCGATTGCATTATTGCTCTTTGGAGAACTGCTGATATCTGTTTCCAAATCCCATCTTGTGAATGTCCCAGAGGTGCTCTTTAATATAATCACATCAAGAGAGATCAGCTCCTATGTGGGTGTGACACCAACCCTTTATCCTTCAATCTGTGCTGTTCTAACCAGGAAAGGTGTACTCCACACCCCACAGAGGGATCTCTTGGTACATACATCAAATAAAAAGCCTGAGAGAACCCCCCAGAGTGCAGAAGCTGTGTCCATAAGACTCCTCAAAAGGTGTAACCACTAATTTAGCTCAGGAGCTCCATAACTCAGTAGATTGTGGACCAAATAATCCCAGCCCACCTTCCTAGAAGGCAAGTGCATGCTGCTGTCCCCAGATCCCACACAGTTTAGGGGAAAATAATGAAGAATGCTTGGCAAACTCTCAGGAGCTCTGTGGATGTGACAGTTTTACATTCACATTCAAAGCCTATTCAAAACCCCCATGCCCAAGAAAATTTGGGTTGAAACCTTATGAGAATGGTCATTCTTATGAAATGTCTGAAACCTGCCATTTTTTATTTGATAGAAAATGCATTCTAAAATACAGCCATGATTCTCAATGATTTCCCTCATTGGGGGATCCCAGCATTCCCTGTGTTAGCCTGCAAGTTCTACAGTCAGACCTCTCTCCATGTTTATTTATGAAATGGCAATCTAATTTGGCTTGCATGAACACACGAGATTATCCCAAAACTGTGCACAAAAAATCGAAGGTTGGTTGTTTTTTTTTTCCCCATTTACCTTTTTTCATCTTCCCATTAGGCTTCACTTCTAGCCCTAAAGATTCGTGCTGTGAGTTGGTGGCAAAAGGAAAACTTCAGAGATTTATACTGTTTCATGCTAAAAGATGTTGAACATTTGGGAAGACTACAAAGTGTTTACATTTAACCTTTGTTAAAATTAGGCTGTTTTGCCTACGTCTAAATAGTACACCTCTCCAGGTATGCTTCTAATTCCTGCTTATCACCTCGTGGTGCAGCAGAATTTGCCGTGACCTGCTTCTTCTAATTGAATGGGAGCTCTATTCGATCGCCCTGTCCTTTAATTTAGCTCTCCCACCTAGAACAATGGGTGATTAACACAAGTCAAAACAAGAGCAGAAAGGAAAAAGGCAGCACAACCCGCCTTGGTGCAGCTGCTCGACTCCAGTGTTTGCCTGCTGTGTAGCAGCATGTTACGGTCACTGCCAAGCCTTGATCTTCTCTCTCTGTGTCAGTACTCCAAGGATCCATCCTCTAAGCAGCGCACATCACACAATCATACATTGTTGGAGAACTTCGGTGTCACTTCTAAGCAATACAGATCCTGCAACTTGAAACAAAAGTGAATTAAACAGAAATCCACAAACGATGTTTTAAGTGTCGTTTTCGTTTTAGTTTTTTATTCAGGTTGCTGCTTCTGTTGCCACCAATGCTCTTTTTTCCTTTAAGATATTGAAATGCGTCTCTGCCTGTTTGTCAGATATTTCAGTTTTAAGGTTTTGGGTTTTTTCTTTTTCGTCTTGGTCCTTATGCCAGTTTAATATCTCGTCGAACTGTACCCTACTCAGATCAGAATATGCTTGAGATCTTGTTTTAAGAGGTTTGCGCCTTGATTCTGGAAATTATCCTTTAACTGCTTATAATTCCTAGAAAGTTGTTTTGATGCAGTTCATTTTGGTGCCGACCCAAAGTAATATAATAGCAATGAAATGAAACTCAGTGATTTAAATTACTTTGAATCAGGCTCAGGAAAGTGCATATAAAGTATTAGCATTGATAGTGACCTTTCCAAAAACAAATGGAAAAAAAATATTTCAGAGGGATGAAGCCATTAACCTGTGCAGAATTTACTTTTAAAAGCTTATAAAGCTTATAAAATATAATTAAGAACAAGAACATTTAAGTTGATGCAAACTACAAAAGGTTGTAAGCAGCTGTCCGGGTGCCTGTGCATAGACAGTAAGGTGCAGCCTGTCCCACAAACTTTACAATCCCAATCATGCAAAGATTTAAGCACTAACTCTATTGCACTTCTGAATAACAAAGATATTAAATCTTTCAGCAAGGGCAGTCTGCTGCTTTTAAAGCCTGCTGGATAAATGTCATGGTTTTGTTTCCAGTCTCTGAGAGCACATAGTGCTGTTACTCGGGCCCAGACCAAAGACCACTAAGGGCAGTAAATGTCTTTTCCTTGCATTAATAATCTTTGCACCAAAACCTTGATTTTCCTTTCAAAACCTGACAGGCAATTTCATATACACATAATATGACTCCTTAAAAAAAAAAACCCCAAACTCTTTCATCTCTATAGATAAATCACCAGGTTTCTGAAAGGACAGGGTTACTTGATAGTCCCTACTTAAAATGAGACTCTGCATACCTGCTATGATTCAGTGTTTAGAAAACAAACAGATAGGGTTAGATCCAAACAAAGGATTCATTTTAATAGTAAACATATTTAAGAGGGTGCCTGCCTAAATGTGAATTGTTTAGGGGATGGATTACCATTTTGCATACATTTTAGAGCTCTGAGAGAAGCCATTAAGGGATTAACACCTCCGATTTATGAAAATGCAAGGATGATAAAGAAACAATAGGGGTGACAACATTGTGTAAACGACATTGATTCATTTCAGAACAGGGCTGTTAACTGCTGGAAATGAAGAAATAAATGGAACAATGGATAGATGCTTTTACCAGCTTGTCATTAATTAGCAGTGAGCACAATTCTTTTATTGTCCTTTTTGAAAAATACAAAATTGGTAGGAAAATACAAGCACTGAGCAAATAGATTACTCTGTGTCACTAGGCTGACATCTGCATTTTCTTTCTTCTCTAATATATTTTGGTTTTCAAATGATATCGAACTTTGAGCCTGGCAGCAAGCCCAAATTTTGCTTCCTTTGAAATTCCTAAAAAGATGTGTTTTCATCCCTGAAACCTTCCTGCTTTTATAAAGCATAACAAAAGCCATGATTTGAGAAAGGGTTAATAAATGTTAGTGAATCCCCTGTAACACAGCTTGGAAGCACAAACAACAGTTCAATGCACTATTCTGCTGACCTATTGCATCCGATCAACTGCGGTTTTATTTCTAGCAATGCCAGCAGGTGGGAACTGACAACATGTTTCTTTGGAATCGTAAAGAAAGATCGTCTCGGATGGAGAATTAGCTGGAAGTAAGCGAGGTTGTTTGGCACAGATCTAAGCAGGGACAATGCTTGATTATGGCTATCACTCTCCAGCTGCTGTCAGAATGTTAAGTTTGCTTTCTTGAGGCCTGACATCTAACACATTTCTTTTTCTAATTAGTATCTGGTACTGTAAGATGCTGATATTTTACTGCATGTCAGATGTGCAGGGCTGAAATACATCACTGAACCCAGGCAGGTGTGAGTATCAGGAATTAGTTTTTTACCTCTCATAGTGAATTCAAGGCATCTCTCCACTTTAAAAAAAGCAATGTGGATGGAGAAGTTAGTGTGGATAAACCTCCAGTGCTGCTGCCCGAGAGAGGATGCAGAGAGAAGCAGACAAACCAAACATCAGCGAGGCAAAGTACCCTGGGCAGTGCCTGCATTTTCATCAGCATATCCTGGCAATGTTCTGTTCATGAATTCTTCCTCAGCCCAGCAGCAGGGCAAGGTGCTTCCCAGCTGCAGATGGAAGGGCACAGGGCATTTACACCATGCTAAAGGAGCAGCAGCCCTGCCCACACATTGAGGTAAATTAATTAAGCTCGGCACTGTTAAAGATTTGCCTTTTTGCCCCCCGTATAATGGCACTGTAGGTAAGGAGGGGTCAGGGCTTTCACCTGCCTTGAGTCTCACACACAGCCTGGCAGGAGCAGTGCAGGAGCTGATGTTTGGATGCAGGTGTGACTGGAAACATTAAGATCATAGGTACAAACCCAGCCAGTGCTCAGCAGAAACCTGCTCCCACTTCACTGCAAAACTCTGGGATGATTTGCTGTATGGCTAAGAGTGAGCGTCTGTATGTGTCTTTGGGGGCTTTTTGGGGGGAGGATGTTAAGTATCATTTTTCAGGCTGACACCACAAGCAGTAGCTCATAAAACACTTCAGCATCCTGACGTAAAGCTGAGAAATGCAGTAGTTTCTCACCGTAAATGTGCATAACAAGTTTCATCAGCAACCGATTTCTTGTAGGAGAGGGCTCTTCAGCCAGCAACAGGTTTGAATCTCTGGGTTGTGTTGCACAAAAAAAAAAAAAAAAAAGCAATTGTTATTGAGAAGAGGAGGGCTAATTTTTCTTGCTAAAGTGATGGCATTTGTTAGATATTGGCTGGGCAAGTCATAAAAAATATTTAGGAAAAAAATTGCCAATTTAATTCCTATCTTTTGTTCAAAAGTCTCTTGTAGCTTTGTGCTTTTAAGATTGAGTCTATCCAAATTTCAGTTATTTTCTCCCAGAGGAAACAGACATAATTATTTTGTAAAACTCTCAACCTTAGCAATACAGGTCCTGGTGTTCCAAAGGTGTTTACAGTAATTTAGGGTACTTGCAGTATTCCAAGCCAAACTGTTAATCACCTACCCCATGCAAACAGTCAGGCTGCCCCTTGCTCCAAGCTTTCCACCGTGCTTGATCTCTGAAGTGTTGCTTATGGTTTGTAGAGCAAATAAAGGAGTTTACTGCAGCTTTCATGAATGAAATTCTGTACCCCAAATAGTTTCTTTGAAGACAGTCTTGCAAAAATACAAGTGTCTCGGTCTTTGGGAAAAAACAACCCAAACTATTTTCACCATCAAAGCTAAAGGAGCCCTTTATTTGTTGCACTTATAATTTACATATCTACGATTATTTTATTATATATGTCTAACTTCCTTTCTTTGTTTGCCAGGAAAGGCCTCCCTTTTACAAATGCATCCAACTCCCTCTGCTCCTAGCTAATCTATGTCTCCAACAAGGTTTAATTTCTGGTACCAGGTTGACAAAGAAATGGGACATAAGGCTATAAAGCTGTAAAAAGAGGTGTTTAGCAAGGTTTCCTCCTACCTATAGCAGAGATTCTTCATCATCTGTGAAAGTCATTGAGGCTCTGTGAGGGTTCCTAGAATTATCTGTACAGAAGAAAACAATTGTAAAGGTCTTATTGTGGTGGAGCACTGAGGCACATGATTTACTCTCAGGCTGCAAGCAGTCCCATTGATTTCAGAAACTAGTGACATGCAGAAGGTTAAACATGTGCTTTGCTGGGTTGGGGCCAAACCTGGTATTGTTCTTCTGAACACTTTACAAAAACTTCTCCTGTTAATAAAAACAAAAACAAAAACAACAGCAACAAACTGTTATAAAGATATGTTGTATTTTGAGTCAGGACATAAAAGAACCAGCTCTGGCTCAAAAATAAGTGAGTTATTTTTGCAAACACAGTAGGATTTTTTGGCTCTGTTGCTGCTGTAAGCACAGCAGGGCCCCTGTGCACCATCCCTTGCACGGCCAGACAAGTACTGTGGTTACATTACATTAAATTTCCTTCATAGTTCAGTGGGATTTACCCTTCAAAGGACAGTTGTAGAAAAATCTCCAAGCGCATGGAGCTGCACTGTCAAATACAGGATGGAGATTCAAAGACATCACAATTGCCTTTGGATTCTCAGCAGGTGCAATTGAACATCTTCCATAAGATTCATGTTAAACTCAGGTTTGAGGAATATGTTATTTCTGAGCAGTTTATTCTCTTCTACATTCTCAGAGGAAAATTGTTTCATGCTGGTGGAATGATATGCCATATATTTAATGTGTGGAACTCTGAAGTTTTCTCCAGAATAAAAATTCTAGTTCTGTGTGAGTTATAGAACTTATACTTTGACTGGAAAAAAACCCACAAACTTCTAAAAGTGTAAAATTTAATCCATAAAAGGGAAAATTAAGTAAGATAATGAGCTTTGTTTATCCCTTTAATTTCTGTTTCAGTGTAATCTTTTACCTTGAATATAACTCATGAGCACTAATAGTCTTAAAGTTAATTCACCATCTTTAATTTCTTTCGTATTGATTTTGGTGAGTCTCCCATACTGACTCACTCCTAATTTCTGTGAGGATCTGAAAGGAAAAGTGTAATATATAAAGGTCAAGTGATGTTCTCATTCTGTACTTCATTGCTGTGCATTCACCAGTTCTGTCAGCAAGACTTGGGCAGTATGAGACTGTCATTCTGAAAAACCAAATAGTGCAACTTCAGTAATTTCTCCCTGTGTTCTCTTCCCTTTACTGAGAAATTAATGGCATGTAACTACCTAAATACATTAGCCATGGCAGGTTTGGCCAGGATTTTGGACTACTTACTGCTTCCCTTCTGTAATAAGAACAAGCCTCTTGTTTAGTGTGATGCTGGGGAGGTACTTCATGTGAAAAATGCTTGAGAGGTCAAAATAAAGGGATGGTTGATGGAGTGATGCAGTCACTCCCTCAGCTGTTTTCTTACTAAACAGTGCAAGTGGATTAAAAACATTTGTACATGAAGTTACTAAAGAACAGCTCTTCTGAAACAACTGCTTTCAGGAGTAATGTCCATGCTGTCACCCATGGGCTGAGAAGACCTGCCCATTCCTGGTGAGAATCACACGTGTCTGAGCTTGTCAAGGGCTTGTTTCCAGAACATGAAAGTTCTGGGTGAATGCCAGAACACTGCCAATTTTGGAAGAGCCTCTCTTCTACTTACTTTGATTTTCTCATTGGATAACAGAACTTCCAATGTCATACCCAGTTAATATAGGAATGGAAAAAAAATAAGGGGAAAGAAAACATTCAAAGGGCCCTGAATTTTTCATGGTGGAAAAAGTAAAAAAATCCATTTCTGACATTTTCCAATCTATGAAATAAAGGAAAAGAGTTCTGAAAGTTTTGGACATATTTACATTCACACACTTAGAGTTTTATTCGTGTCCTCATAAATAAGTTATCTTTAACTGCAACCAAAAAAGGATCTTGTACAGTTTAGTACCCCTTTATGGTTGACATTGATTTAAAACACTCCATAAGGGGCACAGTACTGCAGGATCAATTAAAAGTAAATGCAGTCATGAAAGTTACATGAAGTACTGTGTGCCTGAGCCTTGCAGACACTGTTCTTCATACAGCAACTTGCCACCTTAGCTAGACAGAAAAAGCAGCTGTAGTTATAGATAGAGTTTATTTCATATTAATCAGTGGCCTTGTGACAGGAAAGCAAAAATCCCTGACCAAACCAAGTCTTCACAGATAAAAATCTTATGCAATTTTAAGAAGATTTTAACTTTGTTTGTTGAACCATTCAGTCTTCTCTTCCAGAGCAGCCCCCAAACAGGTAGGCTTGCTGTCAGGTCTCACCAAGGCAGGTTCCTAAAACATTATTGTTAATCACTACGTTCGTGCTCAGAAAATCAACAGAAACAAAACAAAATCCAAACTCACACTAGTGTGTTTGGCTCTACTAGGTCCAACTTCTTTTGCTTATGACCTTAAATATAAAAAGAGATGAGTGTAAGTTAGACCATGTGTTAGATGGGAAACATTGCATGATCTTGTGTGGGGAAAAGGATTCATGGTGAGTTTTCTCTCACCCCTGTGTGAAAAGCCAGCTTTGGTGAGCTCAGGAGCTGCACTAATTTGTCATTCCAGCATGATGCTCAAAGGTAGCAAGTGGGAAACAGGGACTGTTTCCATTCTATCCCAGCTGACCACAAGGAAACTCCCATGGTATAGACCAGGGTGCATTTTTAACCACCGGGTTTTTTCTAGAACCCTCCCCAATAATGTAGCAATACAAAACCTGTTACAAGTTCTTTGAGCAACAGTAGCATGTCTTCTTCCTTTTACCCAAAGGGCTGCCTGTGGGGAAAAAAGGGCATTGCTTGCTATCCTAATTAACCACGGGGCCTCCTGTGGCCCCTGTAATCCTAATTTTTTGTATATGTATTAACATTTGAATGAAACAAGAAATCTGTATTAGATAATGCAAGATATTGCCATCAGTATTTGAAGGATAAGCTTTTAGAATTTATGTACTCCTTATCCTGACATAACTTTTTTTTTTTTCTGATCGAAGGACTTATCTGTGCAGAAAAGGGAGAGCAATTTACAAAATTTCTATGCAGATGCTGCTTTGTCCAGACTTTTAAATCAGTATGTGTATTTTAGAGAAATGAAAATATTTTTTTACTTAGCCTCCCAGATGAAATTTTATTGGTAGATGAAAGGGAAAACTGGATTTCTGAAGAATTGATGCTGGGTAACATGAATATCATTCCTTGCCTATTCACTCAGCTCTGTATCTGCTCTGATCTGCCAATATTTCTATTGATATTTCATCACAACTCTTTCATCCATTTCTTGAGAACATAAGAAAATTGTCTGTGAAAGCCAGTTTGTTGGCAAGCTGTTTATTTATACACATCCAGATAGTTTTTATTTTCTTGCTCTTTTTCAACTTGATAAAACAGTTACAGCTGTGTCAGTCTATCAATTTGACACTGCTTTCTCCAATGAAATCTAGTCCAAGTTTTGGATATCTTTTGGCAAGAGTGGGGACTTCTGTCCAGACAGGCACTGGCCAGACAGACCTGACTGTAAATAACAAGTCAGAGTACTGTGTTCAGTCACCAAGTGATGGAGTTGCTCCTCTTATATTTATAATTATGTGGTTATGGTGTCAAAATTCTCAGATTACTTTAGATAATTTTAAAAAAACCCAAAAACACACAAAAACCTGCAAAAAATTTAATGGTTCATACCACTCTGATTTGGGGGAAATGCTTCGTTGACCTCACATGTGAGGCTTGATTTAATATGAGGAAGACACCCCAGCTGGGTACTCTGGTGTAAGAGCAACAGCATGTCAGTCTGGCATCCTCCACCAGCTCCAGTCATGTTCAGTCGTCAGTGCTCTAAGGAAAGCAAAGCAAAAAACAGAAGCCAAATTATACATCAAAAGGGAAACTGTATTTTCTCCTGCACTGCAGGCAACCAGCAGACCACCTCAGAACGGGATTCATATACTGTGTCAGAGAGAAACAGTCAACAAACAGTCCTTTCAGCCCACACCACCCCGTATCTGCAACAACACGCTGTGTAGCCAAGGACTCGTATTACAATTTATTTTTAATACAGGTTTATCCTGATTTCAGGCATAGAGTTCTTTCCAGAAATTATATTAAACTTGCATTTTTTAACCAAGTGATACATATACAGAAATAATTTCTTTTCCTTTTGAGATTTTGTACATTACTTGAATGATGCATCCTAAAGCCAAAGAAGAAGGTGAACTGAAGACTTTAACATTTATTTGGGTTTTGGGGGATTTTTTTTTTTTTATATGGGAAGAAGGGAAAGGCTGATGGCTTGGGCACTTAAAATAGGATTTTGGTTCTGGGGAAGAGCAGTCCAAAAAGTGATTTCATACAGGCAAGCTTAAACCACATCAGGAGTTTTGAAATGCTCTAGAAAATCTTTTTTTCCCCATCTTGATTGAGTCAAATATCATCATTGTGTGTATGTGCATGTGTGGGGTGAGGGGAGAAGAAGCTCTTTACTTAGTATTAATATACTTGCAACATGTGGTGTCTTAATTCCACCTGCCCAAAACTTTTTACAGCAGAAAAAAATGGAAATATTTTCTATTAACTATACTTCTACTATGAGAGAATGAAAATACGGTATAATTTTTAAAAGACCGAGTTTAACAGAGTAATAAAAAGTTTCTGGGTAAACCAGGGGTTACAGAGAGTTACTATAAATATGGGATACTGTTCTTAGGGAGCAGTTATGAAGTAATGCTCTGGCATTCTTAAATTGGTCTTGTGCTTACTGAGGTTTGGAGATCCAGCATGAGTTTTGTGATCAGCTGAAGGACTGGTGCAGCATAGATCAATTCACATATTTTGTACTCTGGTCTTCAGTAGATCTAAATTTGTGAACAGGTACTTAAATTGTCTATGATTTCATTATTGTTCTGAAAAAACAATGGTGATGAAATAAAAGTACTTTTGTAATAGTAATGGTGTTAGAAATATTAGAAACGTTTAGAAATAGTGATAATATTGTTGTTCGTGTCTATGTAGAACAAATGGGTAGGAAAAAAAGAGTGATCTGTGATGCTGGAGGTTTTATATTCTCTGCTGAGCAGCCCTCTATGAATGATGATTCTGATGGTGTAATTAGGTAGTTCACAGCACAGTACAGATTTAGACTCAGTTGTAGTGTGAGTTTAGCTGGATGATTGTACCTTTGCTGGAGTACAGTTTAACTTTTCAGTCTAATTTTGTTTGTTTGCTTTCAGCTTGGCACAGTTAATTAAAAAGTCTGGTGGATGTAAGAGAATCAGCAAGTCCAACTGTCAGTTGAAGTGAGCTATCAAATTAATGCCATATGACAACAACAGTTTTGTAAATTTGACCTGATTTGCCTCTGAAGGAGTTTATGCCAAAAATACTTTAATACAGGGACATACCGACCATTTTTATCAAGCCCACAAGCAATTTATCCTCAAGTCTTAGTGCAGGAAAACTGCTTGGGATGAATAGGAAGTTTTGCTCAATAAAGAGTCCGGTTTTGGCTGCCAAACCAGCCAGTCCCAGAATCAAATTTTTTACACTTAGTATAATATATTATTGTCTTCCTCTACTAGTGATATCAGTAATGTTAAGGATAGTCCCTAATTTCCTTCTCTTTTATTAGGAGTAGGGAATATTTGTAATTGTTTTACACAAGTAGAAGCTTGAGGTCATGGATCAGCGAGCACATCGCAGTGGAAGTGCATTAACTCACGGGCTAAAATTCTCATTTAAGAGCACAACAGTTCTAAATTTTTTTTCAAGTGACTTTTCCATATTTCTCTCAGAATACTTGATTCCTAGTAAAGGAAAACATTTTTCTGTTAAGAGGAATAAGTGTCGTTACAAAATTGGTACTTTTTTTCTGGGAAGCTAAAAAACTACACACTATTATTAAAAATAACATATGATCATTAATGAGAAAGTCATTGTCTGTCCCTAATGCCAGACGTCTTGCTTGACAAGAAAGAGGGAGAAATCTGGCATATTAAAAAAAGCTCTTTATTGAAAAATATTAAATTATACTAGAAGTTTCATTTTCATATATTGTATGATTTTAAAATCTGAACAATGCAAGGGAAAAAATGTGTTTATACCTTTTTTGAATCATTAGGGTGAAAGAAAGAAGCAGGAATGGTTTGGCAGATATTTTAGATTGTTTGCTTTAAAGTTGGGTTTTGAGCTTGTTTTTAACTGGGAACTGTAATGAATAAGAAACAGTTGTTTCTCTCTGTCTTTTCCTGGAGGATCCCTTTGTCTCGAGAGGACTAGAAAGGAATCTTTCACAAAGATTTTCTCTCAGTTGTGGTATTGCTGATGTCAAGCATGCAAAAACCATGAGTCAGCACTCCAAAAGTCACGAGACTGCATTAAAAAGAAAGTGGTCTTTTAAAATATCTACGTGGCTCTCTTGTTTAAGCCTTTATGGTAAGCTGGTGGCACATATTTATACTTTTTCTGCCAATTAAAATCTTATTTTTCAAAACAAAAGAAGAAAAAAGAAGAAACAGCTGAATTTTTTCAAAAGCTTGGAGGACTCCCAGAAATGGGTTTCTGAAGAACATCTGAAGCATTACAAACATTGCAATATAATTGCAGGTGTTGGAAATGAGGCATTTGTTTGTAAGAACTTTGATCTAAATTTTAGTCAATAAAAACAATTGGGAAAAAACCTGATTGAAAGAAAAGCAGAGAAACCTTCCTCTGCATTTCAGAAGCTCAGGCTGCTGTAGCACCTTTTACTCTGCAGTCCTTCCAACACAAATCCAGGAGAACAGGCCTCACGTCTTTAAGGTTAAATAAAAGCCATATAAACATCTGATTACCAGGCAGAAGATAGAGTCAGGTAATGACAACACTTTGATTTTGGCAGAAAAGGAACAGGCAGAGTAGTGCAGATGCTGCTGTTACAAAGATATAAGACCTTTACCACAGTTTAAAAGACAAAGACTATTTGAATCTAACAACATGGTTTCTGGCCAGAAAAAGCTACAATTATTTTTAAAAATGTCACCTCATTCACATTCAGTGATCAGAGAAAATGGAAACATTTTAAGGAGTAATTGTAAACATCTGCTAAAGAAAAAACGAAAACATGACTAAGACAGAAATGAGCTGCCAACATAAAGTATTGTGTGAACAAATCCACCGGAAAAACACCAGCTCTGTGGATGGATTCTATCTGGAATGTGAAGAAAAAAATGATGATCATAAAAAAGACTAGAATGCACCTAAAGATATTTTACTCTAAGTCAGTCTGGCCCTCTACGCAAATATCGAGGAATGTGGCTACACTTGTGTTTCTGCAGCAGCTTTGGCCCCTGCTGCTTCTCCTGCCCTGTTCCAAGAGAAGCATTTGCACAGGCACAGGGAATTGGACTCAAACTGATCTAACTTTTTTTTTCTTTCTTTTTCAGCTGGATCAGTTAAGAAAAAGTCAATGGTGGTGCAGATGGTGATGACAGCTCATACAGAAATGCTGCTAGATTTCTAACCATTGCCTCAAAATACTGATTTCAAACTGCAGTGCTATAATGACAACATAAATGAAGGTAAATCAGATCCTTATGGTTTTTAGAAAGTGCTCTCTAAGGCATCTACAGATCTGCATCTCAGTACAGCATTTAAATGCGTTGAGCAACTTGCAGGGTCCAGGGCTGCTTTGTAAGATCTGTTGACTCCAGCTTGGAGTAACAGAATAGCAGAGGTAACACAGAGGAGAGAGTAAAGGTGTGAATCACCCAGTTTTCCAGGCATAACTGTGCCAGTTGAAGATGCTCCCATGAACAACTCATATCTCTCATTGTAGGGATATAATACACTATGTCCTCTGGCACAAGTGAGCGTGTGCACGTTCCCTAAAATACAGCAGGTAGCCTGTGTTGGCTCAAATCATCTTTTCCTAATGCCAAACACTACATCTAAAAGCAGCTGTTCTGATTGAAAATGTTTTATCACCATCCTTTGGTAGAAGCTTGTAATTCCTCCAGTTCTACTGGCTGACCAGTTCATTTGAACTACTCCTCATCCATCCCTTTCTGCAACGGAGGGAGTCAGGCAGGTTACGGGTGGCTCTGGGCAGACAGGCTGTGCTGGGCTCGAAGGTCAGTGAGCACAGGTGCCTTGCATTGCCTTCCCATGCTGCAGCTTTCCCTGCCCAGTCTCTGACCCAATAGCTGATACTTAGCCACCTTTTCTTTCCCCCTTTCATTTTGGTTTTTGATTTTCTGTTTCATTTTTTTTTAAACTGTATTAACCTGTGTTTGAACTAACCACGTTGCCATACGAGTGCCTACCCTTCTTCAGCACAGTGGGCAACACTGGGGGAACAAACACGTGCTGGCAAGGTAGGTGTGATTCTTTGCTTGAGTAGCAATGCCAGTTGGAGTAAAAGGCAAACCACCAATTTAAAAAAATAGGCCTAAAATCTTCAGAGCTGACCAGAATAGAGAATGTGAATAAGGACTTCTGAGAAATGGAAGTTTCAGGAGAAGAATCCTAGAGACTTTGCTGATTAGCTCTCTAAAAAAGCCTCTGAAATTATAAGATCATCAAAGTAGCTTGATGGCCATGACTTGTTCTAGTTCATACTCAGGCTGAATTACAGAGACTGGAACCCTGAAGGAAGATTGTTTGAGGAGGGTGGGTGGTGTTTGTTGTTATGTGTATCACGTGCTCCGAATATGCATGTAGGTGGTGTCTATGCAGATTTATCTTTCCTGCTCTGTATCTACAAATGAGGTGTGGGGAGAAATGATGGCTCAGTGCAGGTTGCCTGCATTTGGGTGACAGCTGAGCCTGTGCTCTGTAAATACAGCATAAACACCAGTTTCTTTGAACTCCTGAGCAATCAATGCCAAATGCTCATGAAAAGCATCTTTTAAGAGATTTTCTTGGAATATGGCACATGTTTTCACAAGATCTATGATAAGTCTTTTTGAAGAAATCATTTGAAATATTTAATGTGTACTTTCAAACTGCATTTTTTTGGTAGTTTGGTAATGGAGAACTGGTTTAGCCTGTGGCCAGAAAGACAGTAGCAGTAGTTATATAATAAATCAGTAAAAACAAGCTTCTGACATCCTCACAATGAACTGCAAGCAAGCTAATATTTTCAGAGAAAAATATTTCATTCTTCTTTATCTAGGTTGAAGAACCCAAAATGAACCCTCTTTCCAAGCTATGGAATCCCCACTATTGGTAGTAGTTGATTTTGCACAAACATTACAGGTTAAATTAACATTTTTGCTTATCTTTAAGGAAATTAGAACTTCCGGAGGTGTCATGAGAGTAGAAAATCTGTTTAAACTGGGATTATCATCCTGAGTGCTTGTAGACAATAGGAAAAGAAGTAGTGTTCAAACCTATCATTATAACTTACTACCAGCCCTCCGGGGTCATGGTGTGCTGCCTTCACCAAAGCCACAGGCCACAAGCCGTGGGTTCCATGGTGCTTTCAGCCTGGCTTTAGGCTCCTGATACTGGATCAAAATAGCTTGATGAAATTATAGGAAATATTGAAGTGCTCTAAAGTCACCCTGGTGATTCAAAATTTAATAAATTTTGGGTTTTTGCTTGAAGGCTTTATGTGTGGCTAGAAACCAACTTTCCAACATCTAATTTTAATCCTTTAAAGTATTACTCATCACTTTAATTGTAGAAGGAAAACAATAGAGCTGTCAAAAAAGCATATACAGTGTGCTTTTGCTGTTTTCATTGTCACTGTAAGTCTGTGACTAAGAATTAGTGATCATAGCTACTGAGGAAGTATTGGGCATGGCAGACCTGTTGTTAACAGTCATGGAACCACAGCTGTCTAAAGATGTCTTTGTTTTTCTGCTGAGTCAATTATACCAGTCTCAAACTTTGTCCATAGCTCTGTCTCCTCCTGGTATATTTGATCATAATACATAAAATACCAAAAACTAGAAAAAGAAACTTCATAAGTATGAAGGCTAAAATTCTCCCATGGCCTTTGTATTTTGAGTCTAACATGTGTCAAACATGATTACAGGGGTTTTTTCCAACTTACAAATATTTGGATTGCAGAAACTGATTTAAAGAAAAAGGACCGGTTAAATACAAGTTGAATTTGTTGGTGCTATTATGTGTTTCTCCATTGTCTCTCCACTTTGAGCACTGCCCTTATCAGATGGAAACCAGAAGAATGTTGGTTTTACTTGCTGATTGTAAATGTGAGAACCTGTACTTTCAGCAGTGGTGTTTGTTAGCTTTGGGGAACAGAGATACAGAGACGTTAGAGGACAGAATGAGCTACCTGTATTCCTGCATGGACTTCAGTGGGAGTCCCAGACACTGCCTGAGGGTACAACTTTTTTTTTTTTAGTCATTAAATTTATCTGTGCTTTATGAGCCAACTACTTCCATAAAACCAAAATTAATCTGGAATAACTGTGTGCATCAGAGGTGTTGTTCAGATGTGCACTAGCCCGGTTGATGTGGAATTGTGCCTGCTGGGCAGAGCGGTCACTAGGGCATTGCCACCTTTTAGACACAGTTTAGGAACTCAGCTCAGTGCAGATTATACACTGACTTCATATGCAGACACTTTGCTGAAAATATACAAAATTAATTAATTTTTTCTTTGGGGCCATGATTCACTTTTTTCCAGTAGAAGGGAAATTAAAACCTTCAGCTCTGAAGAATCAGAAGGACATTAGTCTTTGTTACTGGCTCAAAAAGCTTGGAAGTAGAAAAAGTGACACCAGTATACAACATTTTATTTTCAGTACTGCAACATAGTTTGTGTCTGAAGAGACAGACTTTGGTTTTTCTTTTACTGTCTTGGTTCATCTGCACTGGACTGCAAAACTGGTTAATTCAAAAAAGTGTCATTAATGTGCCTTCCAGCTCCCCGGTAACTACCCCAGCGTCTCACTTATGCTGACAATCTTTTGCCAGTTTCAGTGGGCAGTTTTAGCTCACATGAGAAGACATTGAGGTTTTCTACTCTGAGCTCTTTACAGAGCGCTAAAATCCAGCATGAGACTGAGCACCACCACAACAGTGGGTGTGAAAGTCTGTCAGTCAGCACAGGGCTGTGCATGGAACCTCAGCCTCTTCCCAAGGGTTCTCCAGGTGCACATGGGGCTCCCAAGGTTTCTGGTGCTCCTGTTATTCCCATTCAGCTGCAGCTCATGACATGGGTATCAATGGCTTGAACTCCCCACTTGGCTTTTGCTGTAGAAAAAACAGATAAAGGAAAATGACATTTCACAAACAAAGCTGACATCCAGCTGCATAAAGACTCAAAAAGTGTCCTTAGGTTTGCTTAGGAATAAGACTAAGACTAGAGTTTGACTCTCTCCTGGTGCTGCAGTTGTTTGTTTGGGAGTTAGTTTTAGGTTGTTTTGGTTCGGTTGTTGTTGGTTTGGGTTTTTTTTTTAACAGTTAACTTTAAGGGGAAATAATTATAAAAGGTCTACATGTTTACTTTTAAACACAGCATTTTTTCCACTCTGCCCTAAGTCTGACATTTTAATGACCTGCTTTGCTTTGGTTTTTACTGGCAGTGTATATTGAAGGAGTATTTTATGTACAGTTTTAACATTTGAACAACGCAGCTCCATGTTCTGTTACTCTTTTATGTTGTGGATAATGTCTTTTAAGTTTTTATTTCTTTTAAGTGCTTACTAATTTGAGGGCATTTTTGCAAATACCTTTAGAAACTTTTAGATTAATTATCAGTGAGGGTTATTAATTTAAGAAGAGCAAGCAAAGTAAAGGCTGCATATATTTTCACTCAAATTACTATCCTAAATGACTCCATGGGGGGTTTCTTATAGGGGTCACTGAAAGGCAGAAAGGAATGTTTTTACTTCTTTGCTTTGTCACAAAAATTAGGTTACAAGGGCTATAAATGCAGGTAATACTTTTTATTACTAGATTTTCCTCTGTAATGAATATAACATTTCTTCTTTTCCGATACCCACTGAATGTCTTAGTACTTAGCATGTTTACTCTTACCTTTAACAAGCTCTAAAGTAATTCCCCTTTAAAAATCTTGCAAGCAAATTTGAAGGCAAGAAAGAAACCCTGTATGGCAGGATCCCTGCTGGAAGGGGAAGATTGGAGGGGGAACTGTCTTGCCAGCTGCCCACGAGCTCACTGATAACACAGCCCATGAGTAGCTGAAGTACAGAGAAGTAAAAACTAAAACTGGAGAAGTCAAAAGTGCAAACCAGAAAGACCAGAATTTTTTTGCAATGCAAAACACAAAATTAGTCACATATTTTCCTGCTATAAAACAAATTGCTCTGTGCCAGTCTGCCAGAATCCAGATTTACACAGTCCTGCAGTTCCAAAAGAGACCTGGGCTGACTATTGCTTTGAGATTTGGGCCACGTGGTTCAGCTGGGGTGAGCAGCTCCCCTCAGCAGGGCTGTGCTGTGTCCCCAGTGGTGGCCTGGTGTGGCTGGGCTGGCAGGGCTCTCCCATCAGGGGAATCCACCTCCTCCCCAGACAGGCCCTTCAGGAGGGCATTAATATTCTCTGAGAGGTGGCCACTCATCTGCAGCTCTGTGAGGCCGAGCTACTTTGATCTCAGCCTCAGAAACAGAGTGATGGGGGATAAGAGTTCAAAGTATAAGAAGAAACTCAATATGCAAAGAATGTGCCACATCTTAATAAGTAATGAGAATTCCCTCCATTTGTTGCTATTGTAAGGAAAAATAGTTTAATATCTTTATGGGATTAGGTACTTTGCTAATGAGTGGCCAGAGCTATTAAGATTTTCCCTATGTCTCCAGATAGGCTGGCAAACAAACATCAATAAACAATGGCAAGTCTAAGGCTGGCTATTAAGAGTTTGATCTGGTGAGTATTTTATTAATGTGGCCAACATGTTGAGTTATTTTGTTTGTAGATCCAGTAGAGCAAATATATAACACAGAATTTCTATCTTTTCCTTACAAGAGACCTGAGGATTAAGGAAATTACCAGTAATGAATGGCAGCTTTTTAACAAAGTTTATCACAAATGACCCTGGATTGTGAAGTGTTCGCTACTCGGGCAGCTGTGGATAGACGGGAGATTGAGAAAATTGCCAGTGAGGACAAAACTCTCTGTTTTTTACTGGTTTGCTCAGAACCAGTAAAATTCACATGAACACTTCGCCTGCATAGCAATGGCAAATACCAGCAAATTTAGCTTTCATAAGTGTATTTGAGAAAGATTAGCACACACCAGTTCAAGTTTTAGTTTTTAGGTTAGCTGCCTTTCATATTAATCAGCTTTGGTTTTTCCAGAGCTGCCTTTTCTGTGTAAGAGCAGTGGGTGAATGCCATGTTTAATAACCCCTTACATCCACTAATTCGTTTTGAAGCAATTGTGTGGTTTCCAGAAAAAATTAAATTTGTGTAATTGGAAGAAGAAATGTAGAAATTAATGTTGTTTGTCCTTAAAGTCCAAGAGAAGTTTATGTTTCGAGGAATTGAGTAGCCCTTTCAGAATCATTTATTGTTCCTCAAAGGCCTTTCTATTTATTTTTCCATGTCCTAGAAGTGTAGTAGGATTTAAGATCAGCACAGATACTTTTTCATTTGGTCAGCTGAGGTGCTAATTGTCACAATGAGGTACAGCATACAAAGGATAGTGAGATATTTCACATGCAAACTCTGATTTCCTGAGTGTGATGGCAGGGGTTATTAGCAAGGATTTTCATCAGGTCCCTGCTGAAACCTCGTTTCCTTAATTCACTTCTCCCAACTGATAAACAGCCATGTCGTATCTCTGGCATCAATCTGGCTGCCCAGAAACAGGTTACTACATTCTCTTACTCACAGACAGGGATTTCATTTTCCTTCCAGAAAATGTTTAAGTATCAGAGGTTTGTACAGTAGAGGCCAAGCATGAAAAACTTGTCAGTCAAGTGAACGTCACCCCATAAATGTCCCTAGCAGCTCTTTCCTCTTTTCTATTTCAAGAGGAGAGTAGCTTTAATTAATTTATTGGTTGGCATCTGTTTAACAGGCATATGTGGGATGGGTTTCTGAACACACCTGGTCTATTTTTTAATGTAACCTCCAAAAAGATTTTGATCTTATTTTTAGCTTTAACCTTATAAAAATGTAACAGCACAAAGAATTCTTACAGTGACTAAACTCTTTTTTTTCTTTTCCTTTTTTTTTTTTTTTATTTAAATCCCAGTTTCAAAGGAATTTAGCTATGACCTGGATTTTAATTTTCTTGGGGATTTTACTAATGCTTGAGGGGGGAAATCTGGTACATTTTCAGCATATTAAATACCTGTTTGTGTCAAAGTAGTCATTAGATTTCCAATTGATTTGATTACAGTACAGTGATACAGCAAAGGGTATATCTGAATATTTATCATCTTTAGTTATGCTATCATTAGAATATGATTTCTGCATTTTCATTAGTGGGGCACACTACCTAAATATTGCTCAATTTTGAAACCACTTAATTATCCTGTCATTGGTGCAACATTATTCAATTTTACATTAAAATTGTTTTCCTGGAGACCTAAGCTAGATTCAAATAAACTGTTCATTTTTGGCAACCAGGAAGAAGTGGAGTCCTTGTAAAAATCCGACTTTGGAGTGAGGAAGTTGGCGATTTTTTTCATTAGTTTCATAGGGCTCATTGTTCCTATTCTGGAAACTTTATAGCTACAATCACCTACGGCTAGAGTCTGATTTTTACTGAGGTGCTATAATAATTATACTAAGTACTTTCTGTTTGTCACTGACAAACAACAATCCTTGAATGTCACTTAAGGAAAATAGAAACTTTTATATTGTGGCTTAGTTTCCAAAACTTCATGGTTTGAGTTCTCAGAAACAAGTACAAGCTTTTCATTAAATAAAACCAAATCAAACAAAAAAACCTACCCTTGGTTTTGCCTATAACCAGGAGATCTCTCAAACTTGTAGGCACACTCACAGAGATGTGATGAAATATTTTGCTAAGAAACTTAAGTATGACTTACTGAGAACTGAAGGTTGACAAGTTTAAATACTGTAATAGCAAAACAAACAAACAAAAACCTTTCAGTTCACTTGTGGATTAGTAGTTAATACTCTGAAATCCGCAAGCTTCGGCTATCTGTGCTGTTATAATCCAAAAGAAGAACTCTACTTTTTCTGTTTTTTCAAAGGAAGATCTTAATCACCTCTTTGTAAGCCACCAAACCCCTTATTAAAAGTCTGGGCCCAATCCTCCCTTGAAAGCATGGCCCCAGCAAACTGTGGGCTTTGATCCTAAATTGAGAACAACAGCTACTGAAGGTAACAGTATGTGATTAAGGACTGCAAAATTTGGGCCACTGACATTAGTGAGACTGACTGCTCATGTGAGTAAAGAACAATTTCATAAGATTAAGGACCATTATTATGTTTGGTAGTTGTATTTTTATTAATTCTTCCTCATTATTTATTCAGCTTAAATAAGTTGAGCAATATTAACATGTTGTCAATATCAACATTAATCAGTGGAATTTAGAGTAAAAATGACTGCAGTAATTTTTTTCTTTTTTAATTATTTAAACTACTTTTTATAGCATAAATACTATATACTGTAAAAACAGTAGATTAATGGTACAGTTGCTAGTCTTGCTCTTTGGCATCATATTTTTAAATAACTTACAATCTGAATAATTAAACATAACTTTCTGTTAACATTAAATTGTTCTCATACACATACAGATTGTTTTCCTGCTGTTCTAAATGTGTCCCAATGAGAGCCTCCAGCAAGGGGACCTGCAGAGTTGGGACCAGCCACTTGCTGGGGCCTGGCACAGGGTGCTCCAGTCAAGAGGGAAGGAGATAGTGGAACATTCTGCCCCAGTTCTCATGTACAATCAAAGGCAAAATTAATAGAACTAATATAATTAACTAAATAGAATTAATAGAATTAAGAGCTGGGCTGCTCAGTTAAATTCTACAACCAAGCCAGAGTAAGAGCCATTCTCCTAAGACAATTCAGGTTGTCTCCATCCTTAGGAGCTGGTAGGTCCCTGAGATGACCCATAAGTTCTCTCTGTAAGAATGCAGGAAGAAGTGCTACCCTGGAAGCTTTGGGATGGTAACTTTTCTGTCGTGGGGAGGGTGTCTGAACTGCAGTGGTAACTGTAACCTCAGTGTACCTGCAGAATGAGGCATTGTGACAGCTGTGACACTGAGGAACTAGAAATATCATTTGAGCATTAAAAAAAAAAAAATGAAAAAGGCAGACATTTAACTTGCTTTACCTGAACTTTGTAAAAGCCTTGCAGTGGTACATCTCTGATTTCAGATTTTTGTGTTTGTCACAAATAAGAAATGTTGAAAGAACCTGGAGCTTAACAGCTTAGCTCTTTCCTTTGAGAGGAAATAGAATTAGAAACTGCATGTGCTTGGCTTATACTTCATAATACATTTTATTATTACAATTATAAATTAGGCCCCTGGGCACAAAAATACAGCATAACTAAAAACATAACTAACCAAGGTAAATTGATGCCTGCCCTAATGTATTTTACCATCACAGAATACTAGAGACTGCCTCTCACTCTGGGCCCTTCACTCTTAAGTGGGTCTGTGGGCACAGTATTACAGTGCTGTAACTAGTCTAGGGCTTGAATCTGAGCCACACTTTGGTTTCCATCCATTCATCACAACTGGAGAGTCTTGTCGGCTTTTGGCCGACTTTCACCTTCTACAGGTGGTGGAAGGCCAGCTGCAAATGTGTTTGTTCTCATTAGCTGTGCAATAAGCCCTGAGCTTTTCAGTGCTAGTGGTGGAGGAGAGGTTATCCTGTGTGTGTGTGTGATTGCACATCCTTCCACGCTGGTGTTTAGTAGTTCTGTGATTCAGTGGTGCAGGAATCAGTCCTTTGCTTACCATTTTCCACAGGATCAGCAGTCAGAAAGCCTGTGGTAGTGATACAGTCCTGTTTCCTTGATATTATGCAGTTATCCAAATTTTTCAAAATGGGAGTAGTCATACTACCCCACCAACTTGTGCCTGATGACTGCAATCATGAATGTTTCTGAGGAGAGACAGTTATTTGAATCAAATTGGTTGTCTTCTTTGTAACTTCAGCTTATCTTGTGAAAATACTGTCAGAATAATATATGCTTCCTTTATAACCAAGAAGTTCTACTCTTGATCGATAGGACTTACTTTTCATTTGTCAGCTTAATGAATTATTAGTCTTCCAGGGTTTTTTAGTACATTTCAGACTCTTTTTATGCAGCAGACAGCTGTGACAAGCTGAGATGGAAAACTAGCCTAAGCCCTGGTGCTAAATAGGGACTGGTACTCTTAGATCTCACTGGGTGCTCCTTATTTATATAACTAAGGTGGAAGCACTTGGACTAATGCCAACAGCTGTAGGCAGAAGTGATGCTGGGAGAGTGCCCTGGTGCTTGGGCTTGACACTTTGACACAGTGATTACACCTGGGAACTCACTGCAGTGGAGCCCTGGCAGGAGGGTCCAGGGCTGGGAAGTATCTCCTTTGCTAGAGGAAAGGTTCCTGCAGTGTGCCAAAGAACCTTAGGGACTGCTGTCCTCAGAAGCTCCAGCTGATGGGGGTTCAAAGCCTCAGTGTGTGACCTGTGTCCCTGCACGTCAGGGTTGTTGCTGCAAACCAACCCATGCAGCCCTGGGGCTCCACAGAAACCGTGGTTTGTGGGGGCTGGGATTGGACTTGCTGGGCTGGGCTGCTATTCCAGTTGTGTGCAGCAAGATGTATACAACTGGAGAATAAAATCATCAGAAAATGCAACTTTTTCTGTTCAGTTTTTCTGACTTTGAGTGACAACATTAAGTGCTTTTACATTGTTGCCTCAGGATTTTGCCAAGCAAGGGCTTTTTTGTTTGTGTTTTGTTTTGGGTTTTTGGGGTTTTTTGTGAGTTTACTTTTACTTTGGGTGCAAATGAGGAAAATGAAGATTTCACGTTCAGTAAGTTGGTTTTTTTCCATAAACATTAACTATGCATTTTAAAGCTGTCCTAGGGCAACCCTGATGTGCACTCAGTAGTGTTTTCATCTTTTCTATAAATATTTGTAGTTGACCATGCATTACAATAGAGCATTCCTCTCTTTTGACTTTGCCCTTTTATTTTTTTAGCTTGTTCAACTTATTTGCACAGAAGGGGTAAGAAGTTTTTACGGAAAGGATAAACAGCAGGCTCAATTCTGTATGTAGATATGTGTGTATGTAGTAAACTTGCTGAAAAGCTGTTAATGGATTTTGGTGAGAAGGCATTGTCTCCATTTTTATGAAGATTATGAAATCTGTGGGGTTTTGTTTATCCACATACAAAGGTCTATGAGAAAAAAATGTGAGAATGACAAGGAAACATCAGAAGTAAAAAGTTAGCTTCAGTTCTGTTATTGCATTCTAAATGCAATATTCATCTTCTTTCATTTCCTCAGTGAACACTTCCTTCCATTTTTGTATGCTACTATATTTCAAAACTTTTTCACCAATGAAAGGAAGTCTTCTGATGTCATTCATGCTTGAAATACTTTGCTGCTGATATTCCAAAATGCCAGGGGTCTTGTTTGTTTCTGAGTGCCCTAGACTTTTGGAATAGACAGAAAAATGTTGTGAACCGCAGAAAAATATTGTCCAGTAGTAGTGAAATAAAAACTTACAGGACTGAGGATTAATATTTTCAAATTCCTTCTAGTATATGACTTTATACCATAATATCATTTCTGGTTTTGTTCAAGTATTGGCTAAGGCAGCAGTCAGAGCACCCTAAACCGGGAAGTCCCAAATCTGGGCAGGCATTTTGGCAACATGCTTTAACTGGATTCTAAGTACAATCCTCCTATTTGTTTATTAGTAAAACAACGAAAGTTCTTCAGTGAAAACAAACCAAAATTGTAATTGTTTTTAATTAGTGGCAGGTCTACTTAAAAGCTTAAAATGATTTGATATTTGCATAGGTCCCTTGCCCGATCCTAACTTCATGACAGGCTTTGCAAAATAACTCAAATTTGACACACAAAATAGCCTAAAATTTCCCTCTGTAAGGTGATGGCAATTTTTTATCTGGATTCAGATCTCTAATATTTTTAATTGAGCTATGTTCTAGAATGCTCATCTCTCTGTATTTTTAGTAGCTACTATTGCATTTATTATGTGAAAAGTCTGTACATTTCAAACAATTGTTTTAGGCATAAGCCTAGGAAAGCTTTAGTTATGCATGGAGAATGTACTGCTGTAGTATTCCTTTTTTTAAAGGAATAATTGAACATTACTGGTTTAGTATCACTGTCTTTTCATTTGTCTTTCATCACTGTGCCTTTCAATACCATTCATCTATGGACTAATGCAATGCCTGCCGAAGTCAATAGAAGTCATTCAGTTGACATCAATGAACAATGAATCAGGCCCTTTAAAAAGAAGCAACTAGAGTTTACAAGGGTTAAACAGAGCAGTGAGGAAAAACATTCTGAGGCAGGAATTGTGACTTCTCCTGTGTCCCTACAGCACCTGGCCCTTCCCTGACGTTCAGAACAGCGACAAAGTGACCAATTCTCAGTCTCCACTGGTAGCTCTGATAAGGGAAGGCAGTTTTGCCAGTCAACATCTGAATTGTTTTTCTGTGCAAAGCCTGAGCAGGTATCGATACTTGTAATACACAGTAAAAATCTGTTCAGATAGGTGTCATTGATGCAGATGTTGAAAATCTTTTTGTTTAATTGCTTCTGCCCAGTCTTTCCAGAGAACTCACTCTGCTATCAGTCTTTCTTTGTTCTGATTAAGTTGTAATCACTCAAAAGCAGATTCAGAAGCTCCCCCTCCTTCCCTCAAAGAGACGGTGTTTGCTTTATACCCAAATGTGACATTGCACACTGGTGCAATCGAAAGAGGCTGCAATGATCAATTGAGGGCCCAATCAAAGCCTCACAGATAGGCAGCCATTCGTTGCTGTTTGATATAAAAGGTGTTTTATTTCTCATCACTTTTTTGTCACTGAAAGAATGCTTCCTACGTGCAGATTAATTAAAGTGTAAACATTAAATATTGATTGATGCATTATCAGCATGGAGCAGTTGCCTCCACTCAGATTGATTCCTGCAGTGATTTATTGTCATATTTGTGGAGTCATTTCACTCGATAACAAAGAGAAATAGCCTGCTCCCTCTACCTTTCAGGCTTGCTTTCTGGCACTTGCAGTGCACCTCCTCATCCTCAGTGACTCCCATTTTTCGCCCTCTGGAACTAACACAGTATCACCATATTTTCAGTAAAAAACCTTAGCTCTTTTTATTTTGGCATTTGCAGAGTAAATTATAGTTCAGTGGGAAGCTCTCAGACCTGTGCTCTCGAATGGAACATCTCTGGTTAACACTTCCACCCCGTGCCCCACACAGCTGCTTTCCGTGATCCTGCTCAGGCACAACTTTGCAAGGACAGTTTCGAATCATTCAAATTCACTCACTGCCAACTTGACAGAAAGGTGAACTTTCAAGAGAGTGACATTGTTCAGGTCAGTTCTACAGCTAAATTATCCAATTAGTTACTCTGAGTAGGAGCATGGCCATACAATAGAATATCATTTAAAGAATTTCAGGTTTTTACTCTCATTTTTGAACAAATGCATAAAAGAGGCCTCCATTCAAATCTTATGGAGTATTTAAAATAAAGCAAAGTTTTGTGGGATGTTATTGAGCATGTAGGTTAGATTTTTAAAAAAAAAATAGTAATCAATTTCTGTAGTTTTTGGAAGTGGATTGAAATGATGTAGTTCTCCCAACCCCTTCCTCTTCTCCCCGAAAGCCTTGAATGTTCTTATTCTGCGTTCATCTGTGTCAGGGATGGCTGTTGCACAGCACCACACATTGTGATATCTTCTGCATGCAGCCATCTGTGCCAGTAGAAGCCGTAGCCCTGAAGTCAGGTATTTGCTCCAGACTGCTGCAGTCCCTCCTTCTCTGTGTTTTCACCAGGCTGATGGTCACCCAGCATGTTGCAGCCAGAAGCTGCCTGTGCTGGCTGGAGCTACCCTCAGTGACCCAATCAGCTACAAGAGAAAACCATTTGTGGAATTGCTTTGTTCTGCAGTAACAAAACTTAATCTCTTACATACATGGCTTTCATTTACCACTCAGAGAATTAGACTACTCAAAGTCTGCTGAAGTCAAATGTGTGAGCAAGACCACAAAAATATGTAATAGGCAACTGGTGATTTTGATTCAGTCAGGCAGCAAAACATTAACCTTTGGTCACAGTAGCAAGGAATGCTAAACTTGTGAATTTACTGCTGCAGATAATTTCACTCCTATACCTGCAGAAGATCATAGGAGTGGTTTCCTACATAAGGAGAGGCTGTGCCAAACTGGCTCTCTAAGAATGGTGTGCTATGATTTCTCTAAAGGGCTGTAGCAAAAATGGTGTGAGACTTCATTAAGATAGGTATGCACTTGTACTGCTGCCATTCCTGCCCATCCCTGTCACTCCCAAGCACTTGCCCAACAGCACTTTATTTAGGATGCTTTGATATTTTACAGATGTAACCAAGCCTGAGAGAAAATGCTGCTGTTCTAGCATTCTATGCTTTTCCTACCAGATGCTCTTCCTGTCCTCCTGCTCTGTCACTTTCCGTTCCAAACCAGAATTCTTCCTCTTTGCATCAGCTTGCTGATACCTGGGCAGTCACACCTGAATTTGACACTCCTGAAATTAAAAAGGAAACAAACCAACCTTAAGGTATTGCAACAGTGTGCTCATCTGGGTCCCTTCAAAACAGTGCTTGTGAATCACTTTTCCCCTAATCTTCGTTTGCTGTTGCCCTTCGTACCCTCTGAACGGCACTGCTGTCGCTCTGTGTTACACTGTCACCCTGATTGAAGTTGTCAGCTCTGCCAGGCGAGGACCTTGCCTTCCTGTTTGTCCCTAGCCAGCTGTGCAAACCAGCACGGCTGCACAACCACCGCTGCTGCAAATGCAGTGCCACGAGCCTCCTGCTTGCACGGCTGCTCTAAACAAAATCTGCTGTAATTTTTGTAGATTACGTTTACGTTTTTATAAAGCTTGTTTTTGATCCCAGTGCATTTTGTGCAGATATATTCTTAAAGATCTCTATTTTCAGATGAAAGCTTACATTAGCTGTGAAAAGAAACTTTAATACTTTTCATATGACAGACCTTCCAACAAATAATATTCAGTTGGAATTGCATTATCATCGTTTAGATAGGGCCACACAAAAACAAAATAAGAAAGATCCCAGTTGCAAAGGATCTGTTTTAGAGATCAAATGTGGACCTGAGAAATATGCAAATAACTGTTCCCTCTGGGGACGTCAGAGCATCTTTGAAAACAAATGGAAAGCTTCTGTTGGCTTCAGTGGGCCAAGGCTTTCCTGGATGGCTTACAGAGGTGCTTACACTGAACTTGGACTTAATTGTACATTACCTGCAATGGAGTGGTTCCCAGAAGGATGCAGCCCAAGGAAGACACCAGCTTGGGAAGAGCTGGGGGCTGTGACTCTGGTGTGGATTGTCCTGGTGTAGGTTACCCCGAAGGGCTCTGTGGCTGCAGGCACCTTCTCAGCTGTTTGCGTGGATCTTTTTGTTATTTTTCAGCGAGGTGTCTCCCTGGGCTGGGTATCAGTGTGGCAAGCTACCACACCTGGAGTCACACCGGGTGTGCTGCTGCTGGGAAGAAGCAGAGCAAGCCAGTGCACAGCAAGTCTGTGTTTTGGCCCCTACAAACGCTCCTGACCAGCTGTGGTGGGCAACAGCAGAGTGAACAGACATTAGGAATATCTGGGAAAACCATGGAACAGAGAATAGAAAACAGATCTTTTTCACAAGTACTGAAATAATTTTGTGAGAGCAGTGTATGATTTAATACTTCTCAAATACCATCCTCCCGGGCCGGATTCTGAAAGGGACGACGTATTTGTGAAGTGAGCTTTTCCCTCCATATGCCTCAGTGCACCTCATTCTTATAGAGCTGTTGTATAAAGGCCATCCAGTAGTTAATAATGAAAATCTAAAATTATTTAATTTGTTTTGATGTTTTAAATAAGATGAAAACTTGCTTTTTTCCTTATATGCTTTCCCAGGATTGTAGGATAGTTCAGGTTGGAAAGATACATGTCTTAGAGTACTTCTCTTGAATTCTGATTAGCGTTTCCTTTCACCATGGACAATTAAATCTGACATGAAGGGATACAAAAAGATGTTTGTTAAGTATTTAGAAAGCTCAGTACTGACCTAGATGCTGGGATTTTAGATATGTTCGTAAATACAGGGATTGTAAACCTGTCCTAAGGACTCAAACTCAAAAGAAGCTCCCCATGCAAAACAAAGAAAAAAAAAAAAAAAAATAGAAAAAGAAAAGATAAAGAAACAAAGTTGTGATGATAAATACAAGCTGTAGAAGGCTGCAGCCCTCCCGATTTTACTGGAGACTGTCTGCTCTACAGTAGGGGTTAGATATTAATTCAAACCAGTCTGCTAATTTTCCATATGAAGTTACAGTCATATGACCATTTTAACCAAGTAGACTCTACTATGAATTTAGATTAGCTTATTGTTTCTTGTATCTCTATAAGACCTGCCAGATGAATACTGTTGCCCTAAACTGTGATATTTCCCCTACAAAAATGAGTTTTCTATTTTTGAGGCAACAATTATAGGTTGCATGAGAATGGTGTGTTACTTCCTGAAATTGTATGTAATTTATTTTTAAGAGTTTGAAACATAGTTTTGAAGTTAAATGCGTGTCATCTTTGTAACTGCTCAAATCATGTTATTTTACATTTCCTGAAATACCTTTGAAGTTAAATGCAAATAAGGGGAAAATAAATTACAACTTGTGGAGTGACCAGTGTCTGATTATATGCAGTATAATTAACTCCATCCTTCACATAATGTTCATCTTAATACTTATCCCATGTACTTCAGAATCATTGAAACGATTGGTGATTCTTTGCTTGGGGGAAACAGTTAAATTTGTTCATAAGGTGGATCTTTTTACTCACTTTCAGGTCATGAGGATTTAACATTTTAAAAATATTAATTCAAAATTTATTTAATGTTAATAATAAGCAGCTACAACTCAAATAGTCAAACTGTTCAAAATAGTCTTTTATGATCACCTCTAATTCCTATTTACCTTCAGTACTTTGCCTTTGGAAAAATTGACCGGATTCAATATTTTCATTTAAATATTATTATATTTAGAATCATGAAAAAGATTGATAAGGCACATTTATCCTTTCTTTGCCTGTTCTGTAGTCTACAAACAGAGATGGTATTTCAAATTAACAGGCTTCTATTAGAAGAAACCGTTTTGGTCCAAAAAGAAGCTTTTTCATTCTTAGACTATAACTTGTATCAAGACAGAAATTAACATTTTTGTGACCTGTAATTAACTGTGTCTCCTCGTGCTATAAATAAGATTTGGCAGCTACAGCTGGAGTTAACTGTATCTTGAGGTCTAAGTTTTTTATTTATAGCTTTTTGTATTTGCTAATGACACTGTGGAGTTCAGGGATGCAGACAATAAAGAGTACAAATAAAATCTGTGCCTGCTGTCTGCAGCCCAGTTCCATTTCATTCCTGCAGTGGCATCAGAGTTTCCTCAACATTTTCCTGTGCTTGGAAGTCTCTGGGGTTGGTGTGCGAGCCTTTGACGCTGCTAACAATTTCAATCTGCACCATTAAAGCTGCATTTTCCAACCGTCCCCTGGTAATTGTTGCAAGGACTTAGACAAGTAAGACTATCCAAAGGCATCAGAAAGGTCAAACCATGGTAGAAAGTACTCTGATTTTATCCTGGAGATTGATGCTTGTATCACCTTTTTTTCGATTCAGCAGCTGGGGTTATAAAATGTACTTGCAATCACTGATAACATGTTAGATCAGACAACAAGTGGAGTAACACAGTGTTTTATACACTCTGTGTAGTTTTAGCTGATGCAACAATAAATCAGTGAAGGCAGAGGTCTTTTGAAAATTTTAATGAAAATTCAACTGCTGAAAATATAGTTACTTCTGGCTGAAGTTCTAGAAATATGAATTTGCTCCCATTCTTTAAAGCTTTGGGAATTGTTTTAACTACAACTAACCTTTCCAGTAAGGCAGTAAAGAAGAAAGCAATAAAAGAAGAGACAGCACATCCAATATATTACAATTAGTTTGTCATTGGCTACAAGCAAACTATGGGGAGGGGGCCAGACAGTAAAATGTACTTTGAGTCAGCTGTAAAGAATTCCCTTTCTGAACACAATCTTAAAAAAATCTCTGTACATGAATGAGATAAAAGTTGGTTGAATGGGCCCATTGTTCCATTTCATATAAATAAAATCATGGTAAAATTTAAAAATATTTACCAGCTAATCAATAAACCACATTTTAATGCAAGTCCAGAAGGTTTAGTAGAGAACTTTTTCTTCCACAAACTAATATAGCTACTGAAAAATATGTGCTTTTATTGTTGCAAAATTACAGTTATGTATAGCAAACCTAATTGAAATTTATTAAATGAGCGTCACAAGAGGGAAATGAGGGTTTAGAGATAAAGAACACTAAAGAATACAAATATGCTGCTAAACCTCTACAGCATCTTTCTTTCTTGTAAGTTTAAAGCAGTGTTTCTGTAAAATTAGCATTATTCTTTCCTAAAACCTGTCAGCCTACAGAAACAGACCCAAAGTCTGTACCAAGTGACCACGCTCGTTAGAACACTGAAGACTTGAACAGCAATAAGGAGAATTTACACTTGTTTAGAAGTCACACAAAAAGTGGAATTTATTCAGTTCTTCACTTCCCCAAGGTGGTTTTTTCCTTGATTCCTTTTTTACAAATTATGTCATACACATACAGGATTTCTAAACTTTTTTTTTTAATATGAACTAAGGTATGATATTCATTATTGCTTGTGGGTTTCCTATTTTTCTTCTTTATTTCAGGTATTTCTCTTAAATTTCGTGCACTTTTGAGTACCTTGTCTGGTTAGGGGAAAGTTGGTTGAACTTTGATACTTTCATGATTGATTCAGAGCAGAACTAATAAGATCAAAATGAATATTAAAGAAAACAGTTTTAACAGATAACATTTTAAATGAAACATCTTTCAAAGACTTTAAAAGTTATACTTTATTCCTTATTACTAGCATTTCCACACAGAAATTATGAATTTTACATATTGAATCATTTATGTAGCCTTCTTACAAAATTAAAGTGATTGTCAGAATTGCATAGGAAAAGATTTAAAAACTGATTGTTTGCTCTCATTTCTATGATTCTCCCTGTACAGTTTTGTTGGCTTCAAGGAGTTGTTCCCAAATTTCATTGGTGTCATGCTGGAATGAGATCATCTCAGTTCAACCACTGCACAAAACGTCACCTTACCCACAAAACATCACTGGCTTCCACCACTCTCAAAGGTACAAAAGGTGAGCTGCAGGTTCTTACCTCCCATTGCTTCTGGTGGCTCTGTACCTGCATAAACAAAGAATATTTCTGTCTCAAACTAGTATATATTATAAATAGCTAAGATGTATTTCCTACTATTTTTTTTCTGTTACATAAACTGCATGTTAGGAGCTAGTTTCTGATCTCTACCTGAAGAATACTTGAGTAACTTTCAATTTACTGTCTAGTTTTCAAACCCCACCATGTGAACTCCTATTAAAATAATAATAATGACAGCAAGAGCTGTGGCCAAGAGATTTATATTTAGGTAGTGAATAGCAGCTTTCAGAAAGCCTGTAGTAGTTTTGAAAACCATTCTGTCCAGAGTGACAGAAATGAAAATTATTTAGAAGTTACCAGCCAGGGAGTGACGCTGTATATCCTTTAGAAACTCCCTGGGCTTCCACAGACTGCTTGGGAAAGTCAGCACCAGTTTTGGGAGCGTGTATTCCCTCAGGCGCTGTGATGTATTTCTGCGAAGTTACTCTCGGGCGGAACAAGCTTTCCAGTGGTTCTGCATCTGTTCCTGCTCAGCCAAGGTGCCTCTGGGAATATATTTCCCCTTGCAGCAGCAGGTGGCGTTGAACAGCTCACGTTATTCTCACTCTCATAATCATTTTGTCTTACATGTAGTAAAAACTCCTCTCCCAAAACAGAGAATCCGCAAGAGAAATTCAACAAGTTTTTATAGATGTAGCAGACTTCCTACATGACTAAAGTGAGGGTAAGTTCTTCCAACTTTAATCACACTGAGAAATAAGACTATAAATAATGTATTTAAGCAATAGCAAAAACAGGTGTGGTAGAGTAATATCCCAATTGCATTTTATTCTCCTATGCACAAAAATCTCTTGAAACGCCACAGAGTTCATGTTGTGATAAGGTTAAGTTACCGTGTGCCAGCTCATTGGTTCTACAGCAGATACACAAACCTGAGCCCGTCTGGCATGCTTTGCACACTCTTCCTCCACAGGCAAAGGAAATGGTTCTCCCAAATACATAGTCAGTGTGTGTTCACAGAGCACAGAGCAGAGCTGCAGATTTACCCTGTGGTACCTGAGATCAGAATGAGAATTACCATCTTCTGAACTTTTCTGAAACTGCTTCTAAAAATCAAGGGGCATTGCAGAAGAAGTTCAAAACACACCTCCAAATGATTTCTCAAGCTTATTTCTGAAATATGACATGCACATAAAACAAAAAAATTACTTTTACCTGCACACAGGTAAAATTTAAGAACAGAAATCTTTTACAAGCAAATAACTATACATCAGTTTATATAGTTAGTCTTTGCACTAATTATGAGTATTTAAGAAATCCATCCATCTTTCTTTCATCAACAGTCAGAGTTTTCCATTTGCATATCTAATAATTTATGGCATGTCCTGACCCCAAGCAGTAATTGAACCAATAGATCTTCAGCCTAGATTTACTCGTCTGGCTGCCACAGTAATGTAACTCTGCAGGAGTTTTGGATTACTCCAAATGCCATCTCCTCTTCTGAGAGGTTGACAGTCACAGGCAAAATTTGACCTCCCAAATGTCAAGGCAAAAACTCCATTGCCTAATTTAGACTAACTAACTCTCCTTTTGGAATACTTCAGATAAAAACAAGAGGGGAAAATGATTACTCCCTACGTTACCCCAGGAAGATGGTTTTTAATGTAAGATTCTGTAATGATAAATTAATTCTCCTTAGAGTTTAAAACCATGTAAGAGCCTAAATACTAAAGGAGGAAATCTATGTACCAGAGCTTGTCAGTAGTAATGTAAAAATGAAGAAGAAAAAAAAAAAGAGAGAGAGAGAAACTGTTACATTAGAGAGGAATCTCATGGTCAGAGCCAGACTGATGAGACCTGAGCTGAGAGATTTGGAAGGGGGAGATGGGGTGCTTTTCTGCCTCAAGCAAGCCATGGCACAGGGCAGAAACACCCAGCCAAGAGCCTGTTTCATCTTCTCAAAATGTGGCTTAGAAGCCAATTTCAAGGCAGCATTATATGCCTCAGTAAAGTGTTCTCAAAAGCTTTGAACAAGAAAAATGCCAGCAAACACACAGCCCTGCACTGTTGCAGCCTCTTTGCTGAATACTAACTATAGAGAAAATGCTGCCATGGAAGTTGTGGGTTTAGAGCAGGTATTACTGGGAAACTCCCTCTGCTATTCAGACACTTGTGGCTGCATAGGGCAGGTGCAGAGGCTGCACACACTGCTGCTGCTCCCAAATCGTGTATCAGGAATTATTAAAAGGTGCTGGATTTGAAATTTTGTAGCCCTCATCTGTTGGCTATTTTGTTTTTCTGGAAAGGAGCTCAATTGAAAAAGGCCTGGCAGACACACAGAGCTGTGCTGTTGCTACTGACACGAGTCCCAAAACAGCACATACAGGCTGTGAGAAAATGCTACTGCCTCACAACTGCAGAGCTGAAAAAAAAAAAAAAATAGAGCAGCAAAGGTGCAAACAAGGAAAATCTGACCCAGTCCCCAATTAATGGCATAAACAGTATTTATCTATTGATGATTAAGTGCTGCCCTTGTTCCTGGGTAGAGACGTTCAAAGATGATAGACATCTTGGAAAACACGTAGATAGACAGAAAGATAGATATCCTCAGCTACTTCAGCCATCCATAACATGCCATGTGCTGCCATCACTGCCTTAGCCTGACCAATTGCCTCAGTAACATGTTCCATCTTTCCTGATCAATATTAGCACTTCAGTAACTCTGCAGAGCTGCAGCTATCTGCTAGCACAGGAAGAACCTCATATTGCCTTCTTGTATAGAAAGACAGTCATATGGAAGAAGAAAAACCATTAGCTATTTAAATACTTTCATTTAATTGCTTTCATTGACTTGTTTTTTGCTCCAATACCTTTTGTACCTGTTCCGCAAATACTTTGGAGCAAAAAGAAAAAACTGAAGTGTCAGAAAATGAATGAACATTGAAGAGTTTATCAGGAAATCTGAGTTTGGTGCCCAGCCTCCTGTCCAAGCAATTACTCTGTGCCTTAGTGCTTTAGAATTAAAATGGGATTAATGACACCATTAAATCACCTGTTGTAAGGCTAAGGATATCCATGTGATTAGCAGACCTACATGAAAATAAGATCCAGAGGCAGAATTGCTGCTGTTTCCTCCTGAGCTTAGGAGCTGACTGAGATACTGAAGGATGACACAATACAGAATTGGAGGATCAAAAAGTCCATGTGCATTATGGGAATAACAGCACTGGAAAAAAAAAAAAAGTGTTTTTTACCTCACAAAATCTTTCATTAACTGGCAAATAAGGACAGAGTAGAATAAAATGTTATTCTCCGACCCAGCTGCTGCTGAAAGAGTGAGTGTTCCTGGTAAGTCTCTGGGAAAATAGCAAGTACAAGTGAGAGACAGAAACTGGGACATCTCCCTTGGCACCCTGAGGACATACAGAATGATGGGAAGTTTCCTGTGTTGTCTGTGTGATCCTTGAAAGTCCTCCTTACCTCTCTGCACAGGGCAACAGGGGCTAAATCCTGTTTTGTTAAAGTGAAACGAAGCTCTGTTGAAATGACCTGCAAAAATATAAGGAGAGACAAAATATCCCTTCCCTACAGCTTGTTGATCTCCCACATTTCTGGTTTCTCTATTAACATTGTCCAGCCACCACTTCCATCCTCTTCTCTTTTTCTTTTTTTTTTTCCTTTTCCTGTCAGGTTCCTTCAGCCATGCTTCTTTTCCAGGTGGAAGATGAAACAAAGGTACAGATAGAGTCAACCACCTAAGCATCATAAGGCTAAATATTTGTTCACTTGCTTAAGATGCAGTAAGTCCTGGAGTGCTCTCTGTTTACCCAAGAGGATTTCAGCATACAGCTTGCTCCAGAAAGGTATTTGTTTAGGAAAGAGAAAAATCCTGCAGATCAGTGTAATCTTTGTTACTCTAAGAATTACTGAGAGTGTAATGTGGTGTGGGTGGGTGGGGTTTCTCTCCTTAGTAAAGCAGCAGCTCATGGGAGAGGCCAAGTGCTGTAAAATCCGTGTCCTAGGAGAGTCAGCACATCAATATCAAATGTCAGAAACTCTGAAGGTTTAGGCTTTCCAATTGATATTTTAAGTTGTTGCTGAGCAAAATTTTCATTTAAGTAAAAAAAAAAAGCGGTTGATCCTTCAGGTTTTTCCCTTATAAATTTCCAGACCAGGACAGCAGCCACATGACAGGGTCAAAATCCCATTATGTTCTTCAGGACAAATGCCTCTTCCAGAGATGGGGGAGTAAAGAGAATGGTGCTGAGAACTTAGTTGCTCATTAACAACTCTCAATTTTGCTCTACAGAGGGAGCATATTGAAGACTCTTCAGCCCAGCTCAGGTTTTATCATGGTGAGGACAGCACAGTATAACAGATGAAGCTCCTGCAAGAGGTGGTACAAGAAAACCTGCCTTTAGAAGGAGGATGAAATATAAGAAAGCTCAAGCAAATAATAGGTTTGTTTCACGTTGAAAGTTAGTGTTCCTTTTTCCATCCTGTTTTTCAGGTTAAAGTCCCTGGACAAAAACCATGTGCATTTGGTGGGCAGTTGTTCTGCAAAGCTGATTGGCACAGGAAAGGAAAACATGGCAGCAGCAGAAACCAACTCTCTGGAGATGGCAAATGGACAGAACACTAGTAGTCAGGGTTAATTTCATATTTTTGCCATTATTTTTTCATTAAAGATTTAAAAGTCATTTGAGCAATTGTGAGACTGTGATTTGCTATAAGATTTAAAGTATACCTCTGGATAATTTCACATTGTTTTCTGTCTTTATTTGAGTGAATTTGCCACACTGAAATTGAATCAAACCATTGATTTATCAGAAGTGTTTTATTCTTCATTCCAAATCTGTGCAGTTCTAATTTATAAACCAGGAAAGCAGTAGAAAGTTGCATTTGTAAATATTTTAGAGAAAACTGCTGTTCTGTGGAACTTTATGCTGTTTTTCTCTGGTCCTATTGAGTGCTTTACAGAAGCTCATTTGGGAAATGTATTCTTTGATTTTGGTAATCAATTGATCAACATTTGAAGCTTTGCTCAGACACACGGCTATTGTGAAGAGCAGTTCTTTCAAATATCCATTTGATTGTGTTTGTGATGCTTGCTTTATTCAACTCTGCTCCAGGCAAATTAAAATGTACTGCTATATAATAAGCATGGGAAGGTTAGCATTCACAATTTAGGGATAAAACATTTTGACAGTTCTATTCTACATTTGCATTTAAAAATCGTAATGCTTTTGATTAGACCCTATGTTTATGGTAGGATCTCTTGTAGGCATTACTCCTGTGAGATTGTTACCTTTCAGGATTTGTTCTGGACTGTGTGTCTGTGGGGAAGCACAAAAGCCTGCTGGTTCCACAGGCATGTTATTTTCTGCTCCATGGTATGTCTCGTTTTCTTTAATTTCAGATGGGGCTCCACCTGCACTGCTGCTGCTGAATCATTTGTGTTTGTGTCTGAGATATTTCTGGTGTGCAGAGTTAGGCAGGTACATGTGCACTGTTCTGCCTTATGTGCTTGCCATGTTTTTCCACTCTCAGTTTTTGGGACACTGTAGAATCCCCACGGGGACAGAGGCGTTGTCTGGGGAGGGACAAGAGATCCTGCCACCACAACCATCATCCTTCGTGCTGGTGAACAGGTGATGCTCCAGCGCAGCCTGTGCACAGACAGTGGGCAGCATTCTGAGCTCAGGAAAACAGTCACTGACACGGGCTGGTGTCTGAAGCACTGCTCACTAAAACTGTCAGTATTAATTGCTCCCCTTTTATTTTGTCCACCATCTTTCTGCATTCGGAATGTTCAGGGGGGATTCAAGTTACCTGATATAACGTCTGCAACATTGCTATCACTGAGAAAACACTCATTCAGATGATGAGGCTGTCCCAAGATACACGGTCTCTTGAGACAGTGTGTAAATTAGACCGAGTGATAAAATAAAACCCCAAAACTAAATAACACATGGGCTAGGTAGTGCAGACTTTTCAGAAGAGCAGAAATAAGGAAAAAATCATTGTAGGGTTTACAGGAAAATGTATTTGAGCTGAAGTAAGGCCTTCTCCCCGATCTTTTAGCCAGTCTCTAGAGACTTAGATTTCCCTTGGGAGGGATATGGACTTAGGTGATACAAGAAATCTCGTGCAGTGAATTCTCCAGGAACCCCTTTCTGCATTGGGCCCCATTACTCTTCCTCCAAAGCACTAAAAACTCATACACCCTCAAACTGCTGTGAACTGTCATTTTCCATACCTTCCTTCACATTTGGAAGCTGTTTCTTCTGACTCAGCAATAAATAGCAGAGAAGGGATGGACTCTGGGAGTTCAGAGAGATGATGTGCACAGTCGTTTTCTGATTGTGAAGGGGACCACTGGTAAATCCTCTCTGTGCACCCAGATTGGTTCTTGCACTAAAAAACATCAAAATCTGAATTATACAGAGGCTATGCAGCACTATGGGTAAGTACTTTGGCTTTTCATGTCTTATTATGTTGTTAATTAGTTAATGTTTGTAAAGCACTTTGAAGATGAAAAGCCCTATATAAGTTCTAAGTGTTATTATCTCTAGAGACCTAGGTTCAATTCAAAGGTGCTTAATTACATATGCCATAAATTAGACTTAATGAGTTGTAGAAGCATACATTTTATGCAATTCATGCAGGTTTCTCAGCCAGAGCTGGGTCTTATGGTCTGCTGCAGTACTTCTTTAGGTATTCAGAGTTGTTAAGAAAATTACACAAAAATAGAGCAGATATTTTCTAATAATAATTGGATTGCATTTCAGTACTATTCAGGAGTCAGTGGAGCAAATTACTGGGAGCTTTGCTCAGTTGCATCTAGGGATTTTCCAGTAACCATCTTCAAATTGCTGAATGTAACAGTTTTGGGGTCATTGGTATAGACATAATTCTCATTCATACTTCTGTATTTTGGCTTAGCAGAAAGGTGCTGAGAGGTATTGGTACGACTGTTGTCCTTCCAGTAATACCCTGAAATGCCCCGTTAGGGGACCACTTCATGTTGGGTTACTTTCACAAGCATAAGAAAAGAATTTCCCATCTCTAGAGATACCACCGTGTAATTTACAACAAGCCATTACGGGGCAGCCTGCAAAAAGGGGAAGCCACAGTTATAGGAAAATGTGGTTTCATTGGCTTTGCAGAGCTGAGAGTTTCCATGTTTTGTAACTCACATATTTTGTGGCCAGAAGGCTGCAGACTGCTCCAGCCCCAGCAGCAGGGCAGATGTCCACGGTGAGCAGGTGGCTTGTCCTGGCTGTTGCCCAGCCAGCAGAGTTCAGAGACACTAAAAGCCAGCAGCATTGCCCACCGGACCTAAAGTGGCTCCCGTGAGTTCCTGCAGCAAAATATATCCATTTTACCTTGGGTCTTCCACAGGCATATAGAGGGAGGCAGGATTTATCCTGTGTATAAATATGTTAGGAGTGATTGTGTTCATTAGTACAACCCAAGTAGATTGGAAAAACTAATTATTAGCAATTTACTATGAGTGTCGCTAACAGACTTACTTGAAAGTATTTATCCCGAAGTGAAAGTCATTTGATTTGGTTAATGTTTATTGTAAGCATATGCAGACTGTCTTCCAGGGGAAAATGTATTTTTGAGTACTCCAGACAAGTGAAACTGGTGAGCCCGCAGTCCAGAGAAAGCATCTGTAACCGCAGCCAAAAGGGGAACGAGATTTCTGACATTCTTTCAAGACATGTGTTTGAAGCGTGGGTTCCCATCACTTTCAGAGCCACTTGCAGGCCTTTTTCTTTGTATAGATTTAGACAAGTCAGTGTGGGCCTAGATTCAGTGTGATAAATGCTTCTGTGATTTCTCCCTCATCCATTCTCTACTGTTATTTTAATGCTTATTTTGAACAGAAGTATGTTCTTTAAATGGGACAAAGCACAGTTCCTGACAGTGTTTGTCACTCACTTTTCCATATTCCTAAGAAATAGATCTAGTCTTACACCATAATTACTGCGGTGCATCTCTTTCAAAAACAAGACATAATTTTGGTAAATACTTTTCATATGCTCTAATAAATAGGAACTTCACATGAACGCTGATTTGAGCTCCAGGCTGTGGTTAAACGTTTTAATAGTGCAGCAAACTTATCAACAAACCTTTTCTTCCCTGCCCTTCCCCCTTCCCTTTTTACAATGAACTGATTTTTATCTGACTGGCTTGTGACTTGGGGACTTTCACAAGCAGGTTTAGGAACTTGTCAGATATTTGGAAATTTGAGTCTTAAAACAAAACAGAAAAATCCCACAACTTAAAAGCCCAATATTTTACACAGTATGTATTAACTGGTTAAACTTTTGACTCACTGAAGTACCTACAGAACTCTATTTTCTGACCTAACTATCAGTACTTAACTAGAACTTACCAGTCTGATGCCTTTTTTTTAATACTTCAAGACGCCATTTATACTGGCATAACCCACTGAGGTACCAAATCAGTGGATCTGCAAGACACTGTTTGTTTCTGAATTCCTGTAGCCTTTTGTCAAAAGGTGATAAGAATATTCATATTGGTTTTATTTAATCTTGGCATTTCCAGCCTGTCTCCTTTCCTGCTCTGTTTCCAAGATGTCAGTGCTGACATACTCTGGCAGTGATATCGCTGTTGCTGAAACACGAGTGAAGAATCTCTCTGAGCAAGCGGGAGAGTTGTGAGCTTGAGCAGCTGCACTGAAGTGCCTGTTCCCGAGACATCAGGCAGCAGGGGTGACTGTACCACAGAGGGCACCTTGGTACAGCCAGGCTTCCACGTCTGACCAAGAGACCACTGGGCAGGGAGGGTGCTCCTCCAGAAAACTCTTCATGGGCTACAAGAAGCAGTAAATGTGCGTGGAGAAGCAACTTGGTAAGTTAATATCCAGTACAGAACTCTGGTCATTTGGTGGTTGTGTCTGGTTAGGAGTTTTACAAAAACTAGCCATGCTTTTGGTTTGTGACTTCCCCAGTCATTTTCCTGTGTTAAGTCCCTAATTTAACAAAGCACTGATCTCTCTCCCCTGAAAATCTTTGACTGTGGAAACATTGCCCCTGCAGGAGGTCTGGGAGACTTCTGGGTCATTACTGCTTCTGACTTCCTCTCTCTGTGAGCAAAGAGTTATCACAGGTCAGCTGCAGAGTAGAAAGTGTGGCAGCAAATTGTGGGGTAAGCCCAGATTTAATATTGGTGTGTCTTTATACCAGAGTTGGTGAAGATCACCCGTGCCTCCTGACAGAATATGGTGCAGATGTATGTGAATCATCACAGACTTGTTGGTGCCTGTTATTTCAGCGGACCTGTGGATTTTTTGTCAGCAGACTTGAAAAGTTTACTACTGGTCTGCTGCATGATTCTTGAATTCCTTTCTCTCTACAGTTGTGTTGCAGAAAGGAAAAAAATCACATGCAAAATGAAAAAAACAAGAAGTGTCTGGTCTGACAACATTAAGCATTAGATTCACAGATACATAATTCCAAGAGTAGCATTATGACATCAAATATTTTAGTCTCATGCACAGACCTACATATTACTTCAGCAAGAAGCTCTGTCCTCTGTGGATTGAGAGCATGCCTTCAGTTTACTTCTCAATTCAGTAAAATATTTCTATTCCAAATGATACTTAAGTTTAGACATGTCTGCAAGTCTATGGTATTTGATGTCTGAGGTTAATGAGGTTAACAACAGCCTGAAGTGTTGTCCTGAACCAGCCTTTGATTTGACAATGTTTAACAAAGTACACGTCCAAGCACAAAACACACCAACACTTCTATTTTAAAGTTTCCTCAGGAAAGAGACAATGAAATTATTTAATAAATATTCCCCTGGAAATATGCATTATTATGACTATGTTTTTACAGTTAAGCATAAACTTAGTCCTGCGTAGGTGTTGATTGAAATTTTGATTTAAGTAGGAGCACAGTCCATGACTATATCTAGCAGGACAGATTTATGAATTGATGTGGTCAAGTCACACTGTTGCCTGACAAAGGCTATCAGAAAGCTGTTAGACTTAAAAATTAACAACTCCGTAAAGCTGGAGTTTGTCATGGAAACATCATCACATCAACTAATTGGCGTTATTCGTTCACCCCATTAGAGTAATTATTTGCAATTGTTATTATTGTAGCATATGTCCAGCATTTAAGCAGTGCATATTGCTGGGAAGAGCTGGATCATTCACCAGAGAAACTGAGAAATCGAGTTGAAAATGTCAAATCAGGCAGGCAGATGGAATTATTTCATTGCTCTTAAATGAATTTATATTTTTTTCTCTTACTTCCTCAAACAGGCAAACAGGGAAGCAAGCTAATGCTATCTCCTGATTTCACAAGAAAAAAGTCAGAAATACCATAACCACTAAAAGATATCTTGAATAAAGAAACACTTTGGTGGACCCAGTCTTCAGGAGTGCATTCAGTTTCTCTGACTCAGGTACCTTTAAGCCAGCAAGGCACACTCAGGTGAGCTGTGAGTTTTGGCTCTGTGTCACTAAGAAAGGTAGAAACGGCCCTTCAGTCACCAATGAGCAAAGAGTAAATCCACAGGTAACCTGTATATGGCCCCTTCTTCTGGCAGACAAAATCAGGGTATTTACAGAAAATCTATCGCAGTTGATTTATCTTGCACTGATAATGGGACTCATACTAATGTGATTTAAGAGTCAGAATTAAAAAATAATCAAAACCTCCAATTGCTTCATCTAGGTTTCTGGGAGGAACCATTGAAACTTTGCTCAGAATTACCCACGATTATGAAAAAATGCTCTTTTGTTGTTACAATAATTTGCTTACAGATGGATTTATAATATCCTTTAAAAAAAGTGATGTTACACCCATCTGCATGTGCTTAAGCTCAGTCTGCTAAAATGTACTGCTTGAGCTCATGACGAAAGCTACAACTATTGTTTGCCTGCACAATACAAAAGGAAATAAAATGAAGGGTTCAGAATGGACTGTTGCAAATCAAGACTTCAAAATCTCAGTTAAACGGCTTTTTGTTCAGTATCTTTTATTACAAGAAGAGGCACTTATCATAGATATTTGGGATATTTGGCAGCAAAACCGTAATTGTGAATGTTCAGATGATGATGAAGCAGCATTATTGTCTTCCAGTGCCACTAAAGTCGAAGTTTCCATTTACATCAATTTTTTTAAATCGGGGCGTTTGGTTCTTTTTCCACAAAGATCTCAAAGAGATAAGTTAAACCTATTAGCCTGAATGTGGCAGTTAATATGCTGATGTTAAGAACATACTTAAAGCCAAGAGCTCTTGGCTAGGCATTTTGACTCATTAAAGGAGAAATAAATGTCAAAATGAAGAAGGTAAAATTGTAATACAAAATCTATTAATAAAGCATTCTGAAGAAATTGCCTGTTATTTGTTACTAGAGGAATTGATATGCGTTTCTGTAATGAGCAAAAAGGTATCTATAAGAAAATATTCTGTTGCCTTGATTACACTGAAGGAATTTTATATCAAATAGATAGAAAGTTGCTCCTTCGTTGTTCCAATCATAAGATCAGTGTCCAGTGAATTCGTGTAGTCCTATGATCTGACATCCTATGTCCAATCAACTTGTGGGAAGTGATGGAAAGAGCTTTTTAGATGCTGCAGAGAGGTGACGGCCTGGGAAAAGCTAATTAAAGAATGTTTTAAAATTGTGTTCCTTAGGATCTTTCATTAAAAAACAAGCTCAATTGTAAAAAAAATAGACTAAAAGGGTGTTGATGTCACTGCAGCAGCAGTAGTCCAAGCGTAGATTGTATATTGCTTAAATGATTCAGATACTTTGGTATGGTTTGGCAAATGAAAACCTTGTCTTACCATAAGTCATTTTTAGCATCTGGATTTGCATATATGTATTATATCTGTTATATTAATTACATCTATTTTCACAGGTATAGAGAGATGTACCCCAGTCGTGTGGCACCCATGAATAGATCCACCGAGCCTGTGCAGCTGTGTTTTGATCAGCGGAGAGCTTTCCTGGCATCCGAGAACTGAAATCACCTTGTGGCTATGACAAGCACATCTAAGTATCTAGCAAGTGAAAATCAAGGGTTTCTGTAAGGAAGAAGTAAGGACACCTACCACAAAAAAATTAAAAGTAAAATAACCTTTAATAATCGCAACAATGCAGTCTCCATTCTATGTATTGCTCTAAACTGGCATTTAGCCATCCATCATTTGCTGGCTCATAAAGCTGATTTGTGCTCTTCCCTCCCCTCCCCGTTTCTGGGAGCTGCTGGCCTTTCACCACTGCTTTCCCACAGGCACACTCAACTGGGACCCAAACACTCTGCTTTGTAACTCACGGGGAAAGAGGGAGCTGTGAGCAGCTTGCTTTCTTCTTCATTGTGTAATGCCACTTACAAACTCTGTCGATAGACACGTGGGAGGTGTCTAAAATGTTAGACAAGGAAACAGGTATAATTCAGAGGAAACCCGACCTTGACTGGATAGGGTCAAAATGCCGCAACCACCTCTTTCGTTTGAAACTCCTCATTTACACACTCGGACTTCTTTCATTGGAGCTTGGAGTTGACAAATATAGGTGGGGTCTGTGTTAGTTTGGAAGATAAGAAGTGTTGAGGAAGCTCCCCAGAGTGACCTTCAGGGGCCTCCCTGGCAGCCCGGCTGCCGAGGGCAGAGGCTGGCACTGCTGGCACTGCTGGCACCGCTGGCACCGCTGGCACCGAGGCCCCTTGGCAGCAGCAGCCGCAGTGAGCCGGCGGCTCCGCTCCCTGCCCACCCCGCTCACAGTCACACCGGCTTTCCTCGCCGGCTCGACCCCCGCTTTCCCATAGCAGAGTCTCGGTGTCTCCTTCCATAAAACCGCTTGTTCCCGGCGCAGTGACACAGGAGCAGCCCGAGCTGGTGCCTTCGAGGAGGACCCCAGCCAAGGAACCCCCGGACTTTTATACCTTTTATCCCTTCACCTTCTCTCCGCAAGCAAATCTCTCTCTTCGGCTCCCGCCCCCCTCTCCGTGTCCATCACCTCGCTGGCGTCGCCCGTCTCCTTTGTTAACCGAAAGATCGGCGATTCCCGGCTCCTGCTGTGTCTCTCAGTGTCCATTCATCTGCCTGGCATCTCCCATCTTCGTGCCTTTGTTACCCCAAGGGTTGGCACTTCACGGCCTCTTGTCTCGGGCTCCCACCCAGAGCTCAATCTGCATCTCAATCTCCAGCTCGGGAGCCGGGCTGCCTGGACCAGCAGCATTCCTCAGCAGCAGTCCGTTTGGATTTGGGGAATTCTGGGACTAACCTGGCTCTTTGTGGAGAACACACCATTTCTCTCACCTCAAAGAGTTGTAACACCAAAATTGTAGAGAGTACAAAAAATTTGTTTCCAGGAATCCTGTTTGGGTATCCCCAGGTATTAGCACCTAGCAGATGAATTCAAGCTCCAACTTCCTAATTCCCAGGTCTAATTGTACATGTTAATTAAGCTCCTGCGGAAACAAAAAAAAAATAAAAAAGGACTGAGCTCTAAATTATGTGTCTAAGAATTTGAATTTTCCTCTTGACATTTAGAAATCTAAGGCTGTTAGAAACATTTAAAGGCTGTAAGCCACCAAAGGCTTTTGAACAAGATACTTGTGGTCATTTCCAGACTTGGTCACTACAGATATTTCTTGACCTTCCTGGTGCAATCTATTACCTCAGGTCCTTTTTGCTGAGTGTTCTAAGAATAGTTTACCAAAATAGTTGGTGAAGTTTTGTATAGAATGTATTCCAAGCAATTGTTTGCTATATTATGCACCTCTTTCAACCAGATTGTGTTTGTTGTTATGGAAACCCCTTCTAGTGAAAGGTGTTTGACCCAGGAAAACTTTAGCCAACTAACAAAGTTTGGAGCTTTCAAGCAATTCTCAGTATTTTTGTTTCAATATTTTTTGAACAGCATCTTTCTCACTGACCACAGATGGCACAGGCCCGACTTTCTCAAAACTAAGGATAATTTATATCACACCAGCAGTAAAAAGGGACAAAAAGTGTTGATGTAATTAGAAGCCCTTTAATATCCTTTCACACTATAGGAGTGGCAGACAGGAATCTTTAGCCTATGTCCTTATCCCTTCTGTTTCTTTGCTGGGAAGTGCTTCAACAAGGACGGTGTGGATTGGGAACTGGCAATTCCTCCTCTCCTATTCCTGACCTGCTGAAGAACAGCCACACCAACACACTCGGCACAAGGGCATTTCTTCACATTTATCTTAGGTTAGCACTTTCCTTTATTTAACTGTCTCTGATCTGACTATATCTGATCATTCCTTCATCTCATTTTCACTTAACCTTTTGCCCTCTACACAGACTAAGCATCCTATCAGATATCTCCCAAGGGACCTTCTTTTCCCCCCACTTCCCCTTTCTCCACTCTTTCTCCAATTTAGGTGCTTTATGCCACTCCTGCTAATTTACCTGATTACATGGAAGGAGCTGTAGATCTTTTTATAATTGCTGTTTTACTTAAAACATTGATTCTTTAGCTCCCGTCTGTTTTCAGGTCATCACACCTCACTGGAGGTTTCCCTGGCTTAATGAGCAATTCTGAAACCATAGGAAGTACCAGACGATGGGGGTCAGTGTGCATTCTGATATTTGAAAGCCACTCCATAGCATCGAGAAGAGGATTCTTGGCACTTGCCTAGTTAAACAGAATGTCCAATGTTATCTCTCCAGGCAAGTAAGATTCTGGCAATCCCTGAAGTCCTATTTCACTCGTTCTCAGTCTTTTTGACACCAACACATTAATTCTCCCAAGCTCCTCTGGCAGCTGTAAGAAGTTCTCTCTTTTTTTTTTTTTTTTTCTAATATGATTGATAATATTGAATATTTCTTTTAAACTTTTACTGCCATTCCTGGGCTAGGTGATAGTTTTTGTGTTCGGATGTTAATCTCCAGCATGCAGTAGCACATCTTCCAATCACCTGCTCATTATGGAGCTCATTTGTAAAATGCTGCTGCTTAATTTACGACTGCCTGTGAGGCCCCTCCTACCACTGGCCCTCCAACACTCCCCCTGTCAAAGGTCACATAAAGAAAATCATTGCTTTATACAGAAAAGCCTTCTAGTTTAACACAAGGAATGGCAGTCCTTGGACAAAACTTGCCTGTATGGTTTCATATGATGCACTGGAAAGAAATATATTCTGGAAAGGGTGCAAATAATGCAGGTTCTCTGGTTCAATGCAGGAAATGGCCCAACTGAAATGTTGTGGCAAAAAATGTCATAATAATCTTCACTTCCAATTTTTTGGGGAAAAAAAAAGGTTGTCTGAGGAGACACAAATATGTAAAAACAAAAAGACCTCCCAGGATGACTTGAAATATGTTCAAATTACACATCTACTCCCTGCTCCCTAGAACCCAATAAATATTTCTTTGGCCCTACAAAGTGTCTTAGTCTGAACCCAGGAAACCTCAGCTTGACCTTGAAAATAAGATTCCTCTGTTTTCAAAGTAAATGTCTCAGCCACATTACTGGAGGAGTTGCACTTTCCTGATTGAACATATAAAACTTGTCTCTTTTGGCAAATGGGGTAGATTATACTGCAGGGAACTGGTTGTTTTCCCAATTAGCTGACCACAGGCACTTTCACACTAGCTTTCTCAACTTCTACACCTCAGTACAATGCTGGTGGCAAGGTTAAAATATCTGTTTTGGGCTATTAGGGGCAGGGTTCAGCCAGTGAAAAGCAGTAGAGCCTGTCTCAATGGACATACACTGACCTACCTTGATGAGTGAGCATCCAGAGCACCCAGCATGTCTACAGAGATTTTGTTTTGTCTTCTTTTTGGGTTGTAGTGGACAGTTTAACAGCATTTGATGCTGTAGCATCCTTCCAGCATACCTTGAATCCCATTTGAGATTTTAGATTGAATCTGTCTGGATTTGATCAGTTTTATCGGTTTATTTTCTTCTTATGTTTTTCTCCTCTGCCAGCTGCATTAACTCTTCTTTCACCCAAGACTCACTCCATGGTACGTGTAATGAAAATACTCTTTCGAAACACTTTGACATCATCTTCTGACATCTGACTCATATTCAGGTATAAATTTCCCAGGTCTGGTTATCAGTTCTCTGTAGAAAAGTATAAGCACGTGTTCCACATGGAGTGTAAAAGGACAAGAAAGGTCTCAAATTCCTCTTCTGATGAGTGGTCGATGTCTATCAACTGATGATGAAAATCTGTGTGACCGCAGCCTTCCTTTAATATCATAGCTCAGACACAACTGCCTATTGTCCAACGGTCTTGTTTAAAACAGACCAAAATAATAAAGATGGACACTTTGATTGGCATCTACCACATTAATTGAATTAAACCTGGCTTTAATTCTAACAAAAAACCAAATGCAGTATTGGGTGTTAAATAAAATAAGGTGATGCTTTTTCAAAATGAGCCTTTCCGTTCTTGCTTCAGCTTGAGTTTCTCACTTGAGGCCAACCACACGTGTTGAAATGCTGTCAGCTAGGGTTTCACAGAGACTTCTGTTTCAGGGCACCAGTGCAGACACACCCAGCTGCCCAAGCTGTGGCCCTTGCACCCTCCCCAGGCCCTGCTGACTCCTGTGTGTGCGCCAGGTTTCATTAGGTTGCAAGTTGTAGCCACATGGTGCAGATTTAAGAGCTCCGTGTAGCTCAGGTAATATCCACACATCTGAGAAGGACAGTTCTGCTATCCAAACAGAATGAACCTTTGAACTCTGTTAGGTTTTTAATACGACATTAAGCCTCAGATTTATAAAACCAAACCAGAGCAAAACAAAAGCGTGCTTGCTTTCATTCTGTGTTCTGATTTTGCACTGGATTGTCAGCAAAGCAGACCTTTTACCTATAAACAGATGGCACACAATTCTGTGGGATTTTCCCACATTTGATGAACACACATCAAGTCCATTTACATGAGCATGGAAAATATTAAAATGACTACCAGGTCTGCATAGTGTAAGACACCTGGAGCACATTGCTGCCAGCAAGCTTCTGAGGTGGGGATATTCTGGCACACAGTCACGGTTCTGGGGACTGGGCCATTTTTGACTCAGGTTATTGCATCTTTTGACACCTAAAGACATGTTCACCTCTGACCCAGAAACATCTGCAACGTCAAACTATAAAAACGGGAATGGAAATGTAGCCTTTTTTTTCCCCTTACTGTTATTTTTATTTTCTATTGAAAAGGGTTTTAAAAGGCCTATGAAATGTAAAATTGCTTTTTTTGCCATAGTTGCAAAACTCATTTCAATTTTTATCTGAGATGCACTTGTAGCGAATTTCCAGATTTGAAAAACTAATGCAATAACCCACTCTGAGGCCCAGAGCCTGAAGTCCTGAGCAGAGCCTGGGCTGCATCTCTGAGGCAAACGGGGGGGCTGTGACAGTGACCAGCCTTGTCCCCATTCCCACCATTCACCCCCACTTTTCCCCAACAGTTTATACTGCTTCCAAAGTTCTTGAATGTTCTGACTTTGCTTCCTAAAGTAGCTCTGACTGATTTTAACTCATACTTTTGCTCCTTCTCTGCAGGCAGAATTGATAAGTAGCTGGGCCGTTACTCACGGCCGAAGATCTGAGTACCAGCCCTTCTAGTGACTGCACCAGGGGCTGCAGGTTCTTGTACTGTAAACTAATAAATACCAACTGGAGTCTTCCTTTCACCTCTCTTGTTGCTCCTGCAATTTCTATGCACAGATTTTATTTCTTTTTACTTAATTTTGCATAGTAATTTCTGGCCCTAAAAACTGAGCTGGCATCTTTCTGTGTGTCAGTCTTCCCTCCTGTAGAATGAATTGTGTGGTTTGTAATAAAATGGGACTGTCTTTGAATGAACAGCACTATGGAAATCCCCAGACTTATTGTAGTCAGTTTTTTGTTTCATTTAATGGGAGAGGTAGAATGTGGGGCAGAGCAACATACTGTGTTGATAGATAAGTTATTGCTGTGGTTGAATTTGCCAAAATTAACACATTTCCATTGGAAAGCAACAACAACAATGGGGGGGAAAAAAAAGCCTCAACCAAGCAAAAAACTTTGTAAAAGTTTCTCTTTTCTGAGTACAGGCATTTTATGTTAGAGCCTTAGAGCTGATTCTGTCTCTCCCAAGTTATAAACCCTTATGGATGTACCATAAAGATGTCCACCTAATGCAGAGAAAAGCAGATTAATTGATCACAGTAATATATTCTTATCCACTGAATAAGAGCATTCCACACATTGTTTCTTGTTTTGTTTCTGGCTTGTAAATCTTCATTGTAGGATACAAATGAAAATGACCCAAATATGTATTATTTATGAATAGGACTCTCAGATATTATGCTTTAGATTGATTGTGTTAGACAGGATATAACAGAAGCACAATAAGTCAATGAAAAATAAAAAGCAGAAAAATGTTTCATGCTAAAAATGTAGTTCTAGTGACACCTCTTATATAAAGGACATTTCCAACACATTGACATTTATATTTATCATGGCTGTGCGTGTGATTTACAGTTGTCTAAGGTACTGAATATCAGGAATATCCATGCACATACACACCCCTTTGAATGATGGCAAGACATAGACTGCTGCATTGCCCCTTATACAGCAAGCTTTTCCTCCCTTTTTATTTTTCTTCTCTAGCTTCAGGGACGCAGAGGAAGCAGTAGATCAATAGGGTGTCTTGACTGAAGTTGCCTGCAGCACTTCCATTTCTCAGACTGGACACTGATGCTAACTATCAATAGCAATAAGAGGCTGTCTCAGACAGAATTAAGGCTCCTTCTTCTGCATGGCTGTCTGGTGCTTACTGATAAACATCTTGTGCACAGGATTGCAACAAATAAACCATTTCAAGTGTGCAAACTAGCCACTGTCATTCTTCCTATTGATACTTGCTGTGGGCTGAAGGGACTGCTAGTTATTTTCATACAGCTGATAACATGTTAGATAAGGATACAGATGGATAATAGTACAAAGGCATAATGCTATAAAGTGTAGAAACATCATTGATGAAATTCTCTCTGCTCCTGTAGAAACCCTGAGACAACAAAAGACGAAAATATTGACTTATGTTCAAACTACTTAAGAGAAGCTACAGCTAAATTTAACTATTTATTAACCTCTGATTTTTAGGTAATGTTAAAGATATCCTGCCAAGCTGTTTTATTCAGATGTTATTCATTTACCAGTCCTGGATTTGCTAGTTTATTCTGGAAATAAAAGTCACCAGGGGCTGGATGCAGGTATGATATAGATGGGGAGGTTTTGGGCAGCATCATTCACTTGTCATTTGGCCTGAGCTGTACACCACACTAGCAGTTGCTAATTTTGGAATAACTGAGCCACTTTAGCCTCCCTCCCTGCAAACAATCAATTTCTCGACTGATCTATAGCTCTGTAGTGCATTCTTGGTTTTCAACCTGAATATGGATGAAGAATCAGGTTCTCACCCACCCACATGAAACCACCATTAAAATACCCTGGCCCGGATCTTCTTGGTGGTAAGTCCTGATAACTCTGCCTAAGTCAGATATCCAGATATGCCAGTCTGCTTCCAATGAAGAGCTCACATGCTAATTGGGGTTTATTTTTCTTTTAATTTTGCTTTAAACTGACTAAGGCGGGGAAGTGGTTCAGATGCTCTGCTGTAAAATCAACAGAGCCTTATTTCATATCCCCCCTCTGTGGAGCTCTAACCATTTACAGGAGCAAACAGTTTGGCTCTGAGACATTTCCAGCTTTATATGATGTGGGCTTTTCAGATTGGGAGGCTTGTTTTTGGAGGGAAATTTCAGTGATATGATACATTTTGAGTTTCAGACCATCCCAAACAAAAGGTATCATGTAATATTGTCTTCTTTCATAATAATGTTTTATGTTAAATTTAGCAAAGGCTGATGTATTTCGTAGGATGAGATTATTATGAAGACAGTTCTGTTGTTGCTAACTGCTTAAATAAGGATGGTTGATGAGAAAATAAATCAAAGCTTCCAAGATTTTAGGGATACCAATTATGAGTAGCCCTACTAAAAATATTTGCACAAGGATTCCTGAATATGTCTATGAATACATGTATTCAGTCAAAAGAAATGAAATAAAATGTTAACTGGAATTTAATTTGAGAGAAGAAAGAACCAAAAAGAACCATACTACAACTCGTAGAATAATCACTTACTGATACAGATATTTTCAGGATTTTTTTGGTCTCTGCACCATATGCTGCAGTCAGACTTGCCCACCACACAAGAGCAGTTTGGGGGTGGAATAGTTAATGTCTGTCGACTGCTCAGAATCACTGCTGTTATTAATTGTCCTCCAGTATAGAACATGTACATTTTACATTAATACCCTGACTAGCGAGACAGAGCATGCAGTTTCTAGCTAGGGAAGCTGGAATTTCAGAAATAGCTTGGCTCTTCACTTTGATTACTTTCTGGCTGGAGAGTTGGAGTCAAGCTAATTCATTTTGTAAACATTGCTGGTCATTCCTGTACAGTGCATGGCATGAATCAGGGCCGGACACTCAGGCGGGTGCAAGTTCAAAAGTCCAGATGGAAATTCCTGTTCCACTGTACACGGAATAATCCATGCACAGAGTAAGAAGGATCATCCATGTCCTCAGTCAAAATTCCCACCCCCCAAAAGGGGAAGGTTTCCTTAAGAAAGGTGAAAAGACAAGGGCCCTCACTATTTGCTGATGAGCAACCCACCCCTTGCACCCTAACAGTCAGCTTTCAACAAATATTTATACAGCTCAGGGATACAGCCATAGCTGCAACATTTCAGCACAAATATTAGGCCACAACCTCAGCTAGTCTAAATTGGCCTCAGTGGCATTACAGTGATTTACAATAGCTGAGCTTCTCCCTTCTTTTATTTTTTTCCTCGGTGCCTCTGACACAGTACGCTCTGCATGCTTCTTTCAGATGAAGAGTGTATTAATTGTAAAGTAAAAAGTAGTTTTAAACCAAGCTCTTCTTCCTACTAAGATTTCTCTCAAATTTTAAGAGGGCCTCAGCAAAAAAAGATCTGTTACAAAGGTGACTGTGAGTGTTCTGTAGCACAGCAGCACTCAGCTGAGTTGGGGTGCTAAGGCAGAAAGCCATTCAAAAAAAATTGATTCTTTTGTTTAAAAAAAGATTACAGATACATACACACACACAAACACAAACATAAAATCTGGTTTTACTGCTCCCACTGAAGAACTCCATTGTGTGTGTAGGTTTAACAGCAGTTACATAGAGATATAAGTACGCAGTTGTGTATTGTAATATTTGTTTCTTAATGTCACTAAGCTAGAATTCTTCAAAAATATATGAAGTTTTAATTTTTCCCCAGTTTTTCATAACAGAAAACATTAGTGCAGTAGTATTTTTTTTCCAGTGTGACTTGAAGCTGGAGACAGAGAAATGGATTACGTTACATATTTTCTACACAAGACGAGGTATTAATTTAAATGATTCCCCTAAATCAAAATAACTAGACTTTTTGGCAGCCTTTGAAGTTTAATGAATGTTTATCCTTGCCATCAAGTGTAGGTTTTGGGACACCCTGCAGGACCTCTAAAACAAGATATCAAAACCTAGTTATACTAAATAAGCCAAACCCAAGATGTTTTTATTAATGTTGGGAAGAAAATGCAAGAATGTAAAAGTAGCAAGTATTTTGGTTTAAAAATTCTAAGTTAAAGATACATAATTGTTCCCACTGTGCTCTCAGTGTCTATAGCTTAGGGTTTAAACATTAACTACAATTCTGATGATTTCAGAAGTAGGCATGATACAGAACAAGTCTGTTCTGTAGTTGTGTGCTCTCCTAAGTCTGGTTTCCACTCTTTTAGGGACATGGAAAAGCTGCAGTGCTCTTATCTTTCACAATACATTTGGTATTCCTTTCAAATGTCTCTTATCAAAGTTGACAACAAGTACCTATTACTTACAGACATTTCAATGTGGGTTTTCTGTAGAAGAAAATTAAATCAGGTCATGAGATGTAATAAACCAGACACAGGATTTCCAAATACATTCTATTTCTTTTATGGTTAACACTTTTTGAAGTGCACTACTGAAATGCTGCATAAATGTAAAACCTGGTTTGCCTCTGATGACTGTGATTGATTAAAACAGTAGGTAATGTTCTTGGAGATATTTAGCTTCTGATAACTCAGCCATACAGACGTTCTCTGATTTTTTTAATTTTTTTTCTGGAGGGCCATTTTCACATGTACAAAAAACCCTTGAAAACTAGATATTTTTTGTATCTAAAATTCACAGCATGTCTTGCTGTTAAATTGCCACCTTAGAGGCCTTTTTTAAATTTCATTGAAAATGCATATTAAATCAAAGTGATAGACACATGTAATGTAAAATGTCTGTCAACAATTAGAATCCCATTTGGAAGTTTGTAAAGCATAACAATTTAAAATGAATTTAAATTGAGAAGGAAAGTTTTTAGATTGAGAAGAAAAGTTTTAGCCTGCAGTATTGCAATTTTCTTCAGAACAAATCCAGATTTTCTTTGCTTTTTTTCTGAGCGAAAGAGAAATAAAAGAGCCAGAGCTTCTAATGTAATTAGTTCACTATCATGTGTCAGTCAAGCAATTTCATTCTTTCAGCAATAAAGCCCAAATTATATTGATTATTTGATTTTGAAAGATATAATAAAGCATCAAGCTTGTGAATAATATAGTTCCATGTAAAATCATGTTGCCCTGTCGTGGAATCATAGAATGGCTCGGAGAGACCTCAAAAGACCATCTGATCCAACCTTTCATTTTCCAGGAACCTAGAACACATTGCAGCTGAGCCACTTGATGAATTTGTGCTCTATGCATTGAAAAATGCAACTGGTTTTATTTGGATAGACTGAATCCCTATCCAGCAACATCCGCAGGGCTTGAAAAAAATGCTTTAAGGGAAACTTTACAAAATACCCTTTGTATTCTTCTAAGATTTTACAAGCTTTCCCCACAAACTTCCTGCATATCCTGAAACCGTGGGATCCACAGGCAAAATAGAGCAGTGGCACACTGAGGCCAAGTTCCCTCCAAGGCAGTTTTGGCCCTTGGCTGTGTGGCCACAGCACTGAGGTCTTGCCTGCCTAAATGGGGGCTGGGATTGGCAGTTAAGAGGGTCCAAAGTTTGGGACGCCACCTGGATTTTCCAAAAATCTTGAACCTAGCAAAATCCGGGGTTAGATTAGGGTTTATGGCTAATATTTATGGAGTACAATGTAAACATCTACAATATGGTTTGCTATAAAATGAAAGCATTTTCAATTAAGTTCAAATTTTGTAGCTTTTTTTCCCAGTTTTACAACATGCACATTTCCAAGCAGTATCCAACAATGTCAGCTTTTTACACTGAAATTAATATAATCTTGTAGATATGTGCCAATGCTTCAAGTGCAGAATGTTGTATTCTCTGTAGTGATATATAACTCCTTTAAGAGCCGATACACTGCCAGGACTGATATATTTTGTGTAATTCGTCCAGATTAAATTCTGACTGTTTCTAGACATTCCACTTATCACTTTGATTGATTTTATGAGAATGACAATAAGAAAGCAGAATAATAAGAAATGCAAAGCATATTCTACAGTTAATTTCTGAAAGGAGAGTCAATCCCTTGAGAACTTTACGTAGTGTGTTATTGGCTACAATTATTGCAAAAATTATAGTGTGACATCTCAAAAAATGGATGCAAATTACCAGTAACAGTTTTTGTCGTTGGTTATTTAGTATTTTTATTGTCTTTGAGTAATCCCCTTGAAGAGCCAAGATTACCTGCGATTAGCAGATTTGAACAGGTGGTTTAAGGAGCTGTACTCCTAAAATGTCACGGTTGTTTTGCTTCGAGAAGCAGTGAGTGCTTTCCCAGTCAGCAGCAAGCAGTTCCTGCAGGCTCCCCTGAATGTGGCAACCAGCACCCTTTACTGGATTTTGTTGCTCTAGGCAAAACATTAAAGGTAGGCCCCTCACAGGGCACAGTCTCTAGCACAAGAAAGTGTTACTGAACATTCTGCAGCCCTGGGCAGCCGCTGCTCCGGGGGCTGGTGGATGCAGATGTACCTGTCTCTCCCCCCCCTTAGGCTCACATCCATCTCACTTTTTACCTTTGCACTGAGTTTAATTATTGCTTCTGCTCAGTGTGCCCATCACTGGACACGGGCAACTCTTGTCCCACTTTAGAGCAATCTCTCATCAGTGGGGCAAAGCAGTAGCAGGTCTGGCAGCCCTTTGAGAGCAGCACTGCCTGAAACTGAATTTTGCTATTTGAAAATTCTAGGAGTGAAACAAAGAGTCAGTGAATGATCCTGCTTGCACAGAGTGAGTACAGCAATGTTATTGTGTCGTGAGATTATATGTACAGTGTTGGAGAGGACAGTACTGAAGCCGGAGGAGGGAATGGACCGTATTTATCCTTTCTTTAATTCCACTTAATTCAGTACATTTACAATGCATTTGGCTCTGTGTTTTCATTAAACTGTTATGTATTATGGCATCGCTTGTGCTTTTGTGCAGCATGAAAATGGAAGATGCTTCAATGGCAGAAGAAGCCAGGCTGAGTAAACTTGAGAGACAGAACAAGTGACTTCAAGGCTTAAAATGTATGGGAGTGCAAAGGTGTGCAACTGTCAACTAAAGGTGTTAACGAGAGAGTTCTTACGAAGAGGTATGGGATTTACATGCTAATCGCTGCCACTGGGGCCTTCTCTAAATCCATTCTCTCTGGAACAGTTGTTTATGCTCCTCTGCAGTTAGTACTGGCCCTGATCTGGCACACACAAATACAGCTCCTCTCAGAAATCACTTTGTATAGACTGGGGGCTTAGACGCATATTTTATTTGCAAACAGCTGGAACAGCTTAAGAAGTTACTGTACCACGCATTGTTGTCCCACGCAGGAGATTTCCATCCCTTGCTGGCGAGGATGTCATGCAAACGTTTGTGCCAGTGCCAGAGCAGCACGGCCTGGGAGAGCCCCCGTGCCCATTGCCCCGCTCAGCTGGTGGGACAGGGCTGCCCAGGCGTGGGGCAGTGAGGAGCAGTGCTCAGAAACAGGTTTGATCACCACAGCTAGCCCCTCTGCAAATTCACTCATGTGCAGTTCTAGGCTGAAACACTGCTCATGCTGTGCTGTCAGTGCTCTGCTTCCTGCACAAGGATGAGTGACACTGATGATGTTTAGGATTGGGCACTTGCATTACAAACTTCTGAGGAAAAGAGAAGTGTCTTTTCATGGTCTCAGAAGTGAATATATGATGTATCTTTCTTTACAAATGGAAGTAGAATAAGCACTGGTGTTTGGTGTAATTCCCAAATGTACCGTGTTGTCTTATATTCAAGTACAATTCTCCCTCTTTTGTTTTGCCTGTTGCAGTACATGACAAACAGTTGAATTGCTGGACCCTTACAGACTGGGGCTACATTTGTCTTTGCACGTATGATTTTTGCACCACATGTCTTCAGTATTATCTAAAACCTACTCAAGCTTTAAATTCTTATTCAAGCAGTACTTCTAGGGTGTCAGTGGCTAGGAGCAAGCTCAGATGAGCTTAATGATTGTGTACAGTCCTGGGGAGAGCCAGCTAGTCTGCAGAAAGCTGCTTAAGGCTGTAAATAGACATGTTCTGCAGCCCTGGACACTGCATTTGAGAGGGAATTTGAAGTTCTGTGAGGAGGGACCGAAACACAGAATATGTAACCCAGGGTGAGATTCAAGAGGTGGCTTGTACAGCCAGGATGAAAGTCCAGGCTTACTATATAAAGCACGTGAAGGATGGAAACAATTTTTCTAACCCCAAATCTGGTTTCTGGATTTCTGAGGAAGGGTCTTTTAAGTCTCTTTGTGAGGATTGCTCTTTGAATCCTGTTACTTGAGCTTTTCTTACATAAGGAAAGGAAACTGCGGAGTCTCATTTTCTAGGTGATAACTGTGTGATCTTGGGTTTATGAAGCAGTACTTTTCAAGGCTCTTTCTGGGTCACTGATGTAGTATCTGCTGATAGTTCAGTAGAGCTGGCTGGCAGCTCAGTGCTCAACTCTTTCCTCTCTTTTCTGCTGAGGAATTTTTCTAAGAAATCAGAAACTCCTGGAGTTACCTTTTGAGGTAGGTAATGGCTGTTGTTGCCATCTAACATTATATGATCATTAATGGGAAGAAAAGAAAACTGCAAAAATGTGGCTGGGGATCAGATTGCTCCATGAGGAAATGGGCTCCCCACAGGACCCAGATAGTGCATGTGCAAGTCTGTGAGCAAACACATTTGCACTCAGAGAGATACGTTCTGCACAGCACCGTTGCACACCAATTCTCTTAACAGGCTGGCTCAAACTGGGGGCAAAAGGTGGATGGGGAGGACTCTGCTTAGCTCAGGCATGGAAAGCAGAACATTATTCATGAAGCATTTACTTTATTGCAACTGGCTGCTGCCAGGCCAGCTCCTTGTGTTGATGCAGAGAGCATGACAATTTTCACGTTGTAAACACCATGCATTAATCAGGGCACCTCAATATTATGCAAACAAAATATATGTACCTACAAATACTTCCACTGTATTCGAATCAAAAATATGTCATGAGAAGGAGAGGGGGTTGTCAGGTTCATTTCATTAGGCAAGAAATTTGGGACTCTACAGGCAACATCCCCCCTGAGGTTTGAAGTGTGTTTAGTCTTTAATCACTACATATTCTCCGGTTTAAAATGAAACTTGAAAATGTAAATAAACATGTATACTTTGTAACTCTGATTTGACACTGTAAATCTTTTTTGTGACAACAGGTCTTACTTTGTTAGATGACTACTTGTAGAAATAGCTTGTAGGTTCTATTTCAGAGAAAATATTCATGTGACATTTTTTCCTTGTATTTATATTTTGTCAGAGTACAGAATTTTTGTGTAATTTTAATTCAAAGGTAAGCAGATCCTATGGGAACACTTTTTTTAAGAACACATGTTTTTCCTTAAATATCCTGGAAAATACATCCCTCAGTCCTGCTCCTTCATTTGCTTTTAAATGACTCCCATCTCCATATTTTACAGTATTTTAAATGCTATTTTGACAAAGATATTATAACTATAATATTTTATTAAAAACCAACACTATGACTCCCATGAATATATACCTGGATGAAGAGTGATAGAGACTGTGAATTTTTTCCTACTGTATAAAAGCACTTTCCTTAAAGCATGATATTTGGAGAAAATGTTGGCTGATATTGCAGGTTATATCTCATCATCTGATATCAGATGTAATTATTCATGAGTCTTCTTTTGACTTGATTCATATTTCAGTGTCGTTTATTTCCCTTGTCCTATCCAGAGTTTTTTCTGTGCTGAGAGACATCACAATATGTCTTTGAAAGATGTCTTTGTAGCTCAGAATGTAGCTCAACATTTTTTTTTTTTTTAATCTAAGGCTGGAGAAATCTCTGTCACTTCATTTCTAAACTTCTGGTTTTCTGGTGGAGCCACATGGTGGCTTTATACGACTGCGATACACTAGGATATTAAAAAAAAATTAAACTGGGATGCAAAGGCATGTGGCTTGCAGAGAAAACTTCCCCTGTGGCATCAAATAAAAATCGTGGTTCTCTGTAGAACTTACAGATTCACTGTCCATACCTGATGACCAGTGTGTAACAAATCAGTGGGAAAGCTTTCTGACCTAAGCAGCCTACCTGAAATACTCTCTAATTTATTTTTTAACCCCTCCAAAAAGGCATATAAAGGATAGAGTGATACCTTGGGAACAGTAATAGTGTTGGAATCAAGAATCAAGACACTTTCTCAAGTGTATGGTATTTAATTGGGAAAAAAATAAGGGTTTTTTAACATGGGAAATAAGACAATCAGATATATATATATATATATATGTATAAAATATCAGAGGAAATAATTATGGGCTTTAGGGTGTGAAAGTATTTGTAATTACAAGCGCTCTCTAGTCCTGTAAAAGTGCATGGAAATCTTTTGTGGTGTTGTGAATTTATTTTTCTGTTTGTTATTTTCCTGCCTTGTGGGCTGTACGTACAAAAGAGTTGCCCATACACTGATGCAGAAGATTTTTTTTTACTCCTTGGGTTTTAACATTCTGGCCCGAGTGAGAGAATTTTCCATCCAGCTTGTTTACTTCATGATTTATATCTAAATTGACAGAGTCCTTCGGAGGCATTCGTGTTAAATTTGAAACAAACATATTTAATGCTCGTGTTGTAATAAAACAGCTAAAAGAGCAGATTAAAAAGATATGCACAGAGAGGTCTGATTGATTGAGGGATTGATTTTACTACTTTTCCCGTAGGTGGGTAGTGATGGCTGTAAATCTCCTGATAATCATTTCAGAAGCACCTTCATCAATAAACTCAAAACGGACAGCTAGGTGTAAAAATTTGCCAGCCATCAGGTCAAACAAAAGGCAGCAAATGGGTAAAGAAAGAATTGAATTGAATAATCCCACCTTGGCTGGTTATGGCATTAGTCATTTTTATCTCGGGGGCGGAGGAGTCCCCGTCAGTGCGATTCTCTGGGATTTAGGGGAGAGAGAGGGAGAGGTTCTTTCCCTCC